>OY755252.1:5888271-6224604 GCA_963576725.1 Azorinus chamasolen
AATTGTGAACTGAGTGACAAGTTGGCGCATTATGAACTAGACCTTATGAATTTCAGTTTTAATCGTAACAACACCATGTGACTAGCCGGTTAATAAAGCATTCAGTGATTACGGGTATAAACCCAAGAAATAAGAATGTTTAGGTACGAAGTAGAACGATTTAATCGGATTTGTATAGAGAGCGTTGACACAAGGGGACAGCCTAGATTTCTCAGTTTTTCGTAATGAGCAAAGTAAGCCTCAATACACTTAATATGTGTTTAATCATGCATTATAGATTGATAGCATTAAAGAGGAGGTCCCTACAATGATCGCATATTTTCAATAATATCATAAAACTTGGTATTTGTTATGCTCTATCATTATTATGAAGGTTCCAAATTTGAACTTATATCGAAAAATGCCCATGTGATACAAATAAACCGATTTCATCAATAACTGATAATTTTTGTTCTACAACACAATATTATCGGCCTTTTCCGTAAATTCTTCCGCGGTTTGCCGATGATCACCCGATCCCTCTATTGTTTACGTAATAGCTTTCTCGGAAGTGGTCGGAGAATCGCGAATAGGGCGAACAGTTACGAAACTAAAACGCAACCCGAATAAAACTGAAACATCGGGGAGTAAAACCGGGATCGGCGGTATCAAACACATGGATGTTTTGGCATTATAAACGGTAATTGGATGGGGCTTTTTGTGATATACTACTTTTCAGCATATAAACAAATGAGTTCTGTATATTTTAAGTGTTTATGAAACGCGTCAAATGTAGGGACATCCCCTTTAAAGAATTTAAAGTTTGTGTTGCCTTAACACTTTCCCTGTTCTAGGTTTATTCCAAAGTTTAGTGCCTACTGAATATTCATGGCCAATGTAGTTATAATGAAATATGGAAGGTTGAACACCATAGTCATTTTAGAAACTAAAGAAAGAGATCCATCAAATTCCATTAGCAAACAGAATAGACCCTGATCAGACGGTTCCTATAGGAGCCGTCTGATCCGGGTCTACCCTGCTTGCAAATGCGTGAAAACACGTCCATGTGAGGGAAATGGTTAAATAATAAAATGATGTGTACACACGTTGCGTATAACGTAAATTGATTGCATTTGCGCTTATCAGCGTTTCGCATAAATCAATCCAAATGTTGTCAGGAAATATAAAAAAACAATGCAATTTTATGCTTCAGAATCATGGCAGAAATGATTATTTGATAATTTATTGGCGGTTACATTTCATAAAGCCTTATATGTTATGCCACGATTCCATTAAAACGTATACTGTACCCGTTTGTTTGTAACGTTACGACGATACTTTGAAAAAACGTTTCGACATGGGGTCGCGCTAGATCGACGGTGTTTCATGTATCCTCTGTGTGTGTGTGACGTCATCATTTTGTGTGTCATCTAAATATAGTAACGTTCCAAATATAGCTACGTTTTAGCGGGATTTTACTATTTAAAAGGAAAGCAATGGACGACGGACAGTGGCCACCACCTTGTTTGAAAAACGCCAAATGTGACGATCAATTCTCTACAGGATACATAGAAACTGACAAATAATTGGAATATTTGCTGGAATCATTTAAATGTGTATCGTTGTGTACATTTGTGTCCTGGTAAGATTGTTTCTAGATCTAGTTTTAACCCTTTCTCTGTTCCTTGTTTTTTCCAAATTTCAATATCTACTGAATATTCATAGGTTAAATAACATTATAGCCAGTTTAGAAAGTAAAGATACAGAACTATCGAATTCCATTAGCGAACACAGCAGACCCTGATCAGGCGGCTCCTATAGGAGCCTTCTGATCTGGGTCTACTCTGTTTGCAAATGCGTGAAAATGCGTTAATATGAGGGAAAGCTTAAAAAATCGGGTTGGTTTCCCAAATTTCATCCTGTAACATATTGTAAGACCTTTCATTTTGCTATTAGGGTGTATCCATACATTACGGTAACACGAGATTCCAGACATGCTGGAAGGAGTTTCATGTAACCCTTCTTTAGGGTGGATACATTGATGTGACATGATTTTCCTGTTATGTTGTAAGGAATTTCATGTTAGATCTAACCCTTATTTAGTGTAGATACATTAATGTGACAAGCGAATCCTGTTACGCTGTAAGGAGTTTCATGTATCCCCTTCTTTAGGATGGCTACATTAAGGTGACATGAGATTCCTGACATGCTGGAAGGAGTTTCATGTTACCCACTTCTTTAACGTTGATTCATTAAGGTGACATGATATTCCTGTCCTGCTGTAAGGGTTTCATGTTACCCCTTTATTAGCTTTTACCTGCTGTACAAGGAGTTTCATGTTACCTATTCTTTAGATTGGATACATTAAGGTGACATGAGCTTCCTGTCATGCTGTAAGGAGTTCCATGTTGCCCCTTATTTAGGGTAGATATATTAAGGTGTAATGAGATTCCTGTTACGCTGTAAGGAGTTTCATGTAATACCTTCTTTAGGATGGCTACATTAAGGTGAAATGAGATTCCTGACATGCTGGAGGGAATTTCATGTTACCCACTTCTATAGCCTTGCTTCATTAAGGTGACATGCGATTCCTGACCTGCTGTAAGAGGTTTCATGTTACCCTTTCTTTAGGATGGATACATTAAGGTGACACGAGATTCCTGACATGCTGGTAGGTGTTTCATGTAACCATTTCATTAGTATTTACCTGTTGTACAATGAGTTTCATGTTACCCTTCTGTAAGGTGGATACATTAAGGTGACATGAGCTCCCTGTCATGCTGTAAGTCTTTTCATGTTACCCCTTATTTAGGATAGATTCATTAAAATGACACGAGATTCCTGTTACGCTGTAAGGAGTTTCATGTTACATACGTCTTTAGCTTTGATTCATTAAGGTGACATGAACTTCCTGTCATGCTGTAATGATTTTCATGTTACCCTTATGTAAGGTGGATACATTAAGATGACATGAGCTTCCTGTCTTGCTTTAAGGAGTTTCATGTTACCCCATCACTGGCTTTTACCTGCTGTGAGGAGTTTCATGTTACCCATCTATAAGGTGGATACATTAAGGTGACATGACCTTCCTGACACGATGTAAGGATTTTCATGTTACCCCTTAATTATGGTCGTGACATGAGATTCCTGCTACCCACTTCTTTAGCTTTGATTAATTAAGGTGACATGAGCTTTCTGTCATGCTGTAAGGATTTTCATGTTACCCTTCTGTAAGGTGGGTACATTAAGGTGACGTGAGCTTTCTGTCATTCTGTAAGGATTTTCATGTTACCCCTTAATTAGGGTAGATACATTAAGGTGACATGAGATCCCTGTTACGCTGTAAGGAGTTTCATGTTACCTACTTCTTTAGCTTTGATTCATTAAAGGTGACATGAGATTCCTGACCTGTTGTAAGGAGTTTCAAGTTACCCCTTCATTAGTTTTTACCTGCTGTATAAGGAGTTTCATGTTACCTTTTCTTTAGGGTGGATACGTTAAATTGACACGAGATTCCTGGCATGCTGGAAGGAGTTACATGTTACCCCCACGTCTTTAGCTTTGCTTCAACCAGGTGTCATGAGATTCTTGACCTGCTGTAAGGAGTCTCATGTAACCCCAACATTGGTTTTTACCTGCTGTAAGGAGTTTCATCTTACCCTTCTGTAAGGTGGATACATTAAGGTGACATGAGCTTCCTGTCCTGCTGTAAGGATTTTCATGTTACCCTTCTGTAAGATGGATACATTAAGGTGACATGAGATTCCTGTCATGCTGTAAGGAGTTTCATGTTACCCTTTAATTAGGGTATATACATTAAGGTAACATGAGCTTCCTGTCATGCTGTAAGGATTTTCATGTTACCCTTCTGAAAGGTGGATACATTAAGGTGACATGAACTTCCTGTCATGCTGTAAGAAGTTTCATCTTACCCTTCTGTAAGGTGGATACATTAAGGTGACATGAGCTTCCTGTCCTGCTGTAAGGATTTTCATGTTACCCTTCTGTAAGGTGGATACATTAAGGTGACATGATATTCCTGTCATGCTGTAAGGAGTTTCATGTTACCCTTTAATTAGGGTATATACATTAAGGTAACATGAGCTTCCTGTCATGCTGTAAGGATTTTCATGTTACCCTTCTGAAAGGTGGATACATTAAGGTGACATGAGCTTCCTGTCATGCTGTAAGGATTTTCATGTTACCCTTCTGTAAGGTGGATAAATTAAGGTGACATGAGCTTCCTATCATGCTGTAAGGCGTTTCATGTTACCCTTCTGTAAGGTGGATACATTAAGGTGACATGAGCTTCCTGTCATGCTGTATGGAGTTTCATGTTACCCCTTCTTTAGCTTTGATACATTAAGGTGACATGAGATTCCTGTCATGCTGTAAGGATTTTCATGTTACCCTTCTGAAAGGTGGATACATTAAGGTGACATGAGCTTCCTGTCATGCTGTATGGAGTTTCATGTTACCCCTTCTTTAGCTTTGATACATTAAGGTGACATGAGATTCCTGTTACGCTGTAAGGAGTTTCATGTAAACCATTCTTTAGGGGGGATACATTAAGGTGACCTGGGATTCCTGTTACACTGTAAGGAGTTTCATGTAACCACTTCTTTAGGGTGGATACATTAAGGTGACATGATACTCCTGTTACGCTGTGAGTTACATATTACCCCATCCTTAGGGTGGATACATTTAAGTGACCTAAGATTCCTTTTACGCTGTAACGAGTGTCATGTAAATGAAAAAGTAGTAAAGTCTAGCAGGAAAAGACCCCTTCTTTATGATGGATATATTAAGGTGGCACGAGATTCCTGACATGCTGGAAGGAGTTTCATGTAACCCCTTCTGAAGGGTGGATACATAAAAATGACACGAGATTCCTGACATGCTGGAAGGAGTTTCATGTTACCCACTTTTTAGCTATGTCTAATTAAGGTTACATGAGATTCCTGACCTGCTGTATGGAGTTTCATGTTACCCCTTCTTTAGCTTTGATACATTAAGGTGACATGAGATTCCTGTTACGCTGTAAGGAGTTTCATGTTATCCTTTAATTAGGGTAGATACATTAATGTGACATGAAATTCCTGCTACGCTGTAAGGAGTTTCATGTTACCTACTTCTTTAGCTTTGATTCATTAAGGTGACATGAGCTTCCTGTCATGCTGTAAGGCGTTTCATGTTACCCTTCTGTAAGGTGGATACATTAAGGTGACATGAAATTCCTGTCATGCTGTAAGGAGTTTCATGATACCCTTCTGTAAGGTGGATACATTAAGGCGACATGAGCTTCCTGTCATGCTGTATGGAGTTTCATGTTACCCCTTCTTTAGCTTTGATACATTAAGGTGACATGAGATTCCTGTCATGCTGTAAGGATTTTCATGATACCCTTCTGAAAGGTGGATACATTAAGGTGACATGAGCTTCCTGTCATGCTGTATGGAGTTTCATGTTACCCCTTCTTTAGCTTTGATACATTAAGGTGACATGAGATTCCTGTCATGCTGTAAGGAGTTTCATGTTACCCGTCTGAAAGGTGGATACATTAAGGTGACATGAGCTTCCTGTCATGCTGTATGGAGTTTCATGTTACCCCTTCTTTAGCTTTGATACATTAAGGTGACATGAGATTCCTGTTACGCTGTAAGGAGTTTCATTTAAACCATTCTTTAGGGGGGATACATTAAGGTGACCTGGGATTCCTGTTACACTGTAAGGAGTTTCATGTAACCACTTCTTTAGGGTGGATACATTAAGATGACAGGAGCTTCCTGTTAGGCTGTAAGAAGTTTATTGTTACTCCTTCTTTAGGGTAGATACATTTAGGTGACATTTGTGAGATTTTGTTTTGAATCTTATATGTTCATGATATGATCTCAAGAGAACATTTATAACGCATCAAAAAAATGACGACTGTTTCTTTTTCATTAACAGATGCAGTGTACAAAGTGTGACAGATGTGGAGAGCAACTGGCAGAGTCCGGAATGCAGACAAAATCATTTGTTTGTGCTGCGTGTTTGCAGGACATGGGTACAGCATTGTAGTTTCTGTTGTATTGGCCATTATTAATTAAATTGTAGCAATCCCCCACTTGTTTTTTCTTATTTGTATGTACAGTACTCCATCTCTTTGACGACATACTTGTAGATAAGAATGGTCACCGGTAAAAAAGGTGACTGCTGAATGCAGTAAAGAAGTAATACAGAGAGCTCCTGAAGAATATGTCTGCATTACTTTTGTCCTGCATTAAACTATCATATGTTTTAACACATTCCCTCTTAGTGACACATTTTGGTGCGTCTGCAAAAGTCACATGTTGAAACCATTGTGACAAATAGAGCATTTGCTCCTATGGAGCAAATGCTCTATTTCTCACAATGGTTTCAAAACTACACAATTCTAAAATTCTCCTTTTCCATAGTTAATGCTCCTTTTCGGTAGATTTATTCACAGAGGTTAGGTCTAAAACAAATCTAAGAGAGAACGAGCTAAACAACCACCTACATTAACCCGTTTATTCATACAAGTGTTTTCGAGCTCCTCTATCTAATCCTCCATATAGGTACCACTAATCAAACATGATGTTGAATAAAAGTGGCAGCTTAAAGCAAGATAAAAGTAAAGCAGTACGCTCCCTAATGAAATTTCTGTTTTACTTTCATCTTGCTTTAAGCAAGATTGCCTTAAACACAATATAACCTAGGTTATTTAAATATTTGACTATGGAGCAAATGGTTAAACACTGAAATCAAGCCCTTTTTATGAGTTTGTCTTATTATTGAGACCTTACTGTATGGTCTATGCCATGTGACTTGCTTTGGTTGAACTTTTGATATACGATGTTAAACAGGCCTGTAGTATGACAGTGTACGAAACTGTTTTGTTGACACAATTAAATTAGATGAAAAACTTAAAATATGTTGTTGTTATAATTCAATTTACATTCTATATTTACCTGATGGACAACTTTAGTTCTAAGAGCATTTCACCAAACTGTCTTTGCTAGAACAACAACAGAAGCATTTTATGAATATTTCAATTCACACTATGGTGTACTTAGTAGGCTACATTCTGATTAAGTCCAGGACATGTTATTCCAGCTATGATGGCATGTTTTAGCAGCTTTACTCTTACAATGCTTGAACCTAATATATACATCGTTTGCAAGCAGTGTAGACCCTGATCAAAAGGTCCCTGACGGAGCCCGCTAATCAAGATCTGCACTGTTGTCGTACTTATAAATATTTTGAGAACAAATTTCTCAAGAGTAAATGTAAACTGGTCAAGAAAATGGGTGAGTCCATTTGAAATTCAGCATTGTAAATGTACTCTTCTTAACATGTTTGGAACTTTGAACCCGGAAATGAAGCCATTCACTAGCTGGCTCCAGTATATTGTTTCCACGGTGTACTCATACATCAATACAAGGGGACCTCCATGGCCATAATAAGCTGGCCGTCGCGATATGACTAAAATACGAGTGTTAAAAGTGACTTGAAATCATAAAAATCATCTAATCAAATACAACACAAGGTATGTTTCATATATGAAATAATGTTTGAAAGGATTTACGGTTGTATCGTCGACGCTCCCGTTCGTCGACTTTGATTTATATAGTAAATTCTGAAGGGTCGTGATCCCCCGAAAGCAAAACTTGCAACACAAAAAGAGAAAATTGCAGACTCGGTTTTATTGAGTCTGTTCATGAGCAGTAATTGAATGTGCTACACTGCTCACGCCCCCTAGCGTGATGTATTTATATTTTGATTATATAGTAAACCTAAAGTCGTTTCGTAGGCCTTATCACTATATAGGGATTTGGCTTGCACATTTATGTCGCGGCTATGCCTTTGTTGATGGCTGGTCAAAGAGACATGTGCTTGCAATTATTGCAGACGTCCTGTCAATATAAAACATTTGTTTATAGTTTAGTCCCATATCGCGTTATATTTGTTTTAAATAAGAACATAAAAGACCCCCTACAACACACACACACACATGTAGTTTATATACGATTGCAGAAAAATAGATGATTTTGGCTAATATTCTGTAATGTTGATAACATGTAATAAATTAGTTTAACATGTTCATACGTAAGTATTGTCCAGTTTGAGGAACTTTAATACGAATGTCAAACTTTTTTATTATGATCAGACACCGAGTAACTCTGGATCATTGCACTATCAACAGGACACATCTAATAAATAAAATGTCGAATTATCATGAGATCAAGTTCTTCTCTGTCAAGCAAGGCTACACTTGCTAACAATTTGGATCAAAGTCAGATGCCAAACAACAGGTTCAAAGGTCATAAATCTTTGAGCTAAGTCTGAGATCGTACTCAAGCATTTACTCAAATCTGACCAATCAAAAACTTGAGAACGATCTCAGACTGAGCTCAAAAGATTTATAATATTTGAAAATCGAATCTAAACAGGGGTAACTTGACGTTTATTGAATTATGTAAGGCATCTCTCGTCACATTAATGTGTCAAAACTTAAGAAGAGGTAACATGAAATTCCTTAAAGCAGGAACAACATGTTACCTTAATGTATCAAGGCTAAAAAGAGATAACATGCACTTCCTTACAGGATTTCAGGGATTTTAAGTCACCTTAATGTTTCAACACTATTGGGGTGACATGAAACTCATTGCATCGTGTCAGGAATCTCATGTCACCTTAATGTAACATAGCTAAAGGAATGATAAAATGAAACTCCTTACAGCATATTTGGAATTTCATGTAACCTTACGGTTTCACCACTAAACGGGGTGACATGAAACTCCTTACAGCATTTCAGGAATCTAATGTCACCTTACTGTTTCAACACTAAAAGGGGTGACATTAAACTCCTTACAGCATGTCAGGAATCCCATGACGCCTCAAAGTATCAACGCTAAAGACGTGGTAACATAAACCTCCTTACAACATATCAGACTCATCGTGTCACTTTAATGTATCAAATCTAAAGTAAGTGTGACATGAAACTCCTTACAACATGTCAGGAATATCATGTCATCTTAATGTATCAAAGCTAAATAAATGGTACCATGAAACTCCTTACACCATATCAGAAATCTAATGTTACCTTAATGTGTCAACGCTAAAGAAGTGGTGACATAAAACTCCTTACAGCGCGTCAGAAATTTCATGTCACCTTAATGTATCACTGCTAAAGACGTAGTGATATGGCACTCATTATAACATAGGAACCTCATGTCAGTTTAATGTATTCAATCTAAAGAAGGGATAACATGAGATCCCGTACAGCATGTCAGGAATCTCATGTCACTTTAAGTTATCAAAGCTAAAGTAAGTGTAATTTGAAACTCATTACACCATGCCAGGAATCTTATGTTACCTTAACGTATCAAAGCACAGAAAGAGTAAAACGAAACTCCTCACACCATGTCAGGAATCTCATGTCACCTTAATTTAACATAGCTATAGGAATGATAAAATGATACTCCTTACAGCATGTCAGGAATCTCATGTCACCTAAATGTATTAACGCTCAGAAAGGGTACCATGAAACTCCTTCCAACATATCAGGAATCTTATGTCACCTTACTGTTTCAACAGTAAAACGGGTGACATGGAACTCCTTACAACATGTCAGGACTCTGATTACGCCTTAATGTATCAACGCTAAAGACGTGGTAACATGAATCTCCTTACAACATATCAGAATCATCATGTCACTTTAGCATATCAAAGCTAAAGGAAGGGTTACTTTAAACCCCTTACAACACGTCAGGAAATTCATGTCACTTAAATGAAATAAATCTAAAGGAGTGGTTACATGAAACTCCTTACAGCATGTCAGGAATCTCATCTCACCTTAATATATCAAGGCAAAACATGTAGTTACACAAATTCCTTACAGCATGTCAGGAATCTCATGTCACCTTAATGTTTCGAAACAAAAACAGGGTAATATCAAATTCCTTTCAGCATGTCACAAATCTCATTTCACTTGAATATATCACCGCTAAAGATGTGGTGAAATGAAAATCTTTATAACATATCAGGAACCTCGTGTAACTTTAATGTGCCAAAGCTTAAGAATGAGTAACGTGAAACTCCTAACAGCATGTCAGGAATCACATGTCACCTTAAGGTATTGGCGCTAAAAAGAGAAAATATGCAAATCCATACAGCATGGCAGGACTCTCGTGTCACTTTTATGTATCAAAGCTAAAGAAAGGGTAACATGAAACTCCTTACAGCATATCAGAAATCTCATGTAACCTTACTGTTTCAACGATAAAGACGTGGTAACATGAGACGCCTTACAACATATCAGAATCATCATGTCACTTTTATGTATCAAAGCTAAAGAAAGTGTATCATAAATCTCCTTACAACACGTCAGGAAATTCATGTCACTTAAATGTACCAAAGTTAAAGAAGTGGTTACATGAAACTCGTTACAGCATGTCAGAAATCTGATATCACCTTAATATATCAAGGCAAAACATGTAGTTGCACAAAACTCCTTACAGCATGTCAGAATCTCATGTCACCTTAACGTTTCGAAGCAAAACAGGGTAACATAAAATTCCTTTTAGCATGTCAGGTATTACATTTTACTTTACTATATCACCGCTAAAGACGTGGTCAAATAAAACTCTTTATAACATATAAGGAGCCTCATGTGAAACTCTTAGCAGCATGTCCGGAATCACAAGTCACCTTAAGGTATCAACCCTAAAAAGAGGTACATGAAACTCCATACAGCATTCAGAACTCTCGTGTCACTTTTTTGTATAAAGAAAGGGTAACATGAAACTCCTTACAACACGTCAGGAATATCATGTCACCTTAAGTTATCAAAGCTAAAAAAGGTTTATAGGCCTAGGGTAGTACTCTATGATGGTATACTCTTAAACCCAGAAATGGGATGAGCTTACCAGACTCATGTATTACCTTTTCTCTGTCGTGCCCTTAACGGCTTCCCTGCAGTTGCTCTGTCTTCAGCAAAGTCATTGAGTGCATATTTGACGGACTTTCGCAGTTGTTATGCTATGTTTTACATTTTGTACTGTGATTACTGTCTTCGGGGATACCTTTATTACAATGTTTGTTTAGCTAGGGTGACTTTGAGATAAGTGTGAGGTTAGGACGTCCGAAAACCGGTTTAAACCCCCAGTGGTGATTTTGCTACTGACCGTGCCAAGGCGGTTCTCTCTTTGTCACCCTTACTTTTGTTTGTTTTGTGTCTTTGTGCTTGTGTTTTGTTCATGTTTGTCTCTGGTGCTCGTGTATTTGTTGGTGTTTTCTGTATTCTTCTCGTGTGTTTGCGTGTGTTTGGTTGTGTGTGCGTGACATGCTGTCTATCGATGTGTTGGTGACGATAGCGTCTTTTATGTAACTTTCTACTGTATGTGTGTGTATGAGTATAAATTGCTATGCTTTCTGTAGGTGTTTCGGTGATGGTGACGTTTTGTGTGTGGCTTTTCCTGCTTGACTTCACTACTTTTTCATTTAAAGTTTAACTCATGACATCATGTCAGGAATCTCATGTCATATTAATATCAAAGCTTAAGAAGGGGTAACATGAAACTGCGTCCAGCATGTCAGGAATCTCACGTCGCTTTAACTTATCACAGCTAAAGAAGGTGCAATTTGAAACTCGTTACATCATGTCACACAAACTCATGTCATCTTAATATATCAAAGCTAAAGAAAGGGTAACATGAAATTCCTTACAGATGTCAGGAATCTGATATCACCTAAATGTATCAATGCTAAAATGGGGTAACATGAAATACCTTACAGCATGTCAGGGATCTCATGTCTTTTTAATGTATTAAATATACGGAAGGGTGACATGAAACTCCTTACAGCGTGCCAGGAATCTCATTTCACCCTAATAATTATACCAACGCCAAAGACGTGGAAACATGAAACTCCTTACAGCACGTCAAGACTCTGATTACGCCTTAATGTATCAACGCTAAAGACGTGGTAACATGAATCTCCTTACAACATATCAGAATCATCATGTCACTTTAACATATCAAAGCTAAATAAAGGGTTACTTTAAACTCCTTACAACACGTCAGGAAATTCATGTCACTTAAATGAAATAAAGCTAAAAAGGTGGTTACATGAAACTCCTTACAGCATGTCAGAAATCTCATCTCACCTTAATATATCAAGGCAAAACATGTAGTTACACAAATTCCTTACAGCATGTCAGGAATCTCATGTCACCTTAATGTTTCGAAACAAAACAGGGTAATATAAAATTCCTTTCAGCATGTCAGGAATCTCATTTCACTTGAATATATCACCGCTTAAGATGTGGTGAAATGAAAATCTTTATAACATATCAGGAACCTCGTGTCACTTTAATGTGTCAAAGCTTAAGAATGAGTAACGTGAAACTCCTAACAGTGTGTCAGGAATCACATGTCACCTTAAGGTATTGGCGCTAAAAAGAGAAAATATGCAAATCCATACAGCATGTCAGGAATCTCATGTCACCTTAAGGTATTGGCGCTAAAAAGAGATAACATGCAAATCCATACAGCATGGCAGGACTCTCGTGTCACTTTTACGTATCAAAGCTAAAGAAAGGGTAACATGAAACTCCTTACAGCATATCAGGAATCTTATGTCACCTTACTGTTTCAACGATAAAGACGTGGTAACATGAGACGCCTTACAACATATCAGAATCATCATGTCACTTTTATGTATCAAAGCTAATACAGAAAGGGTATCATAAATCTCCTTACAACACGTCAGGAAATCCATGTCACTTAAATGTACCAAAGCTAAAGAAGTGGTTACATGAAACTCGTTACAGCATGTCAGAAATCTGATATCACCTTAACGTTTCGAAACAAAAAAGGGTAACATAAAACTCCTTTTAGCATGTCAGGTATTTCATTTTACTTTACTATATCACCGCTAAAGACGTGGTCAAATAAAACTCTTTATAACATTTAAGGAGTCTCATGTGAACTCCTAGCAGCATGTCCGGAATCACAAGTCACCTTAAGGTATCAACCCTAAAAAGAGGTACATGAAACTCCATACAGCATTCAGAACTCTCTTGTCACGTTTTGTATAAAGAAAGGGTAACATGAAACTCCTTACAACACGTCAGGAATATCATGTCACCTTAAGTTATCAAAGCTAAAGAAGGTATAAAGTTTAACTCATGACATCATGTCAGGAATCTCATGTCATATTAATATCAAAGCTTAAGAAGGGGTAACATGAAACTGCGTCCAGCATGTCAGGAATCTCACGTCGCTTTAACTTATCACAGCTAAAGAAGGTGCAATTTGAAACTCGTTATACCATGTCACAAAAACTCATGTCATCTTAATATATCAAAGCTAGAGAAAGGGTAACATGAAATTCTTTACAGATGTCAGGAATCTGATATCACCTAAATGTATCAATGCTAAAATGGGGTAACATGAAATACCTTACAGCATGTCAGGAATTTCATGTCTTTTTAATGTATTAAATATGAAAAAGCAAGAACCTCATGTCACTTTAATGATTTAAAATAAAAGAAAGGGTAACATGAAAATCCATCCATTATGTCAGGAATTTCATGTCATCTCCTTACAACACATCAGAGAGCTCATGTCACTTTAATGTATCAAAGCTAACGAAGATATAACATGAAACTCCTTTCAGTATGTCAGGAATCTCATGACACCTTAACGCATCAAAGTTATGTCACTTTCATCAATCTCATGTCACTTTCGTGTAGCAAATCTACCAAAGCATCATTATCATAGACATGCATGGGAGTTATCAACTATGAAATAGATTATTTTGTCATATTCACAAAAAGACAACTTAAACATGTATTCTGTATATTTTCTTTATTAGTCGTAGTATATTTGTAGTGCACATCACCTGATCTTTATTAGACTTGCAGTATTTTTAGATAAAGGGGAATTCCAGTACTATTTTTAGATGCATCACACAAACTGATGACGTCAAACAGAGGGTACACGAAACACCGTCGATCTAGCGCCTCCCTTTCGACATGCTCGAGTTGATAGATATTTCAACCGCCTGCGCTTGAAAACAGTTGTTTTTAAGTACAGTAAAAACCCTCTGTACTGGAAGTAGAGTATAGAAGATTTAAGATACGTTTTATGCAGTTGGAAGCTTAATGCTTTCACCTTGCTTTAAGCATCCAACTGCCTTTAACACAAAATACTTCATGTAATTTAGTGGTCGTTATAGAGAGGTTTTACTGTATATGTGACGTCCGGTTTGAGACGTTTTATTGTATACCTATTAAATGTTTTCTAATACAGTAAAACCTCTCTATAACGGCCACTAATTTGTAATAATTACTCTAGTAGTTGGTATTAAGGGCAGGGGGCTGCTTAAAGCAATGTGAAAGTAAAACAGAACGCTCCTATAGGAGCGTTCTGTTTTACTTTCACCTTGATTTTAGCAGCCACCTGTCTTTAACACACATTACTTGATGTAATTAATGGCCGTTATAGAGAGGTTTTACTGTATACCGTTTCCTAGAGGGATATCCCCGTGAATAACCTGAAATCAAGTGGAATTAGATCTCCAACTTCTATTGTACAAGACAAATGTATAATTAGGGTCCAAACTGTTTATCACTACTAATGTTTTGAAACATAACCATTTCCTTTCACGCATTTTCATGCAGGGTTGACGAAGACCAGACGGCTCCTATAGGAGTCATCTGACTGTCACGGCTTCGACTCAGCCGGTAGGGTCTAGACGTTGCCCCTCTGAACGTGACAACGAATTTATTATACTTGTGTATGGGTCCAGGCCGCTTTGGTATGAAGGCTGTGCAATAATGACTGAAAGATACAGAGTATCCTCTATAAGTTTTAATCAAAGCAAACGAATGATATGTTCACAATGACACACGAATGGCAAATGCAATGAAGCATTGCATTGGTCAGTCGAGGTCATGCGGACGCATCATGTGACCGGTTAATAGTTAGTAAACGGAACAAAGAGGGAAACGGGTGGAAAGTACTAACTAAAAGCTATAATTCAGATGACTTAAGAACCAACGCGCGGAAGGGTAATTGTAAATAAAACAAACACATGTATATGCTTGCTAACATATTTATTAGTCCTGTGACATACTCCACCCACTTTCGAAATGGCGTCCCGACATTTGATAATTTGCTAGAAGCAAAACTCTTACCAAATACTTACATGTTCCGTCACGGATTTCAAATACTAAATGGTCGCTATCTGACAATGAACTGAAGTTTAACTTCAAAAACAAGATACAATTCCATTCCAATCCATTCTAAGAATCATAGAATCAACCAGAACAACAATCACTATTGATAGATAAAACAAATATTACACAAATACATGTGAATAACAACTTTAACCCTGAAGACACGAAAACACGCTCTGGATGACTATACAGCTGTAGATCCATATCTATCTGGTGCTCTAACTGTTCTCTTCGGCCGTGAAGATGGAGACAGACCTGCTGCATTTGGAGGACGACGCATAGGGATTACATACGACATTGAACCAGTAGCGGAATGGTCTTTACTAGTATCATCCAGGACATCAGTAGTAGACATAAAAGGCAGAAGTAAGTTCCGGTGTAGCATCCTGGACTTCTTAAACTTTGCTCCCTCACGTTTCACTTCGTAGACCGGAATGCTAGGATTTGGTTGAGCGAGCACCAAGTAGGGATCATTCTCCCATCGGTCTGCCAACTTCTGTTTCCCCCTGATGGAAACGTTCCTAACAAGCACCCTGTCACCGGGATGGAGAACAGAACTACGAGCCTTCTCATCATATCTGTGCTTGTTTTTCTCTCCAGCATATTGTGACGTATCCTTGGCCTTCTGGTATGCTGCTTTCAGACGCTCCTGTAATTTAACCACGTAATCGGAGTGGTCAGTTACATGCACAGTATCGGATGGCAGTCCGAAAAATACTCTATAGCATGGCGAGGGTGCCTTCCAAACATCAAAAAGTATGGCGAGTAGCCAGTACTTTCATGGTGAGTGCAGTTGTATGCATGCACAAGCGTGGAAACATACGCCTTCCAATCTGACTTCCGGTCATTATCCAACGAGCCAAGCATTTTTAACAGCGTTTGGTTGAAACGTTCGACCATTCCGTTTCCCATTGCGTGATATGGCGTTGTCCTCGTTTTGTCAATGCCAGCCAGTTGACGCAGTTCTCTAATGACTGATGACTCAAAGTTCTTGCCCTGGTCACTGTGTATACGAGATGGAAACCCGTAATATACTATGAAGTTCTCAAAGAGAATCTTGGCAGTCGTCTTCGCCGTCTGGTTCCTGGTAGGAAATGCCTGTGCATAACGGGTGAAATGGTCAGTCAGAACTAACACGTTCTCATACCCTCCTTTAGACCTTTCCAACGAAAGATAATCGATACAGACAACCTCCATAGGAAAGGATGACTGTATCGGAGTGAGGGCTGCCTTTGACGGTATCGTTTTCCTCTTTATACACCTGTCGCAATGGCGGACCATCTCTGCAATGTCCTCACCCATCCTTGGCCAGTAGAAGCGCCCCTTGAAGAGTGATATTGTTCGATCTCTTCCTTGATGGCCTAAATCATCATGCAGTGCACAAAACACAATCCGTCGAAGGGATTCAGGTAAGACCAGTTGCAGGCGGGATTCACTAAGGACACTCGCCTTCCTATAAAGAACTCCTTGCTGCAGTACAAGACTGTTCCAGATCTTCAGGTAAGTATACATATCTGACTTCGAAGAATCAACCGGCTGAGACGGTTTTGATTCGCCTTTGATATGTTGCACTATTTCTGAAATAGTGACATCCAGATTCTGAGCCTTAATCCAATCTTTTGCAGTGAGTCCAAAAGAGGTAAGTAATCCTTCCGGAATAGTAACATCGTTTCCTTGACTACATGATTGATCATCGGGTAGTTTAATGGTGTCTACCAATGGACCGACATCTGTCGTGGCGGCAAAGCTAATTGCGCGAAGTACATCCGTCGTGGCTTCATTTGGATGACCCCTTCTCGACAAACCATCTGCATCCTTGTTCTGAAATCCACTTCTGTACCTTGGCTTGAAATTATAATTGGCAAGAGCTGCAAGCCATCTCTGACCAGTTGCATCTAATTTTGCAGTCGTTGTGACATAGGTCAGTGGATTGTTGTCGGTAATGACTTCAAAACTTCCGCCATACAAATAGTCGTGGAATTTATCGACAATGGCCCATTTCAGGGCGAGAAATTCAAGCTTATGTGCTGGATAGTTTTTCTCAGCTGGTTTCAAGCTCCTGCTGGCATAAGCTATCACCCTGTCCTTATCACCCTGATGTTGGTAAAGAACCGCGCCTAGTCCTTTAGTTGATGCATCCGTGTGGAGCTTAAATGGTAAGCTGTAATCTGCGAAACCTAAAACTGGTGGATTGGTAAGTATGACTTTTATTTCTTGAAATTCTTTCACTGATGTTGGTGTTGGCCATGACTTCACTGCCTCTATTTTCTGTGGATCGGCCTGAATACCTTCTTCCGATATGACATGTCCTAAATATGTTGTCTTTGTTTTGAAGAATTCGCATTTTGAAGGCTTGATTTTTAAATTGAATTCCGAAAGTCTTTGAATCAAGTCGGTCTATATGGCTATCCACATCTTTGCTGAATATGATAATATCATCAAGGTAGACCAGACAATCTCTGAAGTTCAAGTTGCCCATACATCTTTCCATGAGACGTTGAAACGAGGCTGGTGCGTTGCAGAGCCCAAACGGCATTCTGTTACACTCATAGAACCCCAGTCCATTGCCTACTTGGAACGCTGTTTTCTTTTTGTCTTCCTCTTTCAATCCTATCTGCCAATATCCAGATTTCAAATCCAATTTTGAGAAATATTTTGCTCCTGATAATAGATGCAACGTTTCTTCAATTCTTGGTATGGCATATGCATCCTTCTTAGTTCTTTGATTCAATTTCCTAAAGTCTATACAAAAACGAATAGAACCATCTTTTTTCCTGACTATCACTACGTTCGACGACCATGGGCTCTTCGACTCCCGAAAAGCACCAATATTTAGCATCTCTTGAAGATGTTCCTTGACCTCTTGATATAAAGCTGCTGGAATTCTGCGACAAGGCTCTTTGAATGGAATGTTGTCTTCAAGCTCTATAGTATGCTCTATCACAGAAGTATGTCCTAAATCTAACTTTGACGTCGGAAAAATACCTTGCCATTTCTCAAACAGTTTCAAGACCTTCTGCTTCTGTGCAGTTGTGAGATTGCTGTCATTCAAATCTACTCCATAATCTTTAAAACCCTTCTCAGTAGTTGTATTATTGTTGCTATTTGTTTTCTTTGTTTTGCTTTCTTTTTCAGATGCCTGTTCCTGACACAGATGAGCTTTTTTAGATGGATCACCAAACAACGACGCCTCGTGAAGAACATCTACTTCCTTCAATTGACATATGTTCGCTTTTGCTGGAATGATGACGGTTTTTGCAGATAAATTACAAATTTTCACTGGAATTATGGCGCTTTTCCCTGCCTTGTTAAGTTCAACAACTCTCGGACAAACTAATCCACTGTTTTCACAGTCGTTTTCCAAAGGTTCCGTCACAGCCGCATCTATCTCCCTTTGTTTCCGAACAAAGCCTCTGACTGTTGACGTCAGGGTATGTTCTGTTTGCTAATGGATTTTGAAAAATATGTTTCTTTTCCTTCTAAAATGGGTACAATGTTCAACCCTCGGTGGATCTACCTGGATGTTCTTCTGTGCACGAAACAATGTAATTTGTTCCGTGCACAGAAGAACCTCTAGGGTCTTCCTCCACCTGTAACAGGAAAAGGGTTGAAAAGTAGACGTCAATTTAGTCATACAAACATTATTGCGCGCAAAACAATTAAATCAGGATATTACTTTGGGCATTCACACACATGGAGCAAGTGGATAAAAACCTGTTTTTCATTCATTCTTACCGAAACTCTTTAACGTTTTGCAGCGGTGAAAACTGAGCATATCAACACTTTGAATATTGAATTGCCAATGTAGAATGACTGTTCATCGTTTAATCACTGTCATTCAGTATTGAAGACTTAAATTTGCTGTACGGAATTAAATGTACCCTGATTAAATGGTTCCTATAGGAGGCCACTGATATGCATCTACACTATTTGTAAATTCCAGTATAGTCGTTTCCTGCATAGGCCGTTATCACGTGACCTTATCACGTGACTTATCACGTGACCTTATCATAAGCCGTTATCACGTGACCTCACTCGCATTTGCAAACAGATTAAAGTAAAACCTCTCTAAAACGGCCACTAAATTGTATACTTATTTGGTAGTTAGGACTGGTGGTTGCGTAAAGCAAGGTGGACGTAAAACAGAACGCTCCTATAGGAGCGTTCTGTTTAACGTTCACCTTGCTTTAAACAGCCACATGCCTTTAACATTGCCTTCAAATATATTTGATTTAATTTATTGGCCGTTATTGGGAGGTTTTACTGTAGATCCAGATGAGACGCCGAGCTAGAGGGACAGAGTAGACCCAGATCAGACGGCTGTTCTGTGTTTGCTCTCTCTACTTTTGACATGATATAGATCTGATTCTACAGTTTTAGTCAAAGCAAAACATTCCTTTGAGAAATGTACATTATGCAAATTCAGCTAATAAGTATCCGTGGTGTTGTTATGTCCTGTACACGAATGTTAAACGGGAGAAAGAGTTACGTTAGCTGGACAATTATCCCAAACATTCAACCAGGCTTCTTCGCTGGTCCAGTGTAAATTAGCATCTCAATTACAAGGACATGAACTAAGTCAATTGTTTACTGGTTCCGATTATTGTTTGAGAATAATAAGGAAAATATCATGTTTTGAGGTCGGTTTGTTTATTTATCGTCCGTAATGTGTCAACAATGGCTACCCATTTTGTGTAGGTATGTTGAGGAATTAGTTAACCCATTCCCTCATTTTGACGTCTTTTGACCCCTCTATAAAAGTCACTTTGTGAAACCATTGTGATAAATAGAGCATTTGATCCATAGGAGCAAATGCTCTATTTATTACAATGGTTTCAAAACTACAAAATTCTAAAATGTTCATTTTATTCTACTTAATGCTTATTTTCGGTAGATGTATTCAAAGGGATGCATTCAAATGAAGTAATGGGTTAAACTTCGATGCAATACTCCAATTACCATAAAGCAAGTTAATAGATAGGCGGAATACAGATGCCTAGACGATGGTTAGAGAATTTGATGATACAAGGAATATACTTTGGGAAACCAGGAAAAAGCAGCACATGGATATAAACCAACATTAGTTTCCGGTTTTTCTTTCGTCTCAAATGGATTCATTTGGGCTGAAATTCTGTATCAACCCCAAAGGCGACAATCCACGCTGCATAAAATCCCGACACACTAACAATGGTATACACAACCCTGAGGAAATAAAAAAAACATTTAGATATTCTGATGATCACCCTGGTATAGTATCCTATACATAATTGTCTGTAAGAAACGATCACATCTGATCATACACATTGACGTAATTTAACCCATAATATGCGGGAATAGAGTGTATAAGACATTTGTCGCATAAACCATCATCACGTGACCTCACTCCCATTTGTCAGCATGATTCAAGCTGTTTAACACTCCGCCAATATTTTCTTAACCCATTCCTTCAAAGACTATTTTTAGACCAAACCACTTTGAATGAATCAACCGAAAAGGAGCATTAACTAGTGAAAAGGAAAATGTTAGAATTGTGTAGTATTGAAACCATTGTGATAAATAGAGCATTTGCGCTTATGGAGCAAATACTCTATTTATCAATGGTTTCAAGACGTGGCTATTACGGAGGCATAGAAAGGCGTATTTATGGAGGAAAGGGTTAAACACTTGTACGAATCAGGAGTAAGTACAAAATACAACAATCAGAGTTTTGGCAGACATGGTTTTCCCTCAAAATAAGGGTTATCCCATTACCTCATAGGCTATTTTTAGACACAACATCTTTGAATAAACCTATCAAAGGAGCATTAACCAGAGAAAAGAAAACTTATAAGAACAAATGCTCTGTTTATCACAATGGTTTCACAAAGTGACTTTTTCAGAGTCGTCAATATGAGGGAATGGGTTAAACGGGTTTATGTAAAAATTCAACCGGAAATTAGTTATCATTCATTGACCCTTTCCTTCATATAGAAGCCTTTTCATGCGTTTACAAATGTAGTAGACCCACAGGGGTCTGAACCGCTTCATGGGAGTATATATATACTATTTTATAACAAGGGTTCCAACTGGGAGAACGGTCACAAGTGCAAATATGAACGTAACTCTTACAATTTCAGTGATAATTATTTCGTTGACGATGTGAAGCTAAATGACAAAATTCGCTAGTTTTACACCATTGTTTTGATGTTGGAGACTAGAAAGATGGAGATTGGTGATAGAATTGAGTCGTTTTATTGAATCACGCCATCGTTCGAACTGCATATGTTCAGGTTATCGCCTTGATCATGTGAGACTGGGGTGAACGAAAGTTTGTCAATGGCCCAGAAAACGCATATAAATTTGAGAAATTCATTGTTGGATTCATAATAATGTATTTGATTCCGTCAGAAGATTATACTTACTTGGTAGTGAAATATCTTGGCTTTTAGTAGCCGAAAGAATTATGAAATTATCATATAAATTGTTAGAGCTGCAGACACGTTTATACTTGAGGTACACGGGTGTCCTTTTTGTCAGTTAGAACCCTTGTT
Source organism: Azorinus chamasolen (assembly GCA_963576725.1). NCBI lineage: Eukaryota > Metazoa > Mollusca > Bivalvia > Cardiida > Solecurtidae > Azorinus > Azorinus chamasolen. Next base: position 5,910,028 of record OY755252.1, read on the forward strand.
TATTATATAGTATATATAGACTCCTATGAAGCGGTATAGACCCCTGTGAGTAGACCCATATAAGACGGATCCTATAGTAGCTGTCTGATCAGGTTTGCTCTGTTTGGTTTTGACATAATTAAGATCTGATTCTACAGTTTTTACCAGAGCAAAACATAATTATCTTTGAACAACATACATTATGTTATTATATCTAATACATGATGTCATGATGATGTCATTATTTCTGTACATGTGTTTTAAACAGGGAAAGGGACATAACTGTCTGCAAGCTAACGATCACATATGATCAAGAGTTTATGTTCATACACACATTTACTAAAGTTAACGTTTAACCCTTTCGCTGCCAATGCCGGATCTGTGATTACCTATGCAAACAGTTTGGATCCAGATGAGACGCCGAGTAACTCGGCGTCTCATCAGGATCCAAACTGTTTGTTACTGTTACTATGGTTTTGAAACAAAAATGAAGAAAATCAAAAGAATGAAAAATTGTAGCAGACGACAGAGTTTGGCAGCGAAAGGGTTAATGTGCGGGATTCGAACGTATTAGACATTTACAACACTGTACACCCAGATTTAATCTTTTCGCTGCCAAATTATGTCGTCTGCTAACGTTGTCGCCTGCTACAAAATTTCATTTTTTGATTTCCTTCATTTTTGCTTCAGAAACATAGTAACAGTAACAAACAGTTTGGATCCTTTATGAGACGCCGAGATACTCGGTGTCTCATCTGGATCCAAACTGTTTGCGTAGGTAATCACAGATCCGGCATTGGCAGCGAAAGGGTGAAAGGATCTTGGTGAAACCATTTGATCGGGGTCTGCACTGCTTGTCATACAAATAAATTTTGTTCAGTGATACATTTTAATACAACTTAACTTACAAACTTGTTTAAACGATACAAATGCTAACTTGATAACACGGTAAACTAAGGTTAAAAACGAACAAACAAATACAACAATTAAGAAACCTAGATACATATTACAAATGTTCTATTAACCCTTAAGTCTTTCGGCGCCAAATTTCTTATTGTCGTCTGCAATCCAAATTTGTTAAATCATTCGGTACAAAAAGTAAATGAGATAGAAAAATGCTTTTTTCAAAGGAACAAAGCATAGATATAGAAATAGAGATTGTGACAAAAAGTGAAGTCCCTGATCAGACGCCGCCTTTTCAAGGCGGCGTCTGATCTGGGACTGCACTATTTATCGTGGTGCATTTATGCGACATCGACGGTGAAAGGGTTAACCCTAAAATGTCACACTATATAAACATGCTTGTTAAATGTATAGATGGTGACTGACACTTTTATACTATGGACCATATAATTACATTATTGAATATAGATAAGGTTATGCTATGTAAAATTGCCAGTCTGATTAACATATTGTGCAAGAGCAGTATGTACAAGTCTGCAAGCACAGCTGTGTTATAGCCACTTTTGCAATAACAACCATACTTGTCAAACACCGACTATTGGGGTCCCTTATGTTTCTTTGATCATGCTAAATTATCTTGTCAATATTCATGTAAGATATAGGGACATGCACAAGTATTAATTTGCATTGACAGAAACTGCATATTTTGATCTACAGTAGAAATTGCATTACGCAGGTTCAATTATGGTTTTGTAAAGTAAGTGGTAGCTTGATGCACGTCAAAAGAAATGCAGATTGTTCCGAAGCAACCACTTGATGTTTACCATTCCTTGTTCCCTAAATGAATGGCCGCTGAGAACACGCTCATATTTGCGATGTCAATGCGCCTTCTGTGTCAGCTGTGATGGTCATTATGACAGAATCTATTAATCTAGTTAAATGGAATTTTCATAAAATAAGAATTAATTAACATCCAGTGACAACTGTCACTGACCGTTCCGATGCGGTACTTTCATCTTTCCCATATTGCTTGTTTTGTCATTGCAAAGTAAAAGTAAAAAACCTAGTTATAGTCTACTTTCAGTCCGAATGACCGCTCAGTTGGGTGTACATTTACTATCCTGGCCATTGATTCATTCGCCTACAATATTGAGCACTACTAACATATAGCGCAATCATGCAGTCGCGGTACCGGCTAGTGACCGTCACAGATACCCATTTAAACCCCTGAGTAGAGTGGAGGTGCGTCTCTGAAATTTTCGGGATGGACCGGGTTTTGAACCCCGGACCTCCGGATTTATAGTAAAGCACGTTAGCACTAGACCACCAAACACCACCACTGTAGTTCTCGTTTTGTGTTTTAGACATGTATATTTCCTTACTTTCTGGTAATGGTGCTATTCATGCGATTTTATGTTTTGTATGTGGTGTTTTCTGCCTGACTCATGTATGTACTTTCACTAGTATGTTTTGTATGTGGTGTTTTCTGCCTGACTCATGTATATACTTTCACTAGTTTGCGGGGAAATTATTTGTAAATTCCCTAGCGCGGAAATTATTTGTAAATTCCCAATGAGTAATCCGTTACTGAACATGTGATTTTAATAGTCAGAAAAAGATAACTCATGCACCACGCCGTAAACAGGAGGGTATACATCAAAACCAACAGAGCATCGAATATATAATGTTACGCATGATTCACATATTGCCTTCCATTGTATCATAAGAATATATATAGTAATATATAGATTTGAGTAAAAGATAGAAATTATTCCATATGTGATAAGTTTACGAGAATCCTAGACTCATATTTCATCATCGGAATATTAGCTTGAAAACATGGGCGACTATTTGTTCTGTATGTGGTGTTCCCTGCATGACTCATTTTTGTACATTTATTGCAGAAAAAGCGGAAAGTAATTTAGGCGCAACTGTAAGATAATACATGTACAGAACGTATAACTGTCTCACAAACCAGATGAAACGCAGGCCTTTAAGCAGGATCCAATATGTTTGAAACTCGGTCAATATTTTCTCACAAATACGGAAGGTAGAAAATAAAGAACTTCTATAAGCAAAATTTATATGGAAAAAACAGTCGAACAGGGAGAGCCACATACGTAAAGACACTGCACCAAACACCATCAAACAAGAAACGGCACAAAACTAAGCAGACCCTGATTAGACGGCTCAAACAAGAGCCGTCTGACCCGGGTCACCTCTACAAAAGGTCTGTCAAAGCCTATCCCGTAGGCATCGATTTTTATTCCATGTTGTCCCTTACATTGCATACGTTTTAGATTGATGGTACGCACGTGCGCAAGGGCGTATCACTAGTTGTGCCCCTGAAAGCTGTGCTAAGAACAAATGTAGCCATGATGTTTAGCATTTTGCAGCTAGTGCAGCTCAAGACTAACAGCAGCAATGGAGAGATAGCATCAAATCGGGTTTTGTCTTTATTTAGACCTTAATATCAACCTTGGCAAGTTAACCTAATCAAACGTGTTTTCCGCACGTCTTTGTCAAGTCAACCAGTCTATACTTTTGCCGAGTGCCATATTTAAGTGCCTTTATTGCCATCTTGTTGCAGTCTAAACTGCCAGATAACTTGATGGCATCAGACATGGCAATGCTAAATAGCCTAACATTCTGCAACATATAAAATCTTGGCACAGCATTTAAGTTTACGTGTATTATAATAATTAAGGAAACTTACGTTTTTATAGCCACAAATTCCACCTACGTATCTATATCCCCGTATAGCACCTGCTTGTGTATAATATAAATATTCACCTAGGTACCCGTCATGGCTATAAACACGTAGGTACCCTTCAGGGTTATATAAAAGGAAGCTGTCTTTCATGATTATAAACACGTGGTGTCCTTCATGGTTATATAACACGTAGGTGCCCTTCATGGCTATTAAAACATAGGTACCATTCAGGCTTACTAGGAGAAGGGTTAATTGCTTTTATAATTGGAATTTCCGTTAAAAGTGATCTACATTCTCTTTAAAACCTGGACATGGATGAAATACAAAGACTTCTTTGGTAATCATGTGAAAGATGTAGATACTATTTGGCATTTATTCCAAGTCTCAGTCATTTCAAATTTATTATATATGTATACATATGTACATTAACTCTTTATACCTCATGGATATTCATGTAAGAAATAATAAGATCATAAAAAATAATTTGCTGATTTTTATAATGTATGAACACAAACCGTAGAATAAGCTTTATATAGACTTTATAAGCAAGCTGAGAAGACCCTGGTCAGACGGCTCCTATTCAATACGTTTGGTCGGGGTCTACATTGTTTGTCAAAATCGTCTCGATGGACTAAAGGCTTAACATTCTATAATGTTCAGCTGGTGGAAATTTGAAAACAACTTCGCTTTCGACAATTATACTTAACCATTTCACCGCTGTGAGGAAAATAATGACTGTTCAAAATTATATATATGCAATATTTACTTCTACCGATGCATCATTCTGTTGAGAAACGATTGTGCGATTTCCAAACAAATTGGTTTCCAATGATACACCGAGTTACTCTGCATTTCATCTCGATCAAAGTTTATTGTAAATGACAGTCAGGTCGTGAATACATGTATCATAATAAGGGTTGCCATTTCAGCAGATTCTGTATCAATGATGAGTTTTATTGTTTAAATTTAGTGTGGATATAAGGGTTGGAAAATAATGTGCAATTACTACCGGGAATACAAAACATTCCAGATCATGATTATGTAATTCCGGGCTGAATGTTCTGTCTGTTAATTTCAGACAGGCATCGACATGCTTTAATCCTTTGAATACGTATCTTATTAATGCTTTTAAGATATCATCTAATATGTGCGTCATTCTATGTATTATATTACTGGTCTGAAATGTTAAACTGGATTTTTGTGTGTTTTTTATTTTTCTTTCAATTTAAGTCTTTGACTTCTGAACACTCAGAGTGGAATGATCCATTAGTGTTTAACGATATAGTCAACTCAGTATGAGAGACTTCCATTTTGCAGATGAATTTACATTTTGACTTTGGTGAAAGTGGGATAAGGACGAGGTCGGGTACCCGTAAACCAGGTTTAAGTCGCCCAGTAGCTTGTTTTGTTTGCTGGCCGTTCCAAGGCGGCACTCCTGCTTTCAGCCTACGGTCGATTTTGTTGTTTAATATGCTTAATGTTTAATGTGTTTCGTCTTGATATGCGCCCTGTTATGTTTTGTCTTGTGGCTTTACCGTTTCATGTTAGATGGTGTTTGGTGCGGTGTCATTTCGTGTGTGGCTCTCCCTGCTTGACTATTTTTTTCATTTTTGAATAACTAACAGAGCAGATCCTGATCAGAAGGTTCCTAAAAAGCAAGCTGATAGATATTCGTGATTCCATTGTTTCTTACATGAATATTTAACAGGTAAAATGTTAACTCCGATAAACTAGTCTATGTGGAACCGTTATTCACTGTATAAGTGTTCATGTGAGGGTCCCCTGCAAAACAGGGTAGATGAAAACCTTGTTGTTGATTACTAACGTTGAATCTGTCTTCATGTTCATAGTTTAAACATATTTTATTTCCATATTAGAGGAAATTGGGTCGGGTCACAAGTTCTTACAACATTAGATTTGACCCTCCCCATACAAAGCATTCACATATACATGTAATGGCAAACCAAATATGAAACTTAATACAATGTTTGTGAACGATATAGAGTGAGAGAGATGGTAGATGAGAGAGAGAGAGATAGAGAGAGAGAGAGAGAGAGTCATGTGGCGACATATATCCTAACTATAGTAGTACGACCAGAGGACACTTAGACATCTTAGCATAAGAACATACCGTTATATAAGTAAGACATCTTAGCATAATCTTAGAAAAAGTATAATATCAAACTAAGAGTTAGTACATCGATAGTTGTACCATACGTGAGGCTAAAACCTCCGTGATTGCTTTATATAACAATGCACGGCAGCAAATATGATTTTATTGTCTTCATCATCTAGATTTTGTTTGCCAAACAGCAGCATTTCGGTATTTAGAGGATGGTACCTTTGTGTTGTACGAAATAAGTTAAGTCTCTGATTTTGAAAAAGACTACATTGAAAAAAGTAATGTTCGGCATTTTCAATTTCATGTGAACATTCGCATAAAGGATTTTGATTAAGGTGGTTTTTAAAAAGATCACTATTCAGATTGCTACAGTTGTTCCTAATTCTTGCGTGTATAGCTGACAAATACCTATCTCCAAAATAGTAGTAAGATGGAATGTTATAATTGCTAAAATTGTTCCGGAATGAGTTTTTGAATGAGCTTAATGTATTTAAATTTCTGCTATCTGGGCTGATGTTGTTCCATAGTGCTATTGAAGACGGAATGCATGATTTCTTGGAGACTGACGTACGTGAGAAAGGCACTTCGATATCATTGCTATTTCTTAATTGATAGTGGGATAGCTCTCTTACGCAGGGTGGTATCAAATCACTAATATATGATGGAACCATGTTATGAGAGGCATTATAAACGAAACAGAGCTTTTGTAACTTTCGTCGACTGGCTAGTGATTCCCATCCACATTCCTGATATAGATTATCTAGCGATACCGATCTGGTTAAGCCAGTTACGATACGGGCTGCTTCGTTCTGTAGTTTTTTAATGTATCTGCACCAGTTTCGGAACAACGATCCCAAAACAATAGAAGCATACTCTAGTATTGGCCGTACGTAAGAAATGTAAATTTGATTTAAGGCCCTTCTGTTTAAGGTGAATTTAATGTTTTTCATTATTCTAATTGTTTTGGAAGCAGATTTAAGTATGCTATCGATGTGATCATTCCACTGACCATTTGAATTTAGGGTGACACCCAAGTGTTTATGAGAATTAACAAATTGTATGGCAGTGCCTTCAAAAAATAGATTAGGCCGCGTGTCATGATTTCTAAGCGAAAACATCATTGCCTCAGTTTTAGCGGGGTTGAAATTAACAAGCCAGGTCTTAGCCCAAGCGGAAACTAATTTAAGATCGTGGTTTAAAATACCTTCAATGTCATTTAAAGAGGTAGCAGATATGTAAAGAGAGCTATCGTCTGCAAACAATCTTGTTAAGCTCAGTAGCGAGTCAGATATGTCATTAACGTAAATTAAAAATAAAAGAGGTCCCAACACAGATCCCTGTGGAACACCAGCCGATATTGTTCTTACAGCAGAGACAGAAGAACGAAGAACAACTCTTTGGCACCTATTGCTTAGGTAATTATTCAGTCATATTAAAAGACGCCCATTGATGCCATTTTCCTGCAGTTTAAAAGTAAGACCGTTATGCCATACTCGATCAAAGGCTTTGGAAATATCACAAAACACCATGCAAGAATGTTGTTTGTTATTCATGTTCATGTGAGGGGCCCCTGCAAAAAGCCCTTGCACAACTGAGTTGATCTAAACCTTGTAGATTTTAGCAAAGTTTTATTCAATAAAGAATGGGATGTCACGTTTTCCAAATGTGTTCCACCTTTACTATTCTCAATGATATCTATATCTTAACTATTGTTTGTTTCATAGATACCTGCTTAACTTCTCCTTCTTTCGTTTCGATGGAGATTCTCGAGTGTCTATTTTCACGTGGTTAATGACGCCAACCTGTACATTTGGAATTATAAATTGTCGTCTGCAAATGGTGATTTTCAGAGTGTTGGACACCGGAAACAAGTGTCAGGCAGGGTGGATCCAGATCAGACGCCCCACTATGTGACGTCTTATCTGGATCTAAACTGTTTGTAAAATACCAGTGAAGTCGCGTTCGGCAGGGAATGGGCTCAAAGATACGGGAATGTATTATACACATTTGTATATGTTATTGATTCGATGGACATATTAATGTATGGTCATTGTAAGAATCTATTGTGTACCATTTTGTACATTAATATGTCATGATGTGATTCTGAACAGTAACTGTGCAAATGCAAGGTTCATTTTACACTTATATTTATTCTTTTTACACTGTTACCTGTACAAAATTATGTTACTGATATCCAAATTTGGAGGAAACTACTATACAAAAATGGTATATTATTATTATTATTACTACTATTATTAATGAGAATAATAATAACCATTATAATAATGATAGTTTGACAAAAGGCATAGTAAACGCTAATAATCTCCAATGATACAAGGTTATTACGTGTCTTACATGCAAAACATTCATGCAGCAATGAACATGTAAAACATTACACAATTCATGCTAATGTTGGATTGTTATGAAATAATGATTAACAGATATGATCTGGGCCACAATGAACGAATGCCTTCGCTTGCTATTCACGTCAATATACCTACCTGTAAATAGTGCAGACCCTGATGAGGCAGCTCCTGCAGGAGCTGTCTCATCAGGGTCTGCACTATTTACAAGTTGATTGTGCAACCAGTGCACTCCACAGCAGTGATTGGACAGCGATATACTTGTACACAGTGAACATATATGTAATTATACAACAGGGCATGGATAAAGAAGGAGCAATGTGTTTTAAAATTCAGCAAGCGAAGGGTTAACTCAATCACGTATTTAAATTTACAGAGGCCCAGATAAGATGCGTAAACAGAAACACTTTCAAGAAAAGCTATTTTACCCACCAAACCCTATGTTTCGACCACTATTTAGAGTCTCCTCTTCGAGACAATTCTAAAGAGTAGGCACAATGATAGGGTTTGGCAGAGAAATAATGACGATTTCGGTATTTGCGTACGCACGTTATATGTTGCTCTGTAAATATGTTGCTAAATTTTCGAGATGCCTGCATGAAATCATCCTTATCATGCTGTTAAAACGTTTCTGCTATAACTCTGATTTACTGCATTTTTTACTAGCGTCCGATTAGTGAACTCTTTGAAAAACTACTGCCCGACCGAGTTCCAAATAGCGGTCATGATGAGACCTCGAATTCACAATCTTGATGTTAACAGGGAAAGGGTTAATGAAAAACAACTTTCGAATCAAATATGATATAAAGTATCCGCCATAGAATGCTAGAAATATAAATGATAACAGTATTGTTTATCTGTCAACCCTGTAGACCGATGAGCCATGGACTAAAGATTAATACATCTTAATCAAATTATCTGCATTATAACGTATCTACTTGATGAATGCCTTTAAAAGCGGGTGATTGCTCTAATAGGAGCTTTCTGCATAACTTTTCACATTAAGTTACCACCCGTTTGTATGACAATGATCAGATATATATTTCGGTGTTCGCATTAGAGTGGTTTTTTTTGTCGTACCCTTTATTACTTTTCTACAGTTACTCTGTTTGCAGCTCAATCATCGAGTACACTAGCGATAGGTGGATACAGTTGTTTCATTTAAATATATTTTCGTTCTTCATGTACATGTACTTTACGGCTGTATTTGCCATCGTGGTTGCTGTAAATTAGTCGTAGAGGGGATACGTTTAGCTACACTGTTTGCCTATTAGGGTGGGGGACTGAATAAGCGTGAGGTTGGGCGCCCAATTACCGGTTTAACTGCCCAGTTCTAGTGAAATTTGTCACTGACCGTTCCAAGGCGGTACTTCCGTCTTCTCCCTATTGTTTGTTATGTCTTTTATACACATTTACACATTTGCTGTTTGTTTTGAAGTGGTGCTGTTTGGGCATTTGTGTGTTTTGAATGCGGTGTTTCCTGCATGACTCTTACATGTACTTTTACTACAATTAGTTTGAACATATTTTATTTCCAAATACATGTATACATACAAGTACATAATAATGAACATAATTATATATATGATATCAGATTGAGTAGGAAACAAAATGTGCTTATAGTACTCCTCTATTTTTCCAACAATCACATTATTGTATATACCACCATATTTGGAAGACTAAATTACATACTCAAACTAGAAGGGAAACAACTAAAAATGAATAAAAAGAAGAATAAGGGAAAACAAAAAAGTGAACAAAAATGATTATTCGGATTAAAATGAGAGCAACAAGAAAATGGCAGTTTTGCAGTCTGGTAGTTGGATGTATGGAATATGCAGCAAACTGAATACTATAGAAAGAAAAGTACTATAGTCAAGCTGGCAAAGCGACATACAAGACGCAACAACCACCAAAACAACGATAGACAGCATAACACACAGACACAGACACACACACAGACACTGACACACATACACACAGGCAGACACACAGACACACACAGACACAGACACACACAGACAGACATACACACACAAACGCACACAAAAACGCACACCCACACACGAGATGAACACAGAAAACACCAAAAGACACACAAGAACCAGAGACAAACACTCCACACATGAACAAAATCACAAGTACAAAGACGCAAGGCAAACAAAAGGAAGGATGACAAAGAGAGTACCGCCTTGGCACGGTCAGTAGCAAAAACATCACTGGGGGTTTAAACCAGTTTACGGACGTCCTAACCTCACACTTCTCTCAAAGTCAGCCTAGCTTTACAAATAGTGTAAATAAAGGTATTCTCGCCGGACCTACCCACAGCATAGACGAGGGTGAACACAGGACAACATGGAAAACATAGCGTAATAACTGTGACAATCCGTCAAATATGTACTCAATGACTTTGCTGAAGTCAAAGCACCTGCAGGTAAGCCGTTAAGGGCACGACAGGGAAAAGGAAAACATGAGTCTGGTAAGCTCATCCCGTATCTGAGTTTAAGAGTTTACCATTATAGAGTACTACCTTCAGCCTGTCATCGCTCAAGCAAAGGGGCGTTGCAATATAATGGAATCAATTGTTATTCTTGTTTCTATTTTCGGTTCTCAGTCAATCAAAACGTCCACGTTTAGTGATAAAATAAATATGGAACTTCATCAGAGTTTACAGTTCATAAATGGGATATGTTGATTAAGAATTCAGTCAGTTGAACCTGGTACAGTTGACACTGTAGTAGAAAGTGGTTGTTGCTATCAATTTCACCAAATGAACACAAAGGAAACTGGACAGTATTGGTTTGGGTAAAACATATATTAAGCGAGCTAGAGTTTGTTTTAAGTTTTGTATGCAAGATCTGGGATTTTCTATGAGCGGAGAAGTATTATTCGAGTGTTAGATTTATAGAGGAGATAACTGATCTGGGTCTTTTTTATTTTCAAATGCGTAAACGGGCGTTTATGTGAAGGAATTGGATGGTTATATTCTCTCTAAACAGGAGTGTAGAATCAGTGTCGGCCTTCACGGTAGGTGGCAGCTTAATGCATGGTGAACGTCATTCAGAAATTTACCAAAGAAGCTTTCACCCTGCATTAACCCATTTGCTCCCACGATCCCATATATGGGACGTTAGCATACAGTGTAGACTATGATCAGACGTCGCATGATGCGGTGTCTGATCAGAGTCTACACTGTTTGCTGATAGGAATTTCAATATTTCTTGAAGGTCCGCTTCAGAGAGAGGGATTTTGCTGTATGTACCTGTGTCAAACCAGCTAAATGGTATTTTCCACTATTGTCGTACATTTTGCCACCGCCTGTTTACAAGCACATCGGTGTGAAATTACTAACCATTAATTTACCGAAGGGTTAAAACTGCCCTTCTGGATATCAAACAAAAATGTAATCGAAATATTTCACTAGGGAACAGTATATTTATGGTAAATAGTGCAGATCCTCATCAGTGGACTCCCTAAGGAGCCCTTTGATCTGGATCTACACTGTTTACGAAGGTTATATTCTCGTTTCCCGCACATTAAAGGTTACGAAGTCGCTAAAATAAGTAATAAGCTAAAATAATAGAAGTATAGCATGAGTCATGCAGCAGGAAACCCCACATACAAAACACACAGCTGCTCAAAGAGTACCACGACAAAAAAGTACATGTACATGAAAATCAAAAGACACAAAGAGGCGTACAAATGATAGAATTGTCCCAAAGCGACCACTTCAAGAATAAACATTGCTATATTTAAAAACTGGTGACAGCTTAATGCATGAGCTCTCTGCGTGACTGAACCCTGCATTACGCTAAGCTGTCGCCTGTCTTTAAGATTGACAATGATGCGTTGTTAGCTCGTCTGTTTTTCGACAGTGCAAATACACTATATACCGTGGAGAAACTGTTATTCTTTCCCGTTTATGCTTACGCATGCTCAAACGATACGCAAACGATACGCAAACTAAACGATAAACGATATACGCGTTTGTGCATACAAACGCGTTTGTAAGCGGATTTTGCGTATATAAATGCGTTTCATTCGCCATACCCTTGTTATTATCGAGACCGATCGATTATACGAATGAAGTAAAAAAAAAACGAAAGGTATGGGGGGGGGGGGGGGGGGAGGGATCTGTCATATATTGCTCAGCAGTCTTAACATGTCCTCCAAAATAAAAGCCGAAATTGATATAACATGTCTAGGATTATATAAATCTAATGCTGTCCCTGACATGTTAATAATCTATCCAATTAACACCCAATCAAACAATAGCTGACGATTTGAAGCTCCGCCCCAACAACTTATTCCAAGCACTACCCTATCTAGCGTTTATTAATTCGCCTGAACAAGCCAGTTCTAATACGTGTGTCATTTATCAAACAAACACCGGACGAGATCAGTTTATCCAGAAATTCATTCTGAAATCGGTTGCATCAGCCTATAATCTGGAATTAGTAAGTTAACCAACGATTTACATTTGTATTTATATAGTCAAAACTACTTTCAGTTTCACTTTGTCTTGAATGAAAGCGACTGACATCTCACTTTTAGTAGTCATAGGCTTTACTTTTTGTTAGATTGACCCACCCTAAACGTTTCAAAATTTGAGCTATTAAAATAATTGGTGGCCAAATTCACACCTTAAATTTTACAATGTCTACTGATTGATCTATCATTTACTTCCCAAATTTGTCCCGTTTAAACAAACTGTTTGTGTTTTTGATAGATAAACACTGTGGTATACTTGTATACTTCATATAAATTATACCAAAAACCACAAACAGTTTGGGACATGTCTATTATTTGTGGACTGGTCTGGTTTCAGACATTTACAAAACAGTTTTCAATTTTGGTTTCTATAACAAAAAAGATATACTTAAATAATTCTGTTTTCAAAATTGAAAATACCCTGTCTTTGTTTTGGCATTGATTCAATTATCTGTCTCCCTGGGCGCAATTAATACAATGTGAAGTTTCACTGAGTTCAGAATAGTGAGATGCTATTTTGTACTAATAAGTGATGTTTACTGGTTCGGATTTGTTAGGTTTCGTTGTGTTCGTAATAGGGAGATGATGTTGTGTTCGGATTAATAATGTTTTACTGTGTTCGGTTAAGCAAGGTTTTATCGGCGTGTCGTCTGGGTCCAAGCTGTTTATCGCGCTTACAGAAGAGTTGATTGCTTTTGTTATTGGAATTTCCGTTAATGGTGGTTTACATTCTCTATAAAAGCTGGACATAAATGATATACCAAGACTTGTGCAGTGTTCATGTGAAGGCTGCAGGTAATATTAGGCACGGTTTTCAGTTAAAAACATTTAAACAGGACGCGAACCAAGTATATAGACATTTGCAAACAGTGTAGATCCAGATAAAAAGGGCTCCTAAGAGAGTTCTTAATCAAGGTCTGGACTATTTGTCATAAGATTAATTTCTTCGGGGACAACTGACGATGAAACTTTTTGTTCAATATCTAAATGGAGAAGAACTAGTTTAATCGTTCGGAAGGTTATTTGGTAACGGTTTATAGAAGTTAAGAATGATATTAGCTGAATGCCTTATGGTGGAACAAAATATTAATTGTGTATTTGGAATAGCCATTAACCGTTCTATAATGTCCACTCAATCTCTGATTTACTAGACTTTTTACTGTTTTCGGATTCGTTCAAGCCTCTGACTAGTGACTGAGTGTCAAACAGTCTGGGCCCCGATCGGCGTTCCAATTTGCAAATGAGTAGGTAGTTCTCAGCACGATAACTATTAACTGCTTTTGTAACTGGTTGTTCCGTTAAAAGTATAGTTTTCATTTCTGACGAACGGTGGTGATATTCAAGGATTTATTCAGCTACCAGGTATATGTCTGGCACAATATATACATTGCATGACGTCAGATAATAATGCTACACTGTGTAATGTTAAAGTAATATTGTTACATGGTATGACGCGACTCTGAGTGGAGAAAAATAATTATAAAAGGATGTTTGGTAGACTCCCTAAACGAGTTGTAATCATATATCTTAAAGACATGTGACAGCTGAATGAAGGGCAAACATTATGCAGAAAACTACTTTCATCCCACATTAAGCAACCGCGTGTTTTAACCCTTTACTCCATTAAACGCCTTTTTATGTCTTTGTAAACAGAGTAGACCCAGATCAGATAGCTCCTGTATGGACCGTCTGATCAGATTCTATTATATTTGTTTATGATACACTATTTTCTAAACACTGTACATAGAACAAGGTCCAAAGTCTACATTTTATGATGTAGATGCTCTCTTAGAAAAAGGGTATTGTTACATTGAGAACAGTTTACACCCAGTACAAGCTTTTGATTGGTCAGATTTGAGCCAAAGGCTCAAATCTGACCAATCAAAAACTTGAAAACGAACTCAGACTGAACTAAAATTTTATAAGCATGGACCCTTATCATCGTTACCCATCATAAGGTATATAATTAAGTTTTACATAAAACGGAAAGAACAAAGGTTCAGATAAGATGCGTACGTTTTCAAATTTTCAAGTATGGTACCAAGTCATACACTGTGAGAAGTGATGATTTTAATATTTAGGTACGCATGTTTATCTGTAGCTGTGGAAAGAAAGAAAACAAATGATTTCTTATTCTGGTGAGTGACAAACAGCACAGACCTTGACCAGAAGCTACGATTGGTTTGGAGCTATACCGTATGCAATGCATCTAGAACTATTCCTAAACAGCGACTCATTTGTAAAATCCTAACATTATTTTATCAAGTTCTGTCTGCCAACAATGTATATCTTCTTGTTTAGATGCTTCTTTCCATGAATACACAATACACTCTTAAATACGACCACCCAAAAAAGTCCAATTCGTTACTTAAGTCCAGGTGGTAGCTTGATCCTTTAGGAGTTTTGTTACTGCATTAAGTAGCTACGTGCGAATTTTTATCATCATTTTACACTGTTTCCAAATGTCAGAGGGTCCATGAAATCTGCAAATTACTTCCTTGTTATGTGGTCGCTGATTATATATAAATCGCTGAGGTCATTTATCTCATTTATTTAATTTCAGGATAATAATGCTGAAGGGGGTATATACTGTTTGACATCAAAACACGTGTACAGCTACTTAATTGGCACACATGACGGAAATTGCATCGGACGTCGGCAACGCCACCATGCCAACGTTACAGGGAGATAACTTTGACATAGTTACCAATGAGTCAATGTTACAAAAATTGAATGATGAGGAGATCAAGGTACTGCTACCTACTATCATATATCTCGCGTTACTTTCAGTGATCGGAATCATTGGTAACAGTCTTGTGTGTCATGTTTATAGGACAAGATACCGACGATCCAACTACCAGTGTTTCATTCTCTGCTTAAGCGTCATAGATCTGTTCTCGTGTTGCATTGCAATACCATTAGATATAACCACCATGATGGACCAATACACGTTTGAATACGAGTGGCTATGCAAGCTATCTCGATTCCTCAGCTCATTGGGAACGTCGTCGTCATCATTTCTACTACTCTTCACAGCAATTGACAGGTACAGAAAAGTATGTCAGCCTTTCGGATGGCAAATTAAAGCCAGTGTTGCTAAATTACTCTGTGTTCTTTCGGTCCTTTTCGGGTCCCTCATCTCCTGGACAGCGATATTCCTGTACGGTAAACAGACAAACGAACTACCAGAGCTCGGCTTAACAGGAACGTACTGCTCCATAGACGATGCAATGTTGAACACTAATTTTCCGTTGATCAGTTCGGCATTTTACAGTGGATGTGTCATCGTCGGATCTTTGTCAATTTTAATACTGTACTGCTTCATTTTTCTAGAGGTTAAGCGGCATGCTAAGATGATGCAAAAAGACCGTTGTATTCGGAATACTTTTGTCCCTAGGCTATCTGCAACAATTGATAGACAGGGCTCAAGAATAAGTGATAAAATCAAATGGGACTCAACGAAGAAATCATTTTCAAAACGGATATCCAGAAAAGCTGATAGCGAGGGTTCGTGGACGGATAGAAATTTTGAATTGTCCTGTAGTATGGACAGCACAGTCAAGAATACCAGTATTGTATTAACTGACAATGCCAAAGAACAGGGTGAAGATTTACAATCAGTTGGTAGTAGTGGAATAAAGTCCGATCAAGCAAATAAGGATGAAAATGTAGAAAACTGTAAAAAAGGCAATGTAAAGAACAGAGAAGTGAATGATAGAGACATTGAAAATGCTGATTGTGAAGGTGGAATCATTTGTACGAGTGGAATTAAAAATAGTGTTGATTTAGAAATCCAGAATAAGCTGAACAATTTATTACCTGTAAAGGAAGACGATTATTCATCTGACCAAACTCCTAAACCCGAGACTCACACTAAGCAGAACAGAATTTTGAAACCAAGCAGTGTCGAAACAAAAAGAAAAACATCCAAACTATCGAAATCATCCGAAAGCATGAACACAAGGTATACACGTGCAGGCATGTCTTCACTTGTTACCGGGAAAAGTACGGGTTCGGCTACTATTAAAACACATAAGTACAAACAGGCCCTTGCTCGAAAGACAGCGTTCCTGGTGTTCATTATTTCGATCGCCTTTATTCTTAGCTACACGCCACACCTACTACTGAGGATTGTAACACAGTTGGTGAACAACTTCGCCGATAATATGACAAACGACGGACGTGTTGTGTATAATTTCTTCCTGCGTTCTTTCTTTATTAACAGTGCCATAAACCCCGTCATTTATGGCGTCTATGACTCTCGTTTCCGGACTGCCTGCCAGGATATCTTTTCACTCTGCTATAGACCACGCCAGCCACGTGATTTCAATTAATGTCTCATATCTGATACTCTAGCAAACAGTCATCAGCAAATATTGTCGCCCTTAGTTTTCGAAAAATATCGGATCATAATAAGAAGCCAAGCTATTCGACATTTCTTCACGAAGTTTAAAACCGTTATATACATGTATAATAACTCGTTATATCTCATGAATATTCATCCAAGAAAACACATAATCATTAATAGTAATCAGTTGATTTTTATTATGGCGTATGAACATTTTTAACCATGGCAGTAGTCATAAAATTAGATGTCATTTCATAAGCAAACTGAGCGGATCATGTTTAGGAGGCTCTCATGAGAGATGTCTGATCGTGATCAACTTTGTTTTCAAAGGTGTCAAAAGACACCTTGGTGGGCAAAAGGTATAATGTCAACAGGCTGACGTTTGAAAAAAAAAATCTATTTTCTGCATTATACTTAACTCTTACACAGCTCAAACTAAGATATCGTGAATTTCTACTTCTTCTGATGCAATCAATCTGTTGAGAAACTATAGGACGATTGCTAAACAGGGTCCATGCTTATAAATGGAAAAGTAGTAAAGTCAAGCAGGCAAAGCCACATACAAGACGCAACCACCACCAAAACACCGATAGACAGTATGACACACACACACACACACACACATACAACCACACACCCAAACGCGCACACACACACACACACACGAAATGAACAAAGAAAACACAAAAAGACACACAAGAACCAGGGACAAACGTTCCACAACATGAACAAACCACAAGCACAAAGACGCAAGGCAAACAAAAGGAAGGGTGACAAAGAGAGTCTCCCAAAAGCTCACTCTGAGCTTTGCTCAGGTGAGCAAAAAAGGAATACAGAAACAATAGAACAGGTAGGTAAAAAAGAGCTTTTAGTTGAGTCTGAGATCGTTCAAATCTGACCAATCAAAAACCTGAGAACGAAACTCAGACTCAACTAAAAGCTTTATAAGCATAGGTCCAGATTGGATTCTGATGAGACGCCTAGTTACTCGGAATTTCATCTGGATCAACATTTATTGCAAATGCGAGCCAGGTCGTGAAAATCAGGATAAAAGATTATCACTTAAGCTTATGTTATCTCCATGTTGAGTTTCATTGTTTAAATCATGTCCGGGTATATGAGAGGTAAACTAATGTGTGTTTTCTTGTAATTACTAACTTGAATGGGAGTCGTCCACAACTAGAGCGTTTTTAACCCATTTGCTTCCGGTGGATTCTTCCATGCTTATATATTGGATTAGTCTATTTATCCTATGTATGTTTTAGAGACTTATCCAAATTTAGTTTTACCTTTGTGACAGTTTCGGTACTCCATTGGGGGAACCTTCATCAGACTGGACTTCCGCGGGAGCATGTCAAATGTGTCATCACCTGCCGCCAATACTAATATATCTGACAAGAGCGATGGCAATATTAATAATGACTTTCATATCTATGGTAATTTAGAATCATGTACTACTTTTGGTGAATTAGAAAAAGTAATATCTTATTTAAAACGGCGCAAAACTGTGACTTACAATATCAAAATAACAGAGCGGACTTTTTATGGATGTAAAACCGTCTATCGCTCCTTTCCTCTGAACTGTTTCACATTACATGTTTGATATTTGTATATATCTAGATGGTTTACTTTCAATTACTGTTCATGAACAGACTCCATTAAACCGAGTCTGCAATTTTCTCTTTTTGTGTTGCAATTTTTGCTCTCGGGTGATCACCTGCTTTCAGAATTGATAATTTTCACAACAGCAGGTGTTAAGTGCTTGTGTGGCGGCCGTAAAACGTCGCCCCGTACTTCATTCTCAGTGTTGTTATACCTTCTGATCCTTCGAGATCATGAATTTCAGTACTTCTTGTTCTGAAAATTGAATACCGCTTAAGCCGGTGCTAGGAGGCATGAGCAGTGTTGCACTTTCAATTACTGTTCATGAACAGACTCAATAAAATCGAGTCTGCAATTTTTGCTCTCGGGGGATCACCTCCTTTCAGAATTTTTAATCACGGAGGCTATTGTTACGATATATATATAACGACAAACGATATCTATCAAATTAACAGGGTTTAAATCTAGTGAAATTCTCTTTGATATTGCGGAACCGCCTGAACAAACGGAGTTAGAACAATAACTTGTTTCCAGATTGCGAATTTGGATTTTGTGATAATCGCTTTACAGATGACAAAATATTTACTGCTCCATGGAATTATACTGAAAGTTTTAGTTAAGACATTAAAATTATTGTTCATTTTTTATCGACTCGGGATATTGATACTGTTAATCGGAATGATCTACATGTATGATATTAATAACAGTCCAGTATTAGTTGTAAAATGCTTAAAGTACAAAAATGAGTCATGTAGGAAATACCACATACAGAACAAACAGTCGCCCGAACAGCAACACAAGGAAACAGCAAATGTACATAACTATAAAACATCAAGAGACGCACAAAGACAAATCAAACATACAATAGGAGGAAAATTGAAATACCGCCTTAGAACGGTCAGTGACAAAAGTCACTGGGGGTTAAACTGGTTTATGAGCGCTCAACCCCACACTTGTGATAATGTTTAGTTACAGCAGTGTGTGGTCGTGTGTTAAACTGTCCGATTGCAATATACATCTGAATCGATCGACGTCACCCATTTTATTTCCTGAATAACTATTTTGCCTTTGATGCTACAAAAAATGTATCAAACTCAAAGGCTTTATTATTCAAAAAGCGTAGAAGTAATCTTAAAATGGAGTTCAACGGGAAGTGAGAACACGTAGAAACAGATTTCCATAGTAAGGCATCTAATTTAATCAGGTATGAACTTTATCAAATGCGGTTAAGTTTTTGCATGACCAAGCTCTAAAGGCATATTTAAGTCATTGATATACTTTGATAAAATACAGTTTGATGTCAAGACCGAACTTGCGCTGTTCGATAGTCTTTTTATACCAATTCTATTTTACGAGACTTAAGTTTGGAGAGTATGTTATTTGAAAGTTGCACCACAAATTCTGTGTTTATTTGGTGTTAAAAAGAAATACCTAGCTCTGTCGTGTATGGTGAATTAGAAAGGTGCCAAAATGACATTTTATGTAACGAAAGAACTCTTAAGTTCTGGTGTAACATTATAATTAAAGTTGGTTCACCGATGTACGATGTCTTTCTATCAATGAATAGTAACGCTTGGATAAAACAATTAGTTATGTTATCGATCACCTCATAGAGGAGGTGTGTTTATTTACAGTGTTTGTCTTTTAGGGTAGGAATGGAATATGTACGAGGTTGGTTATGCCTAGGTCAAACATTCACGGATCACCTCGGCGGTTCCACTATGTATTAAATCTCACGGTTGACCCCGCAAATGCCAATTTCCGTAGAGCGCTACGGATGCAACAATGATGTGACAATGGACTTTGGCGGTCACACATCCATGGATGTGACGCTACGGATACTATCAGGCACCATTCGTAGCAATCTGTACTGGTCCGTAGCTTTCCGTATTTTAGCCGTTGTTATACGTAGTCACACGTAGCAGGGCATGTATATCCGAGAAAAAGTTGAACATGTTCAAAATTTGACCACCGCTCAAACAACAGTAGTGCATCCTTCTAAACTGTATTAATACGTACATATTCCGTATTAAACCGTGTAATTTCTGTAATAACCCGTGTCATATACGTATTAAACCGTGTCGCTCCGTAACAATCCGTATCCCTCGTGGCACATTTCTACATTTTCTTACCATTGGTAAGTCAAAACCCGTAGTCACACCGTTGTGTGCATCAGTATCGGACTACGGCATTTCCGAGGTCGTCCGTGAGATTTAATCCGTAGTGGAACCAGCCAGGTGACCCGTGAATGGTATGACCTAGGTATTAATACGGAACGACACGAGTCAGGGCGTATGCACTGCGGATGGACAGCAGTTTGCTACGATATAAGTAAGAGTTAGTACGAATAAGAACGGTCTAAAACGGAATAGCTCGGATGCACTACGGTTGATTGATGCGTCGTCAAATTCTGGACATGTTCAAAAATTGTCACGGATATACAAGTGCTACTACGTATGACTACGGCTATAATACAGAAAGCTACGGACCAATACAGATCGCTATGAATGATTCCGGATCGCATCCGTAGCTAATTCGGCGTCAAATCCATGAATGTTTAACCTAGGCATTACGTCTTACCTCTGGTAATTATGCCCTGTCATGCTTTCTATACTTTCTTCCTCAACAATATCGTAATTATAAAAAAGTGACGAACAAACCGATCAAATCAATTTTAGATCAGAGAACCTCATACATGTATTAACATCTAGTTTGATACAAAGTTTTACTTTACATAGTCTAAGAACACACATTGTTAAGATATCTGAAAACTAAAGATTCGTTTTTGAAAATTCCTTTTATTAATAATAATTTATTGTATTGACCTCCAAAGTGTATTCAGAGACAAACATGTAATTGACACTAATCCTAAGTACTTTAGAAATATGGAAACACCCATTATCTGCTATAAATATAACAACCCCACCCGGAATATAATTTTAAGATTGTTGTCGACCTGAATATTAATGATAATATTCCTGATATTTGAGCTTGCGCTATCTCAAACTTTTGCTATTCTCCGGTTAGGTAACTGATATTAGTGTAACGGGTAATTCATTACAAATAACTGTCAGAAAATTTAACCCTTCGCTTGCTATTTACGTCAATATACCTACTTGTAAATAGTGAAGACCCAGATGAGACAGCTCCTGTAGGAGCTGTCTCATCAGGGTCTGTACTATTTACAGGTTGATTGTGCAACCAGTGCACTCCGCAGCAGTGATTGCACAGCGAAATATTTGTACACAGTGAAGATATATGTAATTATACAACAGGGCATGGGTAAAGAAGGAGAAATGTATTTTAAAATTCAGCAAGCGATGGGTTAACTCGCAAAGGTAAATTTGAATGCTGCTGTACATCTAACATGGATCGAAGAGAAAGAACACGGATTAGGTTTTAATTAGGCTTTATAGAAATGTAGAAGAAAAGTTCTGCAGCCTCGAGAGTTGTATGGCCTCTGTTGGGAGTTCTATGACCTTGCATAATCTTATATGGTCTGCCTCAAATACATTAAAACTAATGCCGGTCAGTTTGTTTGTAATCTTACAATGAGTCTTTGAAAAACGGTTTCGATATGCTCGAGATGATAGATAATTCATCTACCTGCGCTTGAAAACAGTTAGTTCGAAGTACAGTTGAACACAAGTAAACTTGAATTTTAGTAGAGAAGCATTTAGATACTTTTAGGCAGGTGGCTGCTTAATGCAGGGTGAAATGCATGCAGAAAGCTATAAGAGCAGCTTTCTGTCAATATTTATGTTAACTGCGACGTCCGGTTAAGGGATTTTTTTATTCTATATCAATTGGAGTTTGCCCCCTCCCGGTGTTTCCTTAATCTTTAGCATACTGAGCTATTTATTATTACTGAATTTTTCACCTACTACATTTTCAAAATTCAAGCTATAATCAAGTTGACTACCAAAATACAATCAGGGTGTCAAACAGTTTGGATCCTGATGAGACGCCGAGTTACTCGGCGTCTCACATGGATCCAAACTGTTTGCATACATATCCACTCATCCGGTCATAGTAGGCTAACGGTTAAAGGGAATTTCCACTTGAATAACCTCGGAATTGGAACTCTAAATTCGACTGTACAAGACAAATGTTTCACCGATAAGAAGAAATTAACCTACATTTCACTTTCCATTGCTATAAGGCACTCACTTTTTTATATCTTGCTTTTCATTTTGCACGTATATTGGCTTGGATTTGAAACAAAAACTCACAAAAAGAGCACAGACACTTTCTCAATTGTTAGAGTTCTAATGAATAGTACAGTATCTAATGTTCATCTAAATGTCGAAATGTTACAATGGTAAAGCTGTATGAACCTTTATAAACAAGTAAAACGTCTTTGACCACTTTACGAAAGAAGACATAACATAATTTGTCTTTTGAAGCAAAGCGTTTGCTTACACTTTCGGCGCCAAATTTCTTATTGTCGTCTGCAATTCAATTTTGTTCAATAATTCGGTAAAATAAGAAAATAACATAAATAAATTCAAACCTCGAAGGAATAAAGCACAGATATAGAAATAGAGTTTGAGACAACAAGTGAAGTCCCTGATCAGGCGGCGTCTGATCTGGGACTGCACTATTTGTCGTGGTGCATTTATGCGACATCGGTGGTGAAAGGGTTAATTCAGGAAAACACCGAGTAACTCAGCGTCTCATCAGGATTCAAACTGTTTTAAACTCTAATAATGTATTGAAAAAGAAATTTAAGTCCAGTCAGACATGTCTGAAACTTTACCCTTTCATTTTATTCATTTGCAAACAATATAGACCTAGATAAGACGGCTCCTATAGGAGTCGTCTGATCATGGTCTAATCTTATTGCTACTGAAATGTGATAGATCTGCTGCAATGTTCAATCTTCCATATTTCGTTATAACTATTTGGTCCATGAATATGCAGTAGCTATTGAAATTGTGCCTAAATATAGAACCCGTGCAAGGGTTAAAGAGCAGACGTCAATATATACATACGAACATTATTGCGAAGAAAACAATTAAACCAGGAAATTAATTTGGGAAAATCATACACATTGATCATGTGGATATAGACCAGTTTTCTTACCGAACATCTGTAACGTTTTGCAGCGGTGAAAACATATCAACACTTTAAATGGTGAATTACCAAGGTCGAATGATTGTTCATCGTTTAACAACTGTGTCATTTCAGCATTGAAGGCTTAAATGTGCTAGACAGAATTAAAAAAAACAACAGTGCAGACCATGTCCATGGGATTCCTCTACGAGTCCAGTGATATGGATCTACACTATTTGTAAATGCCAGTTCACATTTTCCCCGCATAAACTATTTTCACATTACTTCATTCGCGTTAACAAACAGCTTGGATGCCGATGAGACGCCGAGTTAACTCGGCGTCTCATCAGTATCCACACTGTTTAACTCTTTCCCTTATGTTAGCTCTGTTTGCTTATGGTATAATATAGATATTCTTCCTGGGTCAAAATGTCATATGTTCATAAGCCATATTGTAAAAAATAATCTTATTAATATTTATGACGTAATTATTTGCAATATGAAATGCATCTGGGAAAAGGTTAACATGGAAATTCATCAGGGAAAAGGTTAACACTCATTTAACCTGTTTCTCAAACACATGTACGAATCAGGAGTAAGTACAAAATACAACAGATCAGAGTTTTGGCAGACACATTATTCTCCCGCACGATAAGGGTTAACTCTTTGCACGCTAAATAATTTTTCGTCTGCAACAAGTGGCGTCTGCTTCACTTCTTAGAATAAACTTTCTCTCATTTTGTTTGCAAAATATTGTCATTATGCTGCGTCTCATCTGGATCCAAAATGTTTGCATAGGTAATCACAGTTTCGCCGCTAGCGTGCAAGAGTTTAAACAGAGCATGTAAATATACAATGGGATATGAGTTCTTCTAACACTTTCCTTCATATAAACGCCTTTTCATGCATTTGCAAACAGAGCAAACTCGGACCAGCCAGATCCTATGGAAGCCGTCTGATCTTGGTACGCTCCTAACGCTTTTAACATGATTAAAATCCGATTCTACAGTTTTTGTCAAAGCAAAACATTCCTTTGAAAAGTGTACATTATACTATTTCAGCTAAAAGTATTTATGATGTCGTTATTTCTTGTACATAATTTTTTAACAGGGAAATGGTCAAACCCGAACAATTCAACCAGTCTACTTCACTGTTCCAGTGTAAACTGTCATCACAATTACAAGGACATGAAACTCAGGCAATTGTTCACGGAGTCCAACCATTGTTTAAGAGAAAATCTCGCCATAATAAGGAAGATTATGAGGTCGATTTGTTAATTTAACGTCCGTAATGTGTAAACAATGGCTATCCATTTTGTGTAGGTGTGTTGAGGGTTTGGTTAAACTACGCTGCAGCATTCGAATAACCAAAAAGCAAAAATTTATATAAGAAATATGCAGATTCGAAGACGACGGTTGGAGATTTTGATGAAACCAGGAGTTCAATTTGGGAAACCAGAAATACAAATTGTGGAAATTTCAGCCCAGAGAAAAGCATCATTCAGTTGGATATTCTGGTAAACACCCTGTCATATTACCCTATACATAATCGCCTGCAAGCAAATGATCACAAATGATTAACCGTTTCCCTAATATAAACGCCTTTAAACGCATTTGCAAAGAGTAGACCCAGATCAGAATGCTCCTATAGGAACTGTCTGATCAGGGTCTGCTCTGTTTGGTAATGAATGTGATAGAGCTTTCCTTTCTAATCACAGCAGTGATTTCACAGCGAAATACTTGTGAAGTGAAGATATATGTAATTATACGACAGGACATGGGTATAGAAGGAGAAATGTATTTTTAAAATTCAGCAAGAGAAGGGTAAATGTGCGGGAGCTGAGTGTATAACAGATTTGCAAACACTATAGACCCAGCTTTAAAGGGTAATGGAGCTATTTGATCGGGGTCTGCACTTCTTGTCATACAAATCAGTTTGTTCCGTGATATATTTTCATACAACTTTATGTTCAAATTCAACAAATTAAGGGTTGAAACGATAAAAGCGCTAGCTTGATAACGTCGTAATAAGGCTAATCACGAACACACAAAAATAACAAATAAGCAACCTAGATACATAATAAAAGGGACCCATTTATAAAAAAAATATGTCTTTACCCTAAAACGTCACACTTTATAAACATACGTATTAAATGAAGATGATGACTGACATGCTCATGCCATGGAACCAAATACAGTACAACCTCTCAATAACGGCCACTATATTACATCAAGTAGTTTGTGTTATAGACAGGTGGCTGCTTAAAGCAAGGTGAAAGTAAAAAAGAACGATCATATAGGAGCGTTCTGTTTTACTTTCACATTGCTTTAAGCAGCCACCTGTCCTAAACATCAACTAATTAACACAGTTTAGTGGCCGGTATAGAGGGGTATTACTGTAATTACTTAATGGACCATAAATAAGGCTTTACTATGTTGGCGTTAAAGTTACCAGTCCGATTAATGTATTGTGCAAGAGCTGTCAAATACCGACTACAATAAACCCTCCCTATAACGGCCACTAAATTGTGTTAATTACATGTAGTTTATTTTTAGGGCAGGTGGCTGCTTTAAGCAAGGTGAAAGTAAAACAGAACGCTCCTATAGGAGCGTTCTGTTTTACTTTCACCATGCGTTAAGCAGCCATCGGCTTTAACACAAAACACTTGATGTAATTTAGTGGCCGTTATAGAGAGGTTTTACTGTATAGGTTTTCCGTCTGTTTCTTTGTTCATGCTGAATTGCTCAAACCCTTTATCTGTCCGATATTCATATAATATATAGTGACATGAACAAAGATTACTTTGTATTGACAGGAACTGTACAGTTTGGTCTGCAGTAGAGCTCGCATTAAGCGGCCATCAAAGGAAGTTCAATAA
Organism: Azorinus chamasolen; assembly: GCA_963576725.1. NCBI lineage: Eukaryota > Metazoa > Mollusca > Bivalvia > Cardiida > Solecurtidae > Azorinus > Azorinus chamasolen. Next base: position 5,936,482 of record OY755252.1, read on the forward strand.
AGGGTCTGCAAGATCAGCGGTAGCTTTGTACATGTCAAACATAATGCAGAATGTTCCCCAAGTAGCAACTACTTGATGTTAAATATTCCTTTGTTTCATAAATGAATGGCGCTGATGACATGCTCCTATTTTGCGGTGTCAATCCGCCGTCATTATCAGCGTTGATATCAAATATTAGTCAGAAGATCAGTGTACGAACAGATAAAACAGTAGAACGTGTCTTGAGCGATCATTCATTCATTGAACATAAGCGTCTTAACCCATTCCCACACAGGCTATTTTTAGACCCAGCCTCTTTGAATAAATCTACTAAAAAGGAGCAGTATGTAGAGAAAAGGAACATTTTAGAATTTTGTGGTTCTGAAACCATTGTGTTAAATAGAGCATTTTGCTCCTTAGGAGCAAATGCTCTATTTATCACAATGGTTTCAAAATGTGACTTTAACAAAAGTGTCGAAAGGCGTATTTATTGAGGAAAGGGTTAAAATGCAGATGGTTACTTAATGAAGGGCAAAGGTAATGCATAAATTGAAATTCGAACAAATTCATGTAAAATTGTAACTAACTGGCACAAAGGGAATGTGTATGCTTGAAAACCAGCTTTATTCATTACTGATTGAGTCGTCGTACGAGTGGGTTAACCCTTTACCTTATGAGTATTTATATGAGAAATAAAGATTTATGAATATTCATTAGCTGAACTGCAGGAAACGTCTTGTTTTGGTTCACTCTGCAAATGGGTACTCAAACGACTCGATTAGGTGATGGATTAACTTGATACCTTTGGGAAATGAATCGAATGTGTTGGTGCGTTGAACGTAAGTGACAAGTAAAAAACAAGGCCATCGTTTAACCCATTTCCCTCATATAAACGTGTTTTCACGCATTTGCAAACAGAGTAGACCCAGATAAGACGGCTCTTAGAGGAGCCGTCTGATCAGGGTCTGCTCTGTTTGCTTATATAATTTGGTAAATCTGTTTCTTTGCTTTCTATAATGTCTATAATATTCCAACTTCCATATTTCTTTATAACTAATGAATATTCAGTAGGTACTGAAATCTGGAATAAACATAGAACATGGAAGGGGTTAACTACATTGACTTAAACTGTATATTTGTGTGTGTGTGTCATCACGTTTAGTAACATTGTGTTTTCTCCTCCGGTCTGTCAAACGGTAAGGCGATTATGAAAGTATCCTTATATTATGTTTGTAGTATCTATTTCCGCCACATATGAAGTAGCCACACTTCGTGATTCATTTTGACTTTAAAGGGACACTCTAACAACTACCTATCTGTGTGTCTATTTGTGTGTAGGTGTGTCCATTTGTCCATCCGTATGTTTGACTGCCTCAGTCCGTCTGCCGTCTGTTCGTTCGTCAATTCGTCTACCCGTTAGTCCTTACCTGAAAGGTAACGATTCTAAATTGCTTAATTTCACAGCCATCCCATCTGAAATTATCTACTTTTGCTTTCGAGGGATCACCCAGTTTTATAGAATACAGAATATATGTTCTTCACAACAGCAGGTGTTAAGTGCTTGTGTGGCGGCCGTAAAAAGTCGCCCGTACTTCATTCTTAGTGTTGTTATATTTTCTGATCCTTCGGGATCATTAGTTTTGATGAAATCAGTTTTGAAAATTGAATACTGCCTAAGCCGGTGCTAGGGGACGTGAGTAGTGTTGCACTTTTAATTACTACTCATGAACAGTCTCAATAAAACCGAGTCTGCAATGTTGTCTTTTTGCATTAAATTTTCTACTTTTGCGTTCGAACGATCACCCATTTTCAGAATAGTGCTACTTAGAGCAAAACTATGTTATCATGTTCCTCCCTTGGAAATGTAGCTTTCTTAGCTAGGCATTTGGACACATTTGTAAACAAAGGAGATTAAGATTAGATGTTTCTATTGATTCAGGGTCCACACTGTTTGCTAACGGAATAACATAACACTGATTCTATAACTTCTTCGATGATTACAAATCTCTTCTTCATATGCCTCTGGGAATATTCAATGCATATAGAATATTTCAAACAAAATACTTAACCCTTTCCATGTTCTATGTTTAGTCCAAATTTTAATACCCGTTGAATATTCATGAACAAAACATTTATATTCAAATCTTAAAGGTGGTACATTGTAGCTATTTTAGAAAGTAAAGACACAGATCTATCAAATTCCATAAGCAAACAGAGCAGACCCTGATCAGAGGGCTCCTCTAGGAGCCGTCTAATCTGCGTCTACTCTGTTTGCAAATGCGTGAAAACACTTTTCTATGAGGAAATGGGTTAATGCAGTCATATAAAATGATAAGAATAATAATGATACAGCATTGAACAGATAGGAACCACATGCTTCTCTACCGCATCAATGCAAGAATATAAAAACAAATAATCAATTACCAAAGGGACCCCATGATCACCTTTCAGATCAACGAGATATGGAAACAAGGCAACCGCTATCCAGAAACCACGCGATTGTCTATCCTGCAGTTGTTGTAGAAATACAATAGATATAACATCACGAACCGGAAGGAACCGCAATGAAAGATATACAACATAGTGTTTATTAAACTATTGTAGTAATAAATATTGAAGACATGCGTTTTCAGACATCTTTCGAAACATGCCAGTGAGCTTGCGTCTCTAATCTGTGACAGTAGAGCATTTCACAGTTTCGGAGATGCATGCATGAAACTTCTCTCAGTGTAATTTACCATACGATACATAATACATGTTTAGCTCGTCTGTTTTTCTAAGGAGCAAATACTCTATCAAACTGGTTTTAAAACTACACAATTCTACGTCTTTGCTTGTAAATGTTCCATTGAGTAGATTTGTTCACAGAGATAGGGTCTCAAAATAGCCTATGATGTAATGAGCCTAAAGATAGCCTAAGAGGGAATCGTTTAAGGTTCAGATAAACGATGGTATTTATTTGAATGTTCGGATAAGCGAGTTCTCATTGCGTTCGAATAAGCCGGGTTTTTTGTTCGGATTAGCGAGGTTTCACTATGTTCGAATAAGCCGGATTTTATTTTGTTCGGAATATCAATATTTCAATGTGTTTGGATGAGCAAAGTTTCCCAGTATTCGGATTAGAGAGATGTCATTGGGTTCGGATTAGAAACTTAAGGTGACCCTGTGTTTGGATAAACGATGTGCTATAGTGTTCGGATAAGCGAGGAATCACTGTGTTCTGATTAGCGTTGGGATTAGCCAGATTCCATTGTGTTCGGATTAGCGAGGTTTTGCAGTGTTCGGATTAGCGAGGTTTTATGTACAGTGTTCAGATTAGCGAGGTTTTGCAGTGTTCGGATTAGCGAGGTTTTGCAGTGTTCGGATTAGCGAGGTTTTGCAGTGTTCGGATTAGCGAGGTTTTACAGTGTTCGGATTAGCGAGGTTTTGCAGTGTTCGGATTAGCGAGGTTTTGCAGTGTTCGGATTAGCGAGGTTTTACAGTGTTCGGATTAGCGAGGCTTTGCAGTGTTCGGATTAGCGACATTTTACAGTGTTCGGATTAGCGAGGTTTTACAGTGTTCGGATTAGCGAGGTTTTGCAGTGTTCGGATTAGCAAGGTTTTGCAGTGTTCGGATTAGCGAGGTTTTACAGTGTTCGGATTAGCGAGGCTTTGCAGTGTTCGGATTAGCGACGTTTTACAGTGTTCGGATTAGCGAGGTTTTGCAGTGTTCGGATTAGCGAGGTTTTACAGTGTTCCGATTAGCGAGGTTTAACAGTGTTCGGATAAGCGAGGAATCACTGTGTTCTGATTAGCGTTGGAATTAGCCAGATTCCATTGTGTTCTGATTAGCGACGTTTTGCAGTGTTCGGATTAGCGAGGTTTTACAGTGTTCAGATTAGCGAGGTTTGGCAGTGTTCGGATTAGCGAGGTTTTACAGTGTTGGGGTTAGCGAGGTTTTGCAGTGTTCGGATTAGCGAGGTTTTGCAGTGTTCAGATTAGCGAGGTTTTGCAGTGTTCAGATTAGCGAGGTTTTACAGTGTTGGGGTTAGCGAGGTTTTGCAGTGCCCGGATTAGCGAGGTTTTACAGTGTTGGGGTTAGCGAGATGACATTGTGTTCTGATTACCAATGTTTCATTGTGTTCAAATTAACGAGATGATACTGTGTTCGGATAAGCGATGTGCTATTGTGCTCGGATAAGCGAGTTTTTACTGTGTTCTGATTAGCGAAGTTTAGCTGTGTTCGGTTTAGTGAGGTTTTATTGGTGTCTCATCTGGATCCAAACTGTTTGCAGGTCAGTTGCGTTTAGCATGAGAAGGGTTAATTGCTTTTGTAATTGGAGTTTCCGTTATAAGTTGTCTACATTTTTATAAACGCTGAACATGGATAGTATATCAAGACTTATGGAGTGATCGTATGAAGGCTGCAGGTAATATTTAGCGCGAGTTTCAGGTGAAAAAATATGAAGGATAAATCCATAAAATATGGGAGCCAAGTATATAAGACAATTTGCAAACGTTGAATACCCAGATCAAAGGACTCCTGGGAGATATGGACTGTTTGCTAACGGAATGACATACAACTGGTTCTATAACGTCATTTTCTTTCGTAACAACTGATGATAAAACTTTCTATTTATTATTCAGAAAGAGAGTTGCCAGTAGTGGCTCATTCTCTCCTAGACTATTTTTAGACCCGACCTTTTTTAATTAATCTACCGAAAAGGAGCATTAACTAGAGAAAAGGAAACGTTTTAGGATTTTGTAGTTTGAAACCATTGTGATAAATAGAGCATTTGCTCCTATAGGAGCAAAAGCTCTATTTATCACAATGGTTTCACAATGTGAATTTTATAGAGGCGCAAAAATGCGTCACTATGGGATAATGGGTTAATTTTTCAGGAGGTTATGTGTTAATGGCTTTGTTGAAATTAAGAACAACAATAGTTTAAGTCTGTATCACGGACTCCTGAAAATATCAAGTGTGTATACAGAATATTTGAACTAGCAATCAACCGTTCTATAATGTCCACTCAATCTCTGACTTTTTCATGTCTTCGGATCCGTTCAAGCCTTTGAGAAACTAGTAACCGAGTGTTAAACAGACTGGATTCCGAACGGCGTCCCGGTTTGTAAATGAACAGGTAGAGTTCCTCTAGAAATGGATTAACCCTTCGCTTGCTATTCACGTCAATATACATTCATGTAAATAGTGAAGACCCAGATGAAACAGCTCCTGCGGGAGCTGTCTCATCAGGGTCTGCACTATTTACAAGTTGATTGCGCAACCAGTGCACTCAACAGTAGTGATTGCATATTGAAATACTTGTACACAGTGAAGATATATGTAATTATACAACAGGGCATGGGTAAAGAAGGAGAAATGTATTTTAAAATTGAGCAAGGGAAGGGTTAATTGTTTTTTGTAACTGCTTTTCTCATTAACAGTATAGTTTACTTTTCTGACGAATAATGGTGGCATTCAAGGATTTATTCAGCTACCATGGGTATATGTCATTAACAATGTTTACATTAAATTAAGTAAGGTAAAAGTATTGCACTGTATGACCTCAGACGATATTGTTACACAGTATAGCGTCAGATTAAAAAATGTTACATTTTATGACGTCAGGTAATATTGTTATATTGTATGACGTCAGATATTATTGTTACATTGTATGACATCAGGTAATCGTTACACTGTATGCCGCGGCTCTGAGTAGAGGAAATGATAAAAAGGTGTTTGGTAAAATCTCTATGAAAGCGACCACCTAAAAGATGTGTACATATGTAATTCTAGATATTAAAGTCACGTGGTAGTTGAATGCAGGACATCAATTATGCAAATATCTACTTTCACCCCGCATTAAGTAACTAGTAAGCGGTGTTAACCCTTTACGCCATACATACGCCTTTCTTGGCCTTTGAAAACAGATTAGACCCAGATCAGACTGCTCTACGAGCTGTTGATCAGGAACTGCTATATTTGCTTATGATATAATATAATCTTGATTCTATAGTTTTTGCGATGGCCAAATATTCCTATATTACAACTACACATGGTGTCATTATTTCCGATATAACTATCTATAGAGTAAACGTTTAAGTAAATAAAAGTATTTTCATCAAGTTGACGCTTTAGAGGGAGTCTGCTGTATAATTATGACTCAACACTGTAGAACAAGGTGACTGGTCAATATCTACACTTATCACAATTTAGATTAGATTAATTTCGATAAAATAATACAAATTGTAATCGCTGTCAGTAATTATCTACAAAATGTATGCCAAAAAAGACCTACCAGCTACTCTGACCCATACAATCAATTATACATAGAAAATGCCTCCACAACTTTGCATTTTCTTCACCGCATGTCCTTTTGTTTATGCAGATTTCTACTCATAAAAATATCTCGTCAATCAACAACTATAGTCATCTGAATCCAGCAAAGCACAAACATATTTCAAATATGCTATACTCAGCTGATCGCGAAAAATCCTGTTCCAACACATTTTATGCAGCAGTTCGTACTGATTATTTTCAAACATTTTCAAACATTTTCACTGAACTTGAATCGAGATTTTTTTTCTCGGTGGAAATGTCCATGTCCATGTGTATACAACACTGATGAAGGGCTTAATATACCAAAACGAAGGCGCATTTGAATCCCATTGACAGTGAGTGTCAGACGTGTTGGCGACTGTATGTGGGTCTTCATTTAAATGGCGCGCTTTACATAGACACATGTTGTGTACAATGACGTCATAATGTGACGCGTTTGTAACTATGTATGTCAAAACTGTAACTCAAAATTTATTTTGACGTGTTTCTGTATGTTTTTGTATCATAAACTATCACAGTTAAATTGCATACCAGAGAGGTCTGAATTAGATCCTGGTTGATATGACAGTAAGTCAAAAAAAAAAAGTTGGAATTTTTGGACCTACTTTGTCCTAGTTACCTAGCGAACCTAATAACACCTTTCATTCATCATTTCTATATTATGTAAGGAGAATTTATAACAATCCACGTTACTGCTGAAATATTGGCTGCAAATAACATTTGTGTGTGTTATGTTATAAATAGAATCTTGCATTCATGTTCATGATTATTGGAATTATTAAATTCGTCATTTTAAAACGATAAAAAAAACTCGCTAAAGCTCGTTTTTTATCGTTTTAAAAAGACTCATTTAATAAATCCAATAATCAAGAACACTCATGTAAGATCCTCTATGTATAGAAATAACAGAGGTTCAGATAGAATGCACTAACCCGTTTGCTCCCACGATCCCGTATATGGGACATAGGCAAACTGTGTAGACTCTGATCAGACGCCGCATAATGCGGCGTCTGATCAGAGTCTAACTGTTTGCTGATAGGAAATTCAATATAAAACAAACCAAAAATGAAAATTTAAACCAGGCATCCCTTAGATAAAAGATAGACTAATCCAATATATAATTATGGAAGAATCCACTGGGAGCAAATGGGTTAAGTTTTTAAAGAAAATGAACTGTGTGGTGTATTAGCGTGTTTCTATTTTACATTGTTCCCACATGTCAGAGTGTCCATTACATATGCTTATTATTTCCTTATTATATGATCGGTGATTATATATATACTTCTGAGGTCAACTATCTGATTTGTATTTAATTTCAGGCTCACATTGATGCAGCGTGTATAAACTGCTTGAAATCAAGCCACGCTTAGAGTTACGTCAATGGCGCACACGGCGGAAATGGCATCAGACGCCGACAACGCTACCATACCCGGGTTACAGGGAGATAACTTTAACATAGTTAACAACGAGTCAATATTACACAAAATGAATGATAACGAAGTCAAGATACTGATGCCTACTTTCATATACCTCACGTTACTTTCCTTGATCGGAATCATTGGTAACAGTCTTGTGTGTCATGTTTACTGGAAAAGATACCGACTGTCCAACTCCCAGTATTTCATTCTCTGCTTAAGCGCCATAGATCTGTTCTCCTGCTGCATTGCAATGCCTTTAGAAATAGCGACCACAGTTGACCAATACACGTTTGAGTACACGTGGCTATGCAAGCTATCTCGATTCTTCAACACCTTGGGAACTTTATCGTCGTCATTTCTACTGTTCTGCATAGCGATTGACAGGTACAGAAAAGTATGTCGCCCGTTTGAATGGCAGATTAAAGTCAGTGTTGCTAAATTACTATGTGTTCTTTCGGTGATCCCAGGTCTACTCTTCTCCTGGACAGCGATATTTATATACGGTAAACGGAGATTCGAAATACCAGAGCTCGGCTTAACAGGAACGTACTGCTCCATAGACGATGCAATGTTGAACACGATTTTTCCGTTGATCAATTCGGCAGTTTTCGGAGGATATTTTATCGTCGGAACTATCTCAATTTGCATACTGTACTTCTTCGTCTTGCGAGAGATTAAACGCCATGCTGAGATGATTCCCAAAGAGCTTTCTCTTCGGAATACTTCAGTCCCTATGCTGTCTACAACAATGGATGAATCGGGCTCACGAATAAGCGGTGAACTTGATGCCAATATTTTGGCATATTATGATGTGACTAAAGTCAAACGGGAATCAAAGAATTCGTTTTCCAAACACAAAACCAGAAAAGCTAATAGTGAGAGTTCGTCGACTGATAGAAATGGTTTCGAATTGTCCAGTAGTATGGATTGCAGAGACCAGGATACAAGTATTGTTTTAACTGACAAGGACAAAGAAAGTATTGAACATGTGCAGTCGGATTATTCTGGTCAAATAAAGTCCCATCAAACCAATAATGATGAAAATTTAGAAAGCTGTAACAAGGACAGTGTAATAAACAGAGAGGTGAATGATAATGACCTTAGAAATGCTGATTGTCAACGAGGAAACTTCGGTGCGAGTGAAATTGTAAATATTCTGATTGTAGAAAATCAGAATAAGTTAAACAACTTGGTACCTGTGAACGATGACGAATATTTAGCTGAACAAACACATGAAGCAGAGACTGAAATCAAAGATAACAGAAATATGACACGAAACATTGTTGAAACAAATAGAAACATGCAGACACCCGAAAGCATGCTACCAAGGTCTATACGTGCACGTATTTCTTCCATTTGTAGTTTGCTATCGAACGCGTTTGTCCGGCGGATGGCATCACCTGTTAGCGGTACAAGCACGGATTCAGCTGCTATAAAAAAACAGTACTTCAAACAGACCCGTGCCCGAAAGACAGCGTTCCTTGTGTTCTTGATTTCCATCGCCTTTATTCTTAGCTACATGCCACGCGTGCTACTGCTGATAATTAGACAGTTGGTAAATAATTTCGTTGACAGTATGACAAACGACGGACGCGCCGTGTATAATTTCTTCCTGCGTTCTTATTTCCTTAACTGTGCCATCAACCCCATCATTTATGGCGCCTGTGACTCGCGTTTCCGGACGGCGTGTCAGGAAATCTTTTCACACTGCTGCAGACCACGCGAGCCACGTGGTGTCAACTAATATCTAACATTCTGTACCCTAATAAACTGTCTTTTGCTAACATTGTGATCAGCAAATACTGTCGCCTTTAGTTTTCTAGAAATTCTCAAGAACTTTTCTATGGAAAAAAGATAAGATCATAACGAGAAGCCGAGCCTTTTCAACTTTATCTCGGTTATTTCAAATGTGTTACATACTTATATTAACTCTTTATACCTCGTGAATATTCATGAAAGAAATACTAATATCATGAATAGTAATAAGCCGATTTTTATAATGGCGTATGAACACATACTGTTTAGGCCATGGCAGAAACCGTAGAATTAGATATACAGTAAAACCTCTATATAACGGCCACCAAATTACATCCAGTATTTTGTGTAAAAGTCAGGTGGTTGCTTACAGCATGGTGAACGTAAAACAGAACGTTCCTATAGGAGCGTTCTGTTTTACTTTCACATTAGTCCTGCAGCGAAACTGGATTTTTGGCCAGAAGCTTCGATTGCGGTGTATAGTTTTTTTTATTGTCGATATAGGTAGAGGAAAGGGTCCTGATTGAATATCTGCCGGGTGCCACCCTGGCACCCTTGAGGGTTTTGAGATATTACACTTTTACCCCACCCACTATATTTTACATTAGCGAAGCTCGGTGAAACTATAAAATTTCGGTTTTATCTGATTTACTACAGCTGAGGTTATTTATAGTTTGATAATTAGTAGGAATGTAATTTGAAGTTATAGCAGAGACACATTCTAAGATATGTGCATGCTAATAAACTTATTTATATACTTATGAATATTAATTAGAAGGTAAAATTAATGATAGAAAACTGGTTTCGTGCTATACTCTAGGTGTTTTATAACCGTTTATTATGTTGCCTTATAAACTCTTCCTTTTTATTCTTATATATTTATAAACAATGTAGACCTTCTTCAACAATCTCCAAATGACAACATATTTCAAAAAATATCCCTTAAATGAGTAATGTAATAACTTTTTAGACCTTTCAATTTTACCCCACCCACCATAGTTTACATTAGCAGAGTTCGGTAAAGCTATAGATTTGTTGCGGTTTTATATTTACTACAGCAGACGTTGTCTACTGTTTAGAAATTAGCGGAAATTGAAGTTATAGCAGAGACACATTCTAAGATATATGCATGCTAATAAACTCATTTACATACTTATGAATATTAATTAAAAGGTAAAAAAAAAGTAATAGTAGAAAACTAGTTTCGTGCTAAACGCTAGGTTTTGTTTTTGTGTTTTGTCCTTTAACCGTTTGTTGTGTTGCTTTACTTTTATTATTGTATATTTATATTCTTTGTAAACAATGTATACCGACTTCGGCAAGCCCCCTATGACATCATAATTCATAAACATATCTATTTAATGAAGGAATTAATAATTCAGCTACACCAACACTACCTTTTATATCATTTTTTATTCGGCTGCGTATCAATATTCCGCATGGACATACTAATTATGCAGCTCCCAGATCGGTTCTTCCATTAAAGGTTCTTTGTTAACATTCTAGAGTACAGGGTTAAGCCGTAATCAGACCAAATTAAAGTTGTATACATACCATTCATAGATATACCTTTTTCGTACCAAAACACAATGATGACAGATCTAACAAGAGCACAATACCTGGCATTAGCACATTAGCAAATAATTTTTTGTCGTGTTTTATATGCAAATGTGACCTTCAGCTGTACAATGTGGCACAGGATGTGAAATTGGCATATGAGACCTTTGAGAGCTAGAGGCAAGTATTTGCTCATGAGCGTTATCGAGATCATTGCCATTCTGATTGTAGAGATTGGTTTGATTAAAGTAATAAGTGACGTACACAGGTTGACTGACAGGAACTTTCAAGAAGGCGTCAGAGCAATGCCACTAATTGCAGAGGACCTACTAAGATAAGTTATGCAAGAGCACTGTCCAGAGTCACCAGAATTAGTAAAGCAAACCAGCACCGCTATGGGTAGATGTGTTTCTAAAACCAGTGCTTATCATGATGGTCTTTAGCAATGATGAAATAGAAGGTGGCTTGTGCCTTCATATAGCAGCGTACAAACAAATGATGCCGTGCTTCTTAGTCGCATGCCACGTGAACTGCGCCATACATGGGCTATGTCACTTGCCAGCAATGGAGTCACTCACATATCCAGTTCTCGGGTTTTCAATGAGCTAGCGAGCATGTAATAGACAAGATGGGGGTATATGGAAAGGGATATGGAGCGACATGCTCATCGGGAGCACTTTTATGCGGTATGGGCATGCGCCTGGTGGAGCATCCATCAGTGTAGTCAAATTTAAGCTTGGATAAGATGACCATTCATAGTATTGATCCAGTCATTTCTGTTATGAGACAAAATGAAGAAGGGATGTCTCAAAGAGAAAATGATGAAAAAAACAGATCCAGGTGACATATCAACAGATATCAACAATAGGGCATTGTTTGCAAGTAGTAGATTGTGTCGGAATTGACCCCTGTGCAAAGACAACTTAGTTTTCCCGTACTTTTAAATTATGACGTCATTTACATGATGACGTCGCTTGTTTACCTCTAACGTTTATTTTCAAATCATTTTCATTTTGGCAGACATCGTTATGCATGTTGTGGTGTTGTCTGGAGGGGGAATTTTATTTACATTTTGACTTTGGTGAAAGTGGGATAAGGACGAGGTTGGGTACCCGTAAACCAGGTTTAAGTCCCCCAGTAGCCCTTTTTTATTGTTTTTGGCTGCTGGCCGTTCCAAGGCGGCACTCCTGCTTTCAGCCTACGGTCAATTTTGTTGTTTAATATGCTTAATGTGTTTCGTCTTGATATGCGTCCTGTTATGTTTTGTCTTGTGGCTTTACCGTTTCTTGTTAGATGGTGTTTGGTGCGGTGTCATTTCGTGTGTGGCTCTCCCTGTTTGACTATTTTTCCATATTTATTGTATGACCGCCCTGGTGTGTTGTACCTTTCTCTTACTATAAAACTGAAATAACAAATGTAAAACGCATGGAGTCCACCATCAATGGTCGAAATTGACACTGCAATTACTGTTGAAAAACACAGTAGCATTATCGAAGAACTTTTTCCTGCTCGTTCACTGTCAGGATGTGACACTGCTGCAGGGTGTTACGGCACAGGTAAGGGGACTGTTGCCAAAACATTACATTCTAGTATTGCTCTGTCCCTTCTTGGGTCTTTCATATCTCAACTTGCACTAAGTATATCTCAAGCAATGATATTTATGTCGTTTTGCTATGGACACATTGATGACAATGGGTCGGACACACACCGACACGTATGGGCATCAAGGCTAGATATTGGCTCAACGTCATCGTATCTTTGTAGTCTTCCTCCTAAGAGTGAGGCTTTTTGCAGAAGAAGATGTCAATACATCCCGCGTTCAAGCAGACGGATGACAACATTCCTCATTACCTAGACCCAACAGACTTTAGCTGGAGGAAGGATGAAAGGTCAAAACGCCTGCAGCCGGTGATTTTTCCTAATAATATACCAAGTGCAAGGTTTTATTCTTAGATTTATTTCTTGCGGTTGTCAGAGCACGATTTCCTGTAATAGATGAATGTGCAATTGCAAAACTGCAAACATGATTTGCACTACATTTTGGAGCTACTACAATATAGGATGCCACAAAATACTAGTTGTATTCATTCAATTTAGAATTTTGATGAATCCGTCGGAATGGTCATCATTTCTCAAGTAAATAATACTATTAGTTACACGGTTATTTGGCAGGGTGTACGGGCTGGTATGACCGGGTTAGATCCCGTATTTCCTGAGGCGTTAGCCGAAGGAAATACGTGGTCTAACCCGGTCATACCAGCCCGTACACCCTGCCAAATTACCGTGTAACGAATTTATTACCAGTCAGAGAGCCGATTTACCTAATTAAGAAACGAACAACTCTTATTTTGCTGACATTAGATCTCTAATTGTATGATGACATGATAAAGAAAACATGACGTCATCACAGAGCAAATATGACGTCGTCTCAGAGAAATTTCGAAAGAGGAATTGAAACTTCACTTGTAAATATTAACGGTGACACGTTGTACTGATAAGTTGATAGTGTTAATTTGAGGAACGTATCAGGTACAGTTTTTTACGTTTATTATCGATTATTTGGTCGTAATCTATCCAGAATTATTGGAGTAAGGACGATATGAAATTTCGAATCGACGCTAAAAATAAAAATAAAACGGATGACGTCACGCGTCAAATTTGAATAATTCTGTATTCTCCGTGGAAGCCGCTGAATACGGTACTGTACACCCCGGCAGTTTTTGGCAAACTGACCAATCAAATTCCAAGGATTTACTCTGACTGGTAATAAATGTGCTTTACTAACGCCTTGGTCGCCATATTGGAAGCCGTATTGGCAGATATGCTTGATCGTCATGATACTGTTTGGGCGGTTGTGCGTTTTGTATACGGTGTTTCCAGCATGACTCATACATATACTTTTAACATTAGTAAATGTTATTTTTAACAAGTTTGGTTTAATTTAATTACTGTTAGCTTATACGTTTCAAAACATTAACGATTGTATGAATTGTAACATTGTTTTATTATTTTTTCCATCTCACGGACATCATTTTGGACGCCATCTCGATTTTCTCGAAACCCTCAAGAGTGCTGAGGTGGCACCCGGCATATTTAAAGAGTTCCAACAATCCCTGACCATAATCAAACGAGAAAAACTATAATGTTTTGTCTTGTGGCTATACCGTTTCTTGTTTGATGATGTTTGGTGCGGTGTCATTTCGTGTGTGACTCTCCCTGTTTGACTATTTTGCCATATTGATGAATCCATCGAAATGGTTATTATTTCTCAAGTAAATAATACATTTTTTGTACATGACTTTGTGCTTTACATAGCTTTGGCCGCCATATTGGAAGCCATATTGGAAGCGAACATGTCGGATATGCTTGATTTAACAGTAGTAAACGTTATTTTTAACAAGTTAGTTCAATTTAATTACTGTTAGCCCATAAGTTTAATAAAACAATACGAATGTATGAATTGTAACATATTTTTTATGATTTTGTCCTCACTCGCGGACGCCATTTTGGATGCCATCTTGAATTTCTCGAAACCCTCAAGGGTGCCAAGTAGGCACCCGGCATATTTAAAGAGTGCCCTGGCCATCATCAAGCGAGAAAAAACAACTATACTTTTGATGAATCCATCGGAACGCTTATCATTTTTCTAGTAAATAATACATGTGCTTTACATAGCTTAGGCCGCCATATTGGAAGCCATATTGGAAGCCATATTGGAAGCCATATTGGCGAATAAGCTTGATTTAACAGCAATAAACGTTATATTTAACAAGTTTAATTCAATTTAATTACTATTAGCCCATAAGTTTCAAAACATTTCGAATGTATGAATTGTAACATATTTTTTATGATTTTGTCCTCACTCGCGGGCGCCATTTTGGACGCCATCTTGAATTTCTCGAAACCCTCAAGGGTGCCAAAGTGGCACCCGGCATATTCCAAGAGTGCCAAGAATCCCTCACCATAATCAAACGAGAAAAAAAACAACTATACTTTAGATGAACCCATCGGAACGCTTATCATTTTTCAAGTAAATAATACATGTGCTTTACATAGCTTAGGCCGCCATATCGGAAGCCATATTGGAAGCCATATTGGCGAATAAGCTTAATTTAACAGTAGTAAACGTTATTTTTAACATGTTTAGTTCAATTCAATTACTGTTAGCCCATAAGTTTCAAAACATTACGAATGTATGAATTGTAACATATTTTTTATGATTTTGTCCTCACTCGCGGGCGCCATTTTGGACGCCATCTTGAATTTATCGAAACCCTCAAGGGTGCCAAGGTGGCACCCGGCATATTTCAATAGTCCCAACAATCCCTGACCATAATCAAACGAGAAAAAAACTATACACCACAATCGAAGGTTCATCTATACCGCTGCAGGACTACATTGCTTTATGCAGCCAGCTGCCCTAAATACCAACTACTGAACACAATTTAGTGGTCGTTATAGAGAGGTTTTACTGTATGCAGATTTTTGTTATTTCATAAGCAAACTAAGCGGACTCTGATCAGACGGCTCCCATTAGAGACGTGTGATACGAGAGAACTTTGTTTGCAAAGGTGTCAAAAGGCGTCTCCAAGGTATTAACCCTTCTTTTGCTGAATTTTAAAGTACATTTCTTATTCTTTACCCATGTCCAGTTGTATAATTACATATATCTTCACTATCTGCAGTTATTTCTCTGTGCAATCACTGCTGTGGGGTGCACTGGTTGCACAATCAATTTGTAAATAGTACAGACCCTGATGAGACAGCTCCTGTAGGAGCTGTCTCATCTGGGTCTTCACTATTTACAGGTAGGTATATTGACGTGAACAGCAAACGAATGGTTGAGTGTGAACATTCTAATCTGTTCAAGAAGCTTACAAAAACGCTCTCTACCAGTATACTAAACCCTTACATTGATTGGAGAAAAATATGTTTTCTAAAATTTGGAGATCGTGCACTATTTACTTCATCCGATGCAATCAATCTTTTGAGAAACGATTGGACAATAACAAAACAGATTTGATTCCGATGAGACGCCAAGTACTCGGCATTTCATCTGGATCAAAGTTTATTGCAAAAGCGACTCTTGTCGTGGAAAGCAGGATAAAGATTGTCATTGAAACAGATTCTATATTCATGTAGAGTTTAATTGTTAAAATCAAGTGCGGATATATTAGAGGGAAACTAATGTGTGATAACTACCGGGATTACAAACAATTACAGATCCTGATTATGTAATTCCGGGCTGAATGTTCTGTCTGTTAGTTTCAGACAGGCATCCAATTTGTTTTGTTATATTTTAAATGCGGGTCACACATGCGTTGGCATTTGCAAAAAGTGTAGAAAAAGATCGAATGACTCATAGAAGAATCATCCGATCAGCATATGCACTGTTTGTCACTCAAGAACATATAGCAAACTTACATAGTTCATACTGAGCCGACTGCAGTTAAACACTAATGGGCTATTCTACGTTAAGAGGGTTAGGATCAACTATACTCGAAGGGTAACTGTCGTTCCGGACAGAATACATTGTCTGATATTTTAAACCATTAAGAGAAGTACATTAAGATGAATTTCACTTGAAGTGTAGCACCATATAAGCATCTATTGCAATGCTATCATTTTTTCAGTTTGTGTAGCATATTACTGGTCTTTATAAAATGTCATACAGGATGTTTGTTGGTTTGTTTTTTCTTGCCATCTCACCCGTTGACTACTGAACATTCAGGGTGGAAAGACCCATCGATGTTTAATGATATAGTCAACGGCCGCTTAAGACAGGTTCCATTGTATTCTAAAGAGTAGTCTCAACATAAAGTTTGGTGGAGAAATTAAGATTTCAGTATCTGAATACAGTTAAACCTCTCTATAACGGCCACTAAATTACATCAAGTATTTTGTGTTCAAGGCAGGTGGCTGCTTAAAGCAAGGTGAAAATAAAACAGAACGCTCCTACAGGAGCGTTCTGTTTTACTTTCACCTTGCTTTAAGCAGCCACCTGCCCTAAATACCAACTAATTAACATAATGTAGTGACCGTTATAGAGAGGTTATACTGTACGCACACTAAGCTACCACTCGCATTACCTCTTCCACTCCATATGAAAGGCTTTCTAGATTACACAGAGGGAATTGAATGACAAACAGTGCAGATCCTGGTTAGAGGTTTCGTCATGCTAGTTAGATCCTGGTTAGAGGTTTCGTCATGCTAGTTAGATCCTGGTTAGAGGTTTCGTCATGCTAGTTAGATCCTGGTTAGAGGTTTCGTCATGCTAGTTAGATCCTGGTTAGAGGTTTCGTCATGCTAGTTAGATCCTGGTTAGAGGTTTCGTCATGCTAGTTAGATCCTGGTTAGAGGTTTCGTCATGCTAGTTAGATCCTGGTTAGAGGTTTCGTCATGCTAGTTAGATCCTGGTTAGAGGTTTCGTCATGCTAGTTAGATCCTGGTTAGAGGTTTCGTCATGCTAGTTAGATCCTGGTTAGAGGTTTCGTCATGCTAGTTAGATCCTGGTTAGAGGTTTCGTCATGCTAGTCAACTCGTTTCCCGCACTCGAAAGATTAATAGATAAGACAAGTTTCACTTGTTTTACACGGCACTCTTACAGAATGGTGAATAGTTCTGTTGATTACAAAGTAGAACCTTATAAATAATAGAGTATTTAACCTTTCAATCCTTTTAGCCATATAAATGCTTTTTCTCACAAACAGAAAAGGCCCAGATAAGGTGGTTCCTGTAGGAGCGGTCGGGTCCGGATCTGCTCTGTTTGCTAATGCCACGATATAGATCTGATTCTACAGCTTTTGTCAGAACAAAGTTTTACATTATAAAAATAAATATTCAAGACGTAATTATTTCTTACATGGATATTGAACAGGTAAAGGATTAAGTCCGATAGACTCGTAGAAGTGGAAACGTCTACGTGTTTATGTGAGGGGATCCTGCAAAACTGAGTTAATGTAAGCCTTGTTGTTGATTGCTAACATTGAAACTATGTGTTCATGTGAGCGGCCTCTGCAATATGAGTTAATGCAAATCTTGTTGTTGATTTCTAACGTGATAACTGTCTATGTGTTCATATGAAGAGCCCCTTCAAAACGGAGTTGATGTAAACATTGTCGTTGATTTCAACAACGTTTAGTTCAAAAAGAAAATGACTCGGCAACAGGCATAGCCTATTGCAATTCAACTCAAATGTGTACAAGTTACTTACAAGTATTACATGGAAGAAATAGATAAATTCATGCAATAGTTAACATATACACGCTTAAGCAAGATTATTATGAAATATTGATTTGTCTGTATGATCTAGGCCACAATGAACCAATGCCTGAACAATAATTACGTATTTAATTACAGAGGTCCTGATAAGATACGTAAATTAAAACATTTTCAAGAAAAACTCTTTTATTCCCCTAACCAAACCCTATGTTGTGACGACTCTTTAGACCATTTGCTCCCAGTGGATTCTTCCATGTTTATATATTGAATTAGTCAATTTTATGTAAGAAATGCTTTGCCTAAATTTTCAATTTCGTTTTGTTTTATATTGAAAGTTGTATCAGCAAACATGATGAGACCTCAAATTCACGGCATTGATATATATTAACTCTTTCGGAGCCAATGTCGCCTGTTGGCACCATTAAAAACATTGCAGTCGGCATCTGACCTGGGATTTCACTGTTTTCTGTATTATTTCAGCCCAAGGATAAAGGTTTTTAAAAAGAAATGTTTTACTAATATATCTTTATTATTTAGTTTAGAATTATATTTAATATGCAATTATCAATGCAGACGACACTTTTTAATTTGGCGCCAAAAGAGTTAAACATCGTTTTTAAACTATACATCATAAACATTGAACTAATTAGTTGGACCATATAATGACGATTTATCTGAATAACTTGGGTGAAAATGGGTGATCCCTCGAAAGCAGAAGTAGAAATGCAAAATGAGAAAATTGCAGACTCCGTTTTATTGAGTTTGTTCATGAGTAGTAATTAAAAGTGCAACGCTCCTCACGCCCCCTAGCACCGGCTTAGGCAGTATTCGATTTTCAAAACTAATAACATGTAAACAAATGATCCCGAAGGACCAGAAAATATAACAACACTGAGTATGAGAATTGATAATAACGAGTTACATCGCCACTCCTATTTTCTTGCTTTAAAATTTAAATCAAAATAGTTTGCCGATATCTCAAAACACGTACGGAACCAATTGGAACATACCGGGAACCAATCGGAGTTCCGCCGAGTAGTTACGATTAATATGGAACTAAAAGTTAGTCAAAAAACACGAGCAAATAGTACCGACGACCTGGATATTGTCACATTTAAATTTGATTATTAAGTGAATCATTTCCACTTTCGTTAAACAATATACGGTTTAATTCCATTTTTACAGTCTTTAACCCTTCGCTTGCTATTTACGTCAATATACCTACCTGTAAATAGTGAAGACCAAGATGAGACAGCTCCTGCAGGAGCTGTCTCATCAGGGTCTGCACTATTTTCAAGTTGATTGTGCAACCAGTGCACTCCACAGCAGTGATTGCACAGCGAAATACGTGTACACAGTGAAGATATATGTAATTATACAACAGGGAAATGGTAAAGGAGAAATGTATTTTAAAATTCAGCAAGAGAAGGGTTAAATGCAACATTCATAAACGCATTACCTTTTTACACCATTTTAATCATTTCCTTCATACAAATGCCGTTGCACGCCTTTGTAAATGGAATAGATACAGATCACACGGCTCTTACAGGGGCCGTCTGACCAGGGTATGCCCTGTTGTTTAAGAAATTATAATAAGCTTGACTTTACAGTTTCTACATAATCCCAAATATCATGTATTCACGAACATGCCAGCTAATAAATATTCGTGATGTTGTTATTTCTTACATGAATATTAAATAGTAATGAAAAACAACTTTCGAACCAAATATGATATATTTATGCTGTTTTCCTGTTGATTCGTGGTCCTTGGATTTTAAATATTCGTATGCGTATGACAGTTGTGCCTTCCAAGTACTTTTGCTTTGCATAGATATATTTAAAGATGTTTTATTTATCTTTAAATAATACATTTTCAGATAAAGATCATCAAAAGTGTTATTTTTACTTGCTAAATAGACCAAGTATGCTGCTACGGGATCTTGACCTACTTCCTGTTGATTCGTGGGCTCTAATTTGTCAGTATTAAAATAGCATTTCCGGACAAGAAAATTCATATTGCGGGATTTTCTGCGGGACTTAATTCGGTCCGACAAAAATTCGTAACAATAATTAATTTGAAATAAATTATTATACAACATAACTATTGATGACGTAATGGCGTTTTCAAAAATGGCGAATAAAAAACATCCAAATTAATGTCTTCATAGATAGCCCCAAAAGGGTCCGTGCAAGGGTCTGCAGAAAGGTCCACATATTAACGAGCCCTTTTCATAGAGGTTACTCACAAAAACTGAGTCACGGATATAAACTCTGTTTTGAGAAAACTATGCGATTACACTCTCCACGAATCGATAAGAAACCACGACTCCATAGGAAACAGACATATTCGCCATAGGATGCTAGGAAGATATCAATTCATTGTTTTTCAGTCAACCCTTCATCTGATAGAAATGCACTTTGAAGCGTTTGCAAGCCGAGTAGATCTGTAAGCCATGGACTAAATAAGAAATAGTACAGCCCACTGAGGGCCTTATTGCATTTTAGTGACCTACCAGTCAGCCCGAAAATAGTTTAAGGCCCCCAGCCGAAGCCGAAACTATTTTCGGGCTGACAGGTAGGTCACTATAATGCAATTAGGCCCGAAGGGTTGACAGAAAAACAATGATAAACAATGATTTGATATACATTGTTCACGAACGTATTTTAGCAGTTCTGTGTCACTCCGTGATTAACCCCCCCCCCCCCACACACACACACACACAAACACCTTTGATAAGTCTATATCACGTTTTTCAGTCGTATCAAACTGCAAAGAAATTATTGCACTTACTTGAATTTATAAAAACATGTGTTTATCAATTTAAACAAGCTGAATAATAACTATTATTTTACTCAGGGTTTTTTTTTAGAAAAAAAGCCATTTTTAAATACATTTCTTGAATTGAAAAGTGCAAAACCCAGTCTATACAGTAGAAAATGTCGTAAGTGACAATTAATTAATTTAACATAGAAATCCTAAAAAGCAGGTTTTTGTTTAACGAAAGGCAAACAATTGCAGAAAACTCTTATAGGGGATCAGTTATTACCTCCCTTTAGGACGATACACATAACTAGTTACAGTATGTTTTAAGTATGTACTAATTACGTACATATTTATTTATTAATAATAAAAACTAGTAATTTCAATGTATGTTGTACAATCTTTGTTTAATTTTCTAAAAAATAAGCTGTTTTATTCTGGTATAATACCTTTAAGAGCGGGAACTAGCTTAAAATACTGACCGTAGCGGGCACTATTGTGTCCTAGCGCGCACTCTGGTGTCCCAGCGGGCACTATTGCAATTTAGTGACCGGTACGATTTACATCAGTAAAGAAGGATAAGGTACACTATAGGTTAATATAACTTAACCCATTTGCTCCCACGATCCCATATATGGGACGTAGGCAAACAGTGTAGACTCTGATCAGACGCCGCATAATGCGGCGTCTGATCAGCGTCTACGCTGTTTGCTGATAGGAATTTCAATATAAAACAAAACGAAATTGAAAATTTAGGTCAGGCGCCATTAGATAAAAAATGGTCTAATCCAATATATAAACATGGAAGAATCGACTGGGAGCAAAGAGGTTAATCCAATTATGCATTATAACATCTCTAATGCGACTACTTGATGCCTGCCTTTAAAAGCAGACAGTTAATCTTATATGAACTTTATGCCTCTTTCCGCATAAAGTTACCACCCATTTGTACGACAATAATTAGATGGGATAGGCACTAAAGTTTGCATTTATAAAGTAAAGTACCTAGTTATAGTCTACTTTCAGTCCGAATGACCGCTCAGCCGACCGTACATTTACTCCCCTGGTCATTGACTCATTGGCCTACAATATTGAGCACTGCTAACATATGGCGCAATCATGCAGCCACAGTACCGGCTAGTGACCCTCACAGGTACCCATTTTAACCCCTGGGTGGAGAAGATGTGCGGGTGGGAGACACGGAAAAGTGTCTCTGAAATCGGATTCGTTCAAGCCTTTGAGAAACTAGTGACCGTTTCAGTAACAGCCTGGATCCCGACCGGCGTCTCAGTTTCCAAGTGAGTAGGTAGTGCTTTTGTAACGGTTTACTTTTCGTTTCAAGCGTTGTTAACTTTTCTGACGAACAATGGTGACATTCAAGGATTTATTCAGCTGGCATAGGTATATGTCAGGTACAATTTTGACAATACATGACGTCAGATTATAGTGTTACACTGTATGACATCAGATGATATTGCTACACTATATATGATGTCAGATAATATTGTTGTATTGTATGATGTCAGATAATGTTGTTACATTGTATTAGTATATTTAACCCTTTCCTCCATAATACGCCTTTATATGCCTCTGTAATAATCACTTTCGTGAAACAATTTTGATAATTAGAGCATTTGCTCCTATAGGAGCAAATGCTCTATTTATCACAATGGTTTCAAACTACAAAATTCTAAAATTTTACTTTTCTCTAGTAAATGCTCCTTTTGGGTAGATTCTTTCAAAGAGGTTGGATATAAAAAATAGCCGATGAAGGAAAGAGTTAAACATGTTCAAGAATAGCTCCTTTATTTCTGCACCAAACGTTACACAGTAACCACTATTTAGAATCGTCTTGAAGAGACGATTCTAAAAACTGGTCTTAGTATTGGGTTGGGTGGAGACATAACGATTTTAGTACTTGGGTACACACATTTATCTGTAGTTCTGGAAATAACGAGAACAAATTGCTACGAAACACTGACACTGAGTGACACATAGCACAGACTTTGGCAAAACGCTCTGACTAGTTTGGGTCTACGCTATATGCAATGCATGTAGAGTGTTTTCCAAGCGGTTCATTTGTCAGAATCAAAATTGTTTTGTCAAAGTTTCACTGTCGACGCTGTAGACCGATGCTTCTTCCTATGTTTGCACTATAAACTGTCCAATGCAATAACTTTAAAATGTTCAATTTTATTTTAATTCATTTGGTAGATTAATTGTAAGGAGCTTTAGCCCTGCCTAGAGGCAGCCACCTATTTTCTTTTAAAGATTTCAATGTTAATGAACTTTGTGGTAGTATTGGCGAGCTTCTTTTTTGCACTGTATCCAAAAGTCAGAGTGTCCACGACATCTGTTAAGTATGTCCTGGTAATTCATTTGATTTTGATTTCATTTCAGGCTCATTATACTGTAGGGAATACATACTGCTTGAAAATAAATTACGTTAAGAGTTACTTGAATGGCGCACTTACCAGAAATGGCATCAGACGATGAAACCGCCTCCATGCCCACCTTACTGGGAGATAATTCTAACATAGTTACCAACGAGTCAATGTTATACAAAATGAATGGTGACGAGGTTAATATGCTGATGCCTACTTTCATATATCTCGCGTAACTTTCCGTGATCGGAATCATTGGTAACAGTCTTTTGTGCCATGTTTACAGGACAATATACCGACAGTCAAACTCACAGAGTTTTATTCTCTGCTTAAGCGCAATAGATCTGGTCTTGTGTTGCATTGCAATACCTTTAAAAATAGCCAACCTAGTGGACCAATACACTTAATACGAGTGGCTATGCAAGCTATCTGGATTCTTCAACAGTTTGGGAACGTTATCGTCATCATTTCTACTGATCTTCATAGCGATTGACAGATACAGAAAAGTGTGTTGGCCTTTCGTATGGCAAATTAAAGCCAGTTTTGCTAGATTTCTCTGTGTTCTTTCGGTCCTCTTCGGATTACTCTTCTCCTGGACAGCGATATTTATATACGGTAAACAGACATTCAAAATCCCAGAGCTCGGTTAAACAGGAACGTACTGCTCCATAAACGACAATATTGAACACGAGTTTTCCGTTGATCAGTTCGGCAATTTTTGGAGTACTTTTTACCGTCGGAACTATCACAATGTGCATACTGTACAGCTTCATTTTGTGAGAGGTTAAACGCTATGCTAAGATGATGCCGAAAGAGCTTTCTAGTTCGAATACCTCTGTCCCTATATCGTCTGCAACAAAGGATAGACGGGACTCAAAAATAAGCAGTGAACTTGATGCTAATAATTTGGCAAAGTATAGCACGACTAAAATCAAAAGGGACTCAAAGAAGAAACCGTTTTCCAAACCCAGATCTAGTAAAGGAGAGAGCCAGAGTCCATGGACTGATAGAAATGAGTTCGAATTGTCCTGTAGTATAGACTGCATAGTCACGGATACAGGTATTGTTTTAAATGACAGAGACAAAGAAAATGATTATGTGCAGTCAGATGATAGTGGTGCAATAAAGTCCGATCAAACAAATAAGGATGAAAATGTAGAAGGCTGTTACAATGACCGTGTAATGGACAAAGAGGTGAATGATAATGACATTGACAATGCTGATTGTAAACGTGAACACTTTACTGCCAGTGTAATTGAAAATAATGTTAATTTAGAAAACAAAAATGAGGACAGAAACTACAAACAAAGCATTGTCGAAACTAATAAAAAAAATGTCCGAACTATCGCAATCATCCGAAAGCATGAAACCAAGGTCAATACGATCATTCATGTCCTCCATTTGTATTTTGCTATCGAACTCGGTTGTCCGGCGGATAGAATCAGGTGTTAGCGGCACAAGTAGGGGTTCGGCTGCAAATAAAGTACATTACTTCAAACAAGGAATGCCCGAAAGACAGCATTCCTTGTATTCTTGATTTCGACCGCCTTCATTCTTAGCTACATGCCACTTTTGCTACTGATGATAGTCCGACAGTTGGTGGATAATTTCGTCGAGAATATGACAAACGATGGACGCGCCGTGTATAGATTATTCTTGCGTTTCTATTTTCTCAACTGTGTCATCAACCCCGTCATTTATGGCGTCTTTGACTCGCGCTTCCGGTCCGCGTGCAATGAAATCTTTTCACGCTACTGCAGACGACGTGAGTCACTCGATGTCAACTAATATTTAGCATTTCTACCAAGGAAACTGTTGTTTGCTAATATTGCCTCCAGCAAATACTGTCGCCTTTAGTTTCCGAGAAATTCCAGGAAAATGTTTGTGAACAAAAATTGGATCATAATACTTTTTCGGTATTTCTTATACATCCCGTGCATTTTAATTCTATTGTATACATGTGTACATTAAATCTTTATACCTCATAAATATTCATGCAATAAAAAATAGCATCATGAATAGAAATTAGCTGATTGTATAACACAATGTGTTGGTCACGGCAGAAACCGTATAATTAGATTTATGTAGATTAACCCGCATAATTAGATTTATGTAGATTTATGTAGATTAACCCGTAGAATTAGATTTATGTAGATTAACCCGTTCGGTGCCATATTTCTAATTGTCGTCTGCAAACCAATGTTGTAAAAAAGGAAATGTGATAAATAAATGCAAATATTGCACATGTATAGAAAAAGAGTTTGATACAAAAAGTGAAGTCCCTGATCAGACACCATCTTGAAAAGGCGGCGTTTGATCTGGGACTGCATTATTTGTCGTGGTGCATATTTGCGACATTGGCGGTGAAAGGGTTAATGTAGACTAAGCATACTGAGCGGCTCCCATATAATGTAGACTAAGCAAAAACAAACGGCTCCCATATGAGACTGTCTGATCGGGGTCTACTTTGCAAATATGTCAAAAGGCGTCTCGACGGACCTAAGGGTTGACATTGTATGTTTAAGTGACTTACATTTGAAAACACAACACCGCTTTCTACCATTAAACCTAACCCTTACATCGATGAGAGAAAAATAATGTCTGCTCATATTTGGATATCATGCCCTTTTTTTACTTCTTCCGATGCGATCAATCTGTTGAGAAACGGTAGGACAACGATTGCCAAACAGAATGGTTTCTGAAGAGATACCGAGGTTTGACCAGTCAGGTCGTGAATAGCATGAGGGTTACTATTTAAGCAGGTTTTATAACCATGTTGAGATTCATTGTTTACATCAAGTGCGGGTGTATGGGAGGGAACATAATGTGTAATTACTTCCAAGAATACAAAACATTCCAGATTATGATTATATTACTCCGGGCTGGACGTTCTGTTAGTTTCAAACATGGATCGAAACGTTTTAATCCTTTGAATACTGGACAGACATACAATAGTATTTGCAAACACTGTAGACACAGATCAGATGATTCCATGGATTAGGGTCTGCCCTGTTTGCCATTCAAGAACATCTAGAAAACGTATATTGAGTCGACTGCAGATAAGCACGTATGGGTTAGTCTACGTTGGGAGGTTGAAGATTAACTAAATTGGAATCGTAAATATAGTTCCAGATATAATTCATTGTCTGCTATGTTTAAGCACTAAGAGATGTGTTTCAAGATGAACACTTCACCTGAAGGGTAACATTATATAAACATCTCATGCAATGCTATTCAAATATCATTTAACAATATGTGTCATTTTGTGTAATATATTACTGGTCTTTTAATTTCAAACTGGATTGTTGTGTGTTTTCTTGCCATCTAACGCTTTGACTACTGGATATTCAGAGTGGGATGACCCATCAGTGTTTAACCCATTACCTCATAGGCTATTTTTAGATACAACCTCTACCGAAAAGGTGCATTAACTAGAGAAAAGGAAACCTTTTAGAAATTTGCAGTTTGAAACCATTGTGATAAATAGAGCATTTGCTCCTAAAGGAGCAAATGCTCTATTTATCACAATGGTTTCGCAAAGTGACTTTTACAGAGCCATCAAAAGTCGTCAATATGAGGGAATGGGTTAACGATTAAGTCCACTCAGCACGAGATACCTCAATTTCACAGAGGAATTTGAATAACAAACAGTGCAGATCAGATCAGAGGGTTCCTCTGGGGGTCCTTTGATCGCGCAAGTGTGCCCGTTTGCCACACATAAATGGTTAATACACTTTTCATTTGGTTTACACTGCACTCTTACAGAATGCTAAATAGTTCAGCTGTATACACAGTATAACCTTATAGATAATGGATAATGGAGTATTTAACATTTTAATCATTTACGATATAAAAACGCTTTTTCTCACCTTTGAAAACAGTGAAAACCTAGATCAGTCGGCTCCTGTAGGAGCGGTCGGATGCGGACCTCGTCTGTTTGCTTATTTCATGATATAGATCTGGTTCTATAGTTTTTGTCAAAGCCAAAGTTTTAGATTATAAAAATTCAACTAATAAATATTCATGACGTCATTAATCCTAACATGATTATTGAACAGGTAAAGGGTTAACTCCGATAGACTCTTCCTAGTGGAAACGTCTACGTGTTCATTGAAGGAGCCCCTGCAAAACTGTGTTGATGTGAACCAATTTGTTAATTGCTAACATTGAAACTGTCTATAGTTTCATGTGAGGGACTCCTGTAAACCTGGTTGATATAAACCTTCTTGTTGATTGCTAACGTGAAAATGTCTATGTGTTCATGTGTGGGGTCCCTGCAAACCTGAGTTGATATAAACCTTCTTGTTGATTGCTAACTTTGACAGTGTCTATGTGTTCATGTGAAGGACTCCTGCAAACCTGGGTTGATGTAAACCTTCTTGTTTATTGCTAACGTTGAAGTTGGCTGTGCTCATGTGCAGGGCTCCTGCAAACCTGAGTTGATGTAAATCTTCTTGTTTATTGCTAACGTTGAAATTGTCTATGTGAGGTGCCCCTGCAAACCTCAGTTGATGTAAACCTTGTTGATGTCAACAACGATTTATTCAATAAAGAAAAGGACTTGACAATAGGCATAACCTATGCAAGTTATCTCCAATGTGTACAAAATAATTACATGTCTTACAGGCAAGACATATATGAACCAATGCCTGAACATTAATAACGTTTTTTAATACAGAGGGCCAGATGAAGTGAATAAATTAACACATTTTCAAGAATAACTCCTTTATTTCTCCGCCACACCTCATGCTGTGACCATTATTTAGAATCGTTCCAAATTGCGCCTTACATCCGATCGTTGAAAAACTACTGACCTAGTTTCAAACAACTTGGATCGTGATGAGACCTTGAATTCACAACCTCGATATTAGCTACTTCTATAAACAATTTCATACACCTACAAATGAGAATCAAGAAAAGTCTTCCCAAGACTTTTTTATAACGGCATTGAATGGATGAGTTTGGAACATTGTCGATTTTATCTTAAAAGTAATATATCTGTAATAAACACCGTTTTATGAAATACATCATGACTAGTGAACTAGTTATTTAGATCATTTTATAATGATTTCTCTGCATGGCTTATATCACGAAAGGCGAAACAACAATAACGGGTTACATCGCCATTCGTAATTTCTTGTTCTAGATCAAAATAGTGTGACACTATCTAAAACACACACGGAATCAATCGGAACACACCAGGAAGCAAATGGGAACACCACCGAGTAGTTACGATTAATACGGAACTAAACGGACTCGAAGTTACATTTGTAGTCTAGAACAAAATACTAATAAAACGCGATTTATATACAGTAAAACCCCGCTAATGCGACCACTTAAGGAATAAATATGGATGTCTTTATAAGCAGGTGGTTGCTTAATGCAGACCAAAAGTAATTATGCTACCACCTGCCTCCACAACCCATAATTATACCTCTTTTAGGTGGTCGCATTAGAGGGGTTTTACTGTAATATAATGTCAACAATATATCCGTGTTACTGCCTTGAAATATGGCATTAGGAACAGAACAAAATGTTTCAGCTTCAGCTCGAGGCCCTTAAAACAGCAGCCGTTTCTGTCGGATGGTCCCAGTTACACAATAACCCTTTCAGTCTCACATTTGGTCTCTTAACCATTTTCTTGTTAAATATTCATATGTGAAATATTGACATCATGAATATATACTGATTTTTTATAATGGCATATGCATACAGGCATGTTTGGTATTGGTAGAAACTAGGGATGGGGCCGAGTACTCGGGTACTTGGTCAAACGTCTAGCATCGACTAGCATTACTAGTTTCTGAGTGTTCACACTATAAAAATAGTAATAAAACAATGCTGTTGTCATGTTGTGGTTGCGCTTAACACTTGCCCTTATGTAAATGCATTTTGACACTATAGGAGCCGTCTGATCAGGGTCTGCTCTGTTTGCTTACGGTGTAATATAGATCTGATTCTACAGCTTCTGCCTGAGCCAAAATATCATGTGTTCATATGCCACTATAAAAAGAATCTTATTAATTTTCATCATGTCATCATGTCATTATTACCTACATGAATATTCATCGGGGAAAGGGTTAAACAATGTAGGTGATAATTGCACTCTTCTTCGCATATTTTCTCCCCACCAATGACACCTGCTGGTCAATGGGGTCATAATCTCAATATTTATTCTTTAATCATATTTTATCAAAGGCAATTATAATTAAAGAGAATATCACATCTAACAATAAGTATAAAATAATATAAAACTTTTTCACCTGATAATTATGATGCAAATGAAATTGATGTTAAACGGCTACTAAAATCAAATATCCATTTCATGTCTGTAAGCTAGGTGTTCCTTTAATGCAGGATGGAATATATGCAGAACGTTCCAACAAATACTGTCTGCATTACTTCTATCCTGTATATCATTCAACACAAAACATGGCAGACACTGATCAGACAGTCTTGTGGAAGCTCTCTGATCTTGATACATATTTAATTCTTGAACGAATAAGGGAACAGTAAAACTTGTAATGTATCAGGGTGTTAGCGGCCTTGTTTTAACCCTTTCCCTTCTCTAAACGCATTTTCACGCAGTTGCGAACAAAGTAGGCCCAGATAAGACGGCTCCTGTTAGAGCCGTTTGATCAGGATCTGCTTTATTTGCATTTGAGATGATAAAAATCTGGTTCTACATATTATGTCAAAAGTTTCCATTATAAAATTTCGGCTAATAAATATCCATGAGGTCTTTTGTCTCATATGAATATTTAACAGTGAAATGATTAAGAAAGACTGTGAACTGCTAGTACCCTCTACAATGCAAGCAATGACCACCGTACCAGCCCTGTGAAATATTACGTGATTTTGAGTATACAGTAAAACCTCTCTATAACGGCCACTGAATTGTGTTAATTAGTTGGTATTTAGGGCAAGTGGCTGCTTAAAGCAATATGAAAGTAACTGTTACCTTGCTTCAAGCAGCCACCTGCCTTTAACACAAAATACTTGATGTAATTTAGTGGCCGTTATAGAGATGTTTTACCGTGCAATATGTTTCGACAGTAACATATAAATGAATTCCATTTTAACCATTTCATCGCCAAATCCATTTAATTCAGGTTGTAAAGTGGAGTTTCCTTCTGTTTCACTTTAACCCTTCGCTTGCTATTAGTGTCAATATACCTAGCTGTAAATAGTGAAGACCCAGATGAGAAAGCTCCTGCAGGAGCTGTCTCATCAGGGTCTGCACTATTTACAAATTGATTGTGCAACCAGCGCACTCCACAGCAGTGATTGCATAGCGAAATAATTGTACACAGTGAAGATATATGTAATTGTACAACAGGGCATGGGTAAAGAAGGAGAAAGGTATTTTAAAATTCAGCAAGAGAATGGTTAATATTTAATAACATAATCAGAGTATGCATTAGTCTACCAGCAAACCTGTTAACCATTCCCTTATGAATAGTCATGTAAAATATAGTGGCATCATAAACATTAGTTTACTGAATTGTTATAATGGCACAGGAACACGGGATATTTGGGCCAAGGAAGAAACTTTAGAATCAGATCTTTATTATTTCATAAGTAAAGACCCAGGTCAGACGGATCCTTAATGATCTATTTGATAAGGGTCTACTCTGCAAATACGTGTTAATTTTTTCTGTAAGGTTAATGGTTAAAAGCAATAAAGACGTAACAGGATATCTTAAACACCTTAAACATACAAATTTAAATGCATGTACATGTACATGCATTATCTGGTCGTAGTTGTGCTAATATTTGTTACAAGTTTGTTGTGTAACTTCCTCATAGTTTTTCTGTAAGGTAAATGTTTAAAAGCAATAAAGACGTAACAGGATATCTTAAACACCTTAAACATACAAATACAAATGCATGTACATGCATTATCTGGTCGTAGTTGTGCTAGTATTTGTTTCAAGTCTGTTGTGTAACTTCCTCATAGTAATGAGTATTATTAAACATCCTATTTTGGATACAATGTTAAGTTCACAGCCAAAGTAGACAGTCGGTTTTATTTCCTTCATTGCAAACGACGCATTATGCCGCATCGAGAGACAGCAAAGTACATTGTACCAGCACTGTTTACCAGTTAAACTCCCGGGTTGTTACACCGAATGGAAAAACACAAGCTACATTATGTTTGTTATTGCAACCATTGATTCAGTCATAGGTGAACAAACTATTAAATAAAAATAAAACATAAACCGATAGGTTTGCTGCGATAACACGCGATGCATATTATATTAATATAGTCAATTATGTAAATTTAGGCAAAGGGAAACGTTTTGTCTGATGTATTCTGAAACAGGTCCGATTCTGTAACTCTCACGTCCTCTTCGGTAAGTATCATTATCCGATTCGGTCCAAATGGGTCCGATCCGGTCCGACGCGGTCCAATCCGATCGGATTCGATGAAAGCGACTACGGATATCGTAAGAACTGAGTGTGATTGCAAGACGATCACACCACGATTGACCGGGTTAAAGTCTGTCTATTAACATTCAATGCAAGCAAATAAAATACTGTATGATCAAATTCCAAAACCAAAAGTTGATGCTTGATATTTTTCTAATTTATTAACTAAGCATTATAAAGTCTGTGCTGAGTGGGTTTCAGTCATGATTAGAGATCAATAAATTCTGAAAGTAGGAGATCCTTCGAAAGCAAAAGCAGCAATGAAAAAAAAAATGCAAACTCTGTTTTATTAAGTTCATGAGCAGTAATTAAAAGTGCAACACTACTCAAGACCCCTAGCACCGGTTTAAGCAGTATTCAATTTTCAATGGAAAAGTAGTAAAGTCAGGCAGGCAAAGCCACATACAAGACGCAACCACCACCAAACCACCGATAGACAGCATGACACACACACACACAACCACACGCCCAAACGCACATTCACACACGAGATGAACACAGAAAACATCAAAAGACACACAAGAACAACCAGAGACAAACGTTTTACACATGAACACAATCACAAGCACAAAGACGCAATGCAAACAAAAGGAAGGGTGACAAAGAGAGTACCGCCTTGGCACGGTCAGTAGCAAAAACACCACTGTGGGCCTAAACCGGTTAACGGACGTCCGAACCTCACACTTCTCTCTAATTCACCCTAGCTTTACAAATAGTGTAAATAAAGGTACCTTACCCACAACATAGACGACGATGAACACAGGACAACATGTAAAACATAGCATAATAACTGTGACAATCCGTCAGATATGTACTCAATGACTTTGCTGACGTCAGAGCACCTGCAGGTAAGCTGTTAAGGGCACGACAGGGAAAACGTAATACATGAGTCTGGTAAGCTCATCCTGTATCCAAGTTTAAGAGTATACCATCATAGAGTACTACCCTCGACCTGTCATCGCGCAAGCAAAAAGGGAAGCGTAGCTACCGACTGTAAAAGGGTCGATAACCAAACATGCAGTGCGTTGCAATATAATAGGATCATAATCTTTCTTTTTAAATGTTTTAATGCGTTTAATAAACAAATTATGAAAATGGATATGACCCCGAATTTTCCTAAGTTGTAGATAACATCCCCGTAAAAGTCTGGTTGAGAAATGCCTTGTTGCAGTAACGTCCGTAGATTGCAATTATATTTACTAATGAGTGGTAAATTTCGATAATAAAATTTAGAAAAAGTTTTCCGAAGTGTGTGGTATCTGTAACCTTGCTTAAGAAGTTTATCAGTTATAACTAAATTACGTCTGTTAGAATATTCAAGCAAAGAATAGTATCGGGCTAACCGAATAAGTTGAGAACTTTAAACCCCATAAGATGCAGAACGTGGCACATCTCCATCTAGAAAAGGATAATTTACAATTTTAAAATTAAAATCTTCTCTTTTATCGTATATTTTGGACGAAACTTTATCATTTGTAATTGAAAGATTCAAATCTAAATTTGAAGCTATAATGTCAGATTGGTTCGCTTTGTTTAAAGACAGTTCTTTTGGGTAAATTGAAGAAATCATAGTTTCAAAATAAGGATTATCTAAATTCAAAATATCGTTTAAATACCATGAAGTGTTATTAAAAGCATTAACAATATTAGTCTGTGTATCAGGTTTTAAGCTAAGCATAAGTTCCCTCTCATAGCAATACAAAAACAAATCTGCAACAAGAGGGGCACAATTTGTACCCATGGGTATACCAAGAACTTGGCGGTATATGGTAGCCCCATAACGCACAGATATATTATCTAAAAGAAAGGTAAGAGATATACAAACATCATGGCAATTCCACATTGTGTAATGTTCAACTTCTGAATTCGAAAAGAATGAACAAACAAATAACATCGAAACTTATGATCCCGAAGGACCAGAAAGTGTAACAACACTGATAATGAAGTACGGTGCGACTTTTTTGGCCGCCACAAAAAAGACAGAGTGAAATGACTTAATGTTGATCTTCGATATCTCGATTTTCAAGGAACGATACAGATTAGTTTGAGATAACAGAGTCATCGAAAAATCAGATTTCTAATTTGCTCTGACCAATATCTCAACTTCACAGATTAATGCAGGTCGATAGCAATAATGAGAACTCCTATAGGAGATTTCAATATTGCTTTCGATCTGCATTTAGCTGTCACGTGTGTTTCTACTTGTGTGCAGTGATATATTTTAGAACAGTTCTGTATTGTATATTTTGGAGGGACCAAACGTTTGGTCCGAGTTAGCCCGCAATTCCAATTATACGAGTTCGAGATATCGAAGTTCACCTGCAATTTTCTATAGCGTGATCTATATTTTTGCAACATTTCCGCGACATCTCCAGTCTCCAGGATAACTCGAAGTTCGAGATAACTCGAAGCAAATGTTCAGTTCTTCCAATTCTTACAATACAGAACTGCTCTAAAATGTATAACTACGCATATCTAGAAACACGCGTGACAGCTTATAGAGAATAATAGGTTAGTGCCGTAGATGGGACGCTTTATCCGACGAGGGGAGAAAACGTTGAGGCGAGGCTTGCCGAGCCTCAACTGTTTTCTCTCCGAGTCGGATAAAGGCGTCCCATCTACGGCACTAACCTATTATTCGATTTATCCAGTCAATATAGTTAAATGTCTTTTTTATAGACTCATAACACTCTTGAAATAATTTACATTGAAAATGCAGTTTTTCGATCAACGGATCCCTCCCTTTTCACTTCCATTTAGACGTAAATAGATCTAATGAGCTACCGCAGAGGAATATAGTTTCGATACTTGTATTACTAGAAGGGAAACGTGGTTGAATTTGAAAAATAAGATGATTTGAATCGAGGGTCGATAAGTTATTTCAAACAGACATGATCTATATTCTTTGGTCAAATTCGAGTTACGTACATGTAGTCTCGGTTTCTATTTTTAGATTCTACCTAACGTCACTCAGAAATCGATTGAACTGAACAGGCTATATTTAGGTTTATGACTATCACCGCCCCTGTAAGAGTTTATCAATCAAATAATCATGAGAGTGAAAAGAAAACATTTACTATTTATCTGTCAATCTTTGCTTCCAGGTTTGATTTTATCAAAAACGGGTTTTGCCAGCGGTGGATTAAATTAATAAAAGTGATAAATCAACGTCATTTTGTATGTGGCCTCAGTGGCGTAATCGGTAAGGGCGACGTCTCTAGAGAGATTAGAATTAAGTTTTGTAGGATCAGGCGCGGGTTCGAATCCAGCTGTAGCCAATTATTTTTTATTTTTTTCTCATTTGAATAATTCTTCTGGTGACCAAATAGATCTGTTAGATCTATTCCATCAACATGTTTATGAATATTTACAGAAAACTAAAATAGTTCCATGGTTATAGAATCAGTACGCCTATCTACTAACCTAATAAACCTTCCACTACCGGAAGTAACCTAATAAACCTAAGTTTATTTGCACCCCCTTTATTATGTCACTAGAGAAGCCTGGTGACTGGATAAAATGCATTTCTAAAATAATACTGAAAGCTCCTACCAGAGCATTACTTTAAACCTGCATTAAGCTTTGGACTTAAGTAGTTGTCCAGATCAGAAATCGGCCATTCGGACT
Source organism: Azorinus chamasolen (assembly GCA_963576725.1). Taxonomy (NCBI): domain Eukaryota; kingdom Metazoa; phylum Mollusca; class Bivalvia; order Cardiida; family Solecurtidae; genus Azorinus; species Azorinus chamasolen. The sequence continues at coordinate 5,971,939 of OY755252.1, forward strand.
TCTGTTATCACGGACCAATCTGTATGGTCCCTTGAAGTTCGAGATATCGAAGTTCAACTGTAGTTATATAAGGAAATGTTGAATCCAAGCTGTTTGCAAGGCAGATTACGTCACGGGATAGCGCAAGTATGGATAAAAGCATTTCGAATTTTGGACAGCTTTATAATACAATAATATAGGTGGATATAGCGATAGGTGGATACAGTTCGTTTCACTTAAATGTTTTCGTTTTACATGCACTTTATCACACTTTATCACTGTATTTGCCATCGCAGTTGTTGTAGTTAAGTCAGAGAGGGGATACGTTTATTTACACTGTGTGTCTTTTCGGGTGGGGATGGAATAAGTGTGAGGTTTGGCGCCCTTAAACCGATTTAACCCTCAGTGACAGTTGTCACTGACCCTTCCGAGGCGGTATTTCCATCTTCCCCCTATGGTTTGTTTGTTATGTCCGTGCGTCTTTTTGTGTCTTTTATACACATGTACATTTGATGTTTGTCGTTGTGGTGCTGTTTGGGCGGTCTTGTGTTTTATATACGGTGTTTCCGGCATGACTCATACATTACCTTTCCTAAAATACGTACAGTAAACTCTCAAATATTTATTTTTTTCGGATAGAAGAATTTACACCCTTTTAGGCAGGTGGTATCGCTAAATGCATGGTGAAATACTTCCATCATGCAATAAGCTGCCGCCTGTCTTGAAGATAAAAAATGATACGCATTTAGGTGTTCTAATAAACGAGATTGTATTGTTTATGGCTGCGTCATGCTTCTACGGTAGAACTATTTCCTCGTTGACACTGTACTCTTGTTGTGTATTCTAGATACTTCCAGGAGATGGAAAGTCCCTTATACCGCTGATGGCCATTCTGTTGTTACAAACAAACTGTCGTGCGAATGATGTCAGTTTATAGACATCAACAAGGTCGATAAAGTATTGGTCACGATCGGTATTGTGTTCTTAAACCTCTATATATGAACAATCGCCTATTCAAACCAACTTTGTGACAGAAATTATACAATGGCGTTACGTAAATAAAACGAAGATATAGTAGTTTTAAGTGTCTTATTATATTCTGCAGTATTGTTCTTTTTATATTCACTGACATCGCCTGCAAATAGTGCATACGCATGTTTACACTCTTGGCGATCGAAAGCATTTGAAATTTTAACCTTTAACCGTTTGCAGCTTGGATCCAGATGAGACAATCGTCGTTTCATCAGGATTTAACTAATTCTCTCCTAGGCTATTTTTTGACCCAACCTCTTTGAATGAATCTACCAAAAAGGATCATAAACTATGGAAAAGGAGAGTTTTATAATTGTGTAGTTTTGAAACATTGTGATAAATAGAGCATTTACTCCTATAGGAGCAAATGCTTTATTTATCATAATGGTTTCAAAATGTGAATTTTATAGAGGCGCAAAAATGCGTCACTAGCGGGTAATGTGTTAAACTTGATGACACTGTCAATAATTTCTCAAAAGCTTGTTCGAATTGAAAGTAGTCAAAATTGTATTAGATCAGAATTTGAGCAGACATTATTTTGTTCACAGCGGGCTAAGCAATTCTATGGAATACAATAGCAGACACAATGCAACGCACGATGGTCTAACAGATATGCAATTCACATCCCCAGGTAATTCAATCAGACATGCTTTCTGTATTGTAGCGAGGATAATAACGACTGAAAAATATTGATGCCAGAAAATGAACACCCTTTGTTAAAGAAAATACCCCCGCCGTGCACTGTTTACCATTTCACCCTTTCCCTCATATAAACGTGTTTTCACACATTTGCAAACAGAGTAGACCCAGATCAGACGGCTCCTAGAGGAGCCGTCTGATCAGGGTCTCCTCTGTTTGCTATCATAATTTGAAAGATCTTTTTCTTTACTTTCTAAAATGTCTACAATTTTCCACCTTCCATATTTCTTTATAACTGTTTTGTTCATGAGTATTCATTAGGTACTGAAAATTGGCCTAAATACAGAACAGGGAAAGGGTTAACGTACACGTATAACTACAGCAGAGCCCCTCTAATATATGCGACTTGATGAATATGTTTATAAGGAGATGGTTGGTTAATGCAGGGCGAAAGTAATGCAGAAAGCTCCTACATGAGCTTTCTGCATTACTTTTGTAATGCATTAAGCTTCCATCTGCCCCTACCTGGAATTATACTTGGTTTTTGTGGTCACAATAGCGGATGTTTACTGTAATTTGCATTTACAAAGCTACATAATGTGGCACAATGCATTAGTCTGCGACAGTGCATTGATGTGTACTTTATTGATATAAATGACAGGAAAAACAATTAATTTACAGTAGTTCACTGAATGCAGTAAATTAAAAATGTTCTTGACCGTATTTCTACCAAATAATTTGAGTTGGATTAACACTGAATATTCAAATATGACAAATAAAATTAATAGGTTGATATTCGTTTGGTTAATACTAATCTACTACTAATGGGAGCTCAGGTGCGGATCCAGGATTTCAGATTGGGGGGAGGGGGCGTACACTATGCCCCCTCGATATGATATTTGGCCTTGAAGGATGACCTTGATCTTGACATGTCACCCCTCAAACTATGCAGCTTCATGGGGTTCACATCTGTACTGGTTCAAAAGTTATAGCCAATGTTAAAGTTGGTGACCTTTGACCATGAAGGATGACCTTGACCTTGACATGTCACCCCTCAAACTGTGCGGCTTCAAGAGATACACATGCATACCAGTATCAAGGCTGTATATCTTCTGGTTCAAACGTTATGACCAATGTTAATGTTGGTGACCTTTGACCTTCAAAGATCACCTTGACATGTCACCCCTCAAACTGTGCAGCCAAATGAGAAACACAAGTATACCAACTATCAAGTCTGTACCTCTAATGGTTCAACAGTTATGGCCAAATTTAAAGTCGGTGACCTTTGACCCTGAAAGATGACCTTGACCTTGACATGTCACCCCAAACTGTGCAGCTTCATGAGATACACATGTATACCAAATGTCAAGTATGTATCTCTACTGGTTCAAAAGTTATGGCCAATGTTAAAGTCGGTGACCTTTGACCCTGAAAGATGACCTTGACCGTGACATGTCACCCCAATCTGTGCAGCTTCATTAGATACACATGCATACCAAATGTCAAGTCTGTATCTACAGGTTCAAAAGTTATTGCCAATGTTAACGTCAGTGACCTTTGACCCTAAAAGATGACCTTTACCTTAAAATGTTGCCCCTCAAAATGCGCAGCTTCATGAGATACACATGCATACCAAATATCAATACTCTATCTCTATCGGTTCAAAAGTTATGGTCAATTTTAGGTTGGTGACATTTGACCCTGAAGGATGACCTTGACATGTCACCCCTCAAACGGTGCAGCCTCATGAGATACACAAGCATGCCACATATCAAGTCTCTATCTGTACTGGTTCAAAAGTTATGGCCAATGTTAAAGTTGGTGATTTGACCCATATGTTTGACCTCTGACCTTTAAGGATGACCTTGACCTTGACATGTCACCCCTCAAAATGTACGGCTTTATGGAATACACATGCATGCCAAATATCAAGTCTCTATCTGTACTGGCTCAAAAGTTATGACCAATGTTAAAGTTACAGACAAAGAAACAGACAATTTGACCTTTGATCCTGAAGGATGACATTGACCTTGACAGAGAAATCTCCTAGCATTAACCCATTACCGATTACCGCATAGGCTAGTTTTAGACCCAACCGCTTTGACAACATCTACCGAAAAGGAGCATTTACTACACAAAAGGGAAATTGTTAGAAATGTGTAGTTTAGAAACCATTGTGATAAATAGAGCACTTTCTCCTATGGAGCAAATGCTCTCTTTATCACAATGGTTTCAAAAAGTGACTTTTACCAAGGCGTCAAAAGGCGGCAATATGAGATAAAGGGTTAAACTGCCAATTGGCTCTAAGACCGATATGTATACTGAGCTTAAGGTCCGGTTTAGATGGGTTCTACTGTATATTTATATATGACCCTGATTCTGATAACCTTTATATCATAATGCCACAAAAAACTATATTTGGGCTGGTTTATTTATAACGGTACACACACTCGTTCCAGTTAGCTTTCAGCTGAAGCTGTATATTCTATAAACAAATAGAGCAAACCCTAATATTTACATTCGCCCTGCAACGTCCTTATATAACCTTATTCTAAAAAGAAAGTTGCATTTTCCAATGAACGTTCATTTCAATACCGGATCCGTTGAAATATAAGAAATACAATGGAATATAAATATAAGAAATGAATGACGTGCTCCTGGTGTTCATGAGGTTATGCAACGCATAGCTTTACGAGCAAAGATTCACGTGAAGCCCTTCGGGCTTCACTAACTTTGCTCGTAAAGCTATGCGTTGCATAACCTCATGAACACCGGAAGCACATCATTCATTTCTTAATTGAAAGCGACTCCAACAATCGGAATATATAATTGAACTTCGATATCTCGAACTTCAAGGGACTATATAAATTAGTTCGAGATAACAGAAGTTCGAGTTATCCGATTTGTAATCTGGACGATTTCTCAAGTTCATAGCTTAATGCAAGTCTACAGTAATGCTGAAAGCTCCTGTAGGAGCTTTCAGTATTACTGTATAACTGCATTAAGCTGTGAAACGTGTTTCTAGATATGCATAGTGAAACATTTTAGAGCAATTCTGTATTGTAAGATTTTGGAAGGACACAACTTTTAGTTCGAGTTAATCCGATGTTTGAGTTATCCGAGTTACAGATATAGACGTTCAGCTGTACAATGCTAGTCTAAGCGGAATCTAAGATAAATGTTGGTCTAAACGGCGTTTAGTCTAAGTGGTGTCTAGTTGGGATACAAAATACTAGGCTAAGTCTAGTTTAGAGACATATTGGTAATCTAAGCGGTGTCTAGTTTGAAGCGGAATGCTAGAATAAACGAAGTCTAGTTGGGAGACACATTGGTAATCTAAGCGATGTCTTGTTTGGAGACAGAATGCTAGACTAAACGAAGTCTAGTTTGGAGACACAATACTCTAGTTGGGAGACACAGGTATCAGGTCAAAGCGGTGTTTTATTTGGAGACACGATGCTAGACTAAGTGAAGTATAGTTAGGAGACTTAGTGTATCTGTATTAGACTTTAATCATATCAGATAATACAAAAGAACTTTCATGAATGTTTTTCCTGTTCGGTTAATAGATGATTAAAACCAATACAGTTAAACACCATCTAATGCGGAATTCTGGTAGAGAAGAATTTAGATCCCTTCATACAGGTGGCTACTTAATACAGGATGAGGAGTTTTCTGCATGACTGTCACCCTGTATTAAGCTGCCACCCGTCTCCAAGACCAATATCTATACTACATTGAACGTCCGTTTTAGACACGTTTTACAGTACGTTGAACTGTTTGATAAATGTCAATATAACTAGCTATATTTGTTTTGTTAGTATAAAAATACATGTACTTAAAAAACGTTTGAACTGTATCCGTCACTCTCGCCGGAAAGCGACTAATATGATTTTCTATGTGTTAATCTTCAATTTCCGCTGCAAACAGTTTGGATCAAGATAACCCGCAGAGTGACACAACGTCTCATCAAGACCAATTTGTTTCTCAGATTAACCGATTTACTTCCAGTGGACTCTTCCATGTTTATAATTATTATATTGGATTAGTCCATTTTTTATCTAAGGGGTGCCCGGCCTAAATTTTCAATTTCGTTTTGTTTTATATTAAAATTCCTATCAGCAAACACTGTAGACTCTGATCAGACGCCGCATTATGCGGCGTCAGATCAGAGTCTACGCTGTTTGCCTACATCCCATATATGGGATCGTGGGAGCAAATGGGTTAAATCAATGAAAAATCCGTTTTTAAACTTACAACAGTTGAAAAGATGTTGGTACAAAAATAGTTTAAATGAAAAATATCTTTTTTAAATTAATATATACACATCAGTTATGGGTACAAAAGCAATTTTGCGATGGGAAGCAATTAAGGACACAAGTTACGGAATGGACAACAATGTTTAGTGAATGTAACTGTGAATAGTAAGGTATAAAATAACCATCATAACTCAAGTTTATGTCTTTCTTTTATTCTTTTTTTTGTTACAGGTTTCGTATATCGCTTTGCTAGTTATTACTACTTGTAGAATGTTTTTGGAGGGTGGGGCGTAGATTTTTATGTTTGATGACATAAATAAATAGTGTGTTTGTAATACATGTTGAAAAGAAGCTTAAGTGGGTGAGGTAATAGAACACTCCTACTCAACCATTGTTTTATTGATTTTTGGTAGATACAACGACCACTAAATTACATCAATTATTTTGTGTTAAAGGCGGGTGGCTGCTTAAAGCAAGGTGAAAGTAAAACAGAACGCTCCTATAGGAGCGTTCTGTTTTACTTTCACCTTGCTTTAAGCAGTCCTATTTTACTTTCACCTTGCTTTAATCAGCAACCTGCTCTAAACAATTTAGTGGTCGTTATAGAGAGGTTTTACTGTTGTTTTACTTTCACCTTGCTTTAAGCAGCCACCTACTCTAAACAATTTAGTGGTCGTTATAGAGAGGTTTAAACTTTATATAGATCTAAATTATTACGAAATTAAAATGTTTTGGCAAGTTTAGGGTAGGCGTACGCCGGCTCCGCCCCCCCCCCCCCTAAATCCGCGCCTGATGTGTCATATAGTTTGTTTCTATATCCTTCATACATTATGTTGATATTGTATGTCTCATGTAACCCATTTTTAAAGGGTCACTTCATAGTAAAACTGTGATAATACTTAGTAACAAAATTCATTCTACAACAAACAACATGTAAAATAAGCATTTTGATTGATGTACATAGTTAACGATTTCTTACATAAATTAATGCATTATTTTGTTGACATGTTGGGAATTTCTTCTGTAGATGTTTAGATGATTTACAAAGCCACGTGTCAGCTTAAAATTATTGTGCTGCGGGTAAAGTTTGCTTATTTAAAATGAAAGTACCTGCACAGTTGAATGTGACTGCCTAGATAGTGTTCAGTTTCTCTAAATTCAAGAGTTTTATAAACCCATGTATCACCTGGCGAAATATAACCCCGTATTTTAAACATCATTCACTTTGTCTTGTTGATGGCAAAAAGTTTACAACAAATTTAAGCTAATTGAGAGAATAATTTAGAAACTTTTAGGCAGGCGATTGCTTAATGCAGGGTGAAAGTCATGCAGAAATCTCCTAGAGGAGCTTTCTGCATGACTTTCACCCTGCATTAAGCTGCCACCTGTCTCGAAGACCGATATTTATACTTAATTTAACTTCCGGTTTAAAGGGGTTTTTCTGTACATTTATTACAATAAATACTCTTGTGTATACACAGGTTTACACTTCCTAGAGATATTTGCTTATTTCAGATGTCAATTGACTGAAAACATATAGTATGTATATAACTGTAAAAAGAAACAATTTACATTTATTAAGAAAATATTGCACATCTATATAATATGTATTTATGCTACAAAAACAAACAAACAAACGAAATAACAAACGAACGGACCAACAAACATTTGTTTTGTATTTCACAACATGAATTGCTCTCATGCTCTCATGCTCAGGGCTTGACTGGCATATGCAAACAGCATGGACCCAGACTCGATCAATGTCTCATCAGGATCAATGTTATTTGCATATCAGTCAATTGTTTCTCAAATGTGTGGTCGCATCGAAAGTCAGTGAAAGTTTCAGCAATTCGGAGATTGATCAGATAGTGTGTTAACCCTTCGCTTGCTATTCACGTCAATAAACATGTACCTACCAGTAAATAGTTAAGACCCAGATGAGACAGCTCCTGCAGGAGCTGTCTCATCAGGGTCTGCACTATTTACAAGTTGATTGTTCAACCAATGCACTCAACAGCAGTGATTGCACAGCGAAATACTTGTACACAGTGAAGATATATGTAATTATACAACAGGGCATGGGTAAAGAAGAAGAACTGTGTTTTAAAATTCAGCAAGAGAAGGGTTAGCCCTACACGCTAGTGGTAAAAAAACCTTTATTGCCTATGCAAAACAGTTTGGATCCTGATGAGACGCCGTATAATGCGGCGTCTCATCAGGATCCAAACTGTTTGATACTTTGAGCATATGCAAAGAAATGAAAATTTAAAGAAAACGATTTTAAGCATTGAAGCAGGTGACAATTGTTGCAGACGAAAAATCACTTAACATACAAGCGTTAAGCATGAGAAGGGTTGGGGAATCCTGTGTATCATACGAAATATGTTCATCGACACAAGTTACACCAGTTGTTAAGTTGTCCAACTGACAAGTGCCATTGGCATACTGTAAGGAAATATAGTAATTTTTAACAGCGAGTCGTCCAGTTTAAATGTCCCCGTTGATCAATCTCTGTTTAGATTTTTATCCTCCGTCGAATAACTTCAAATGCAATCTTTGGTCCACATGGCCAAACCCCAACACTAACTCATTTATCTCCCCATTTTTTCCAGCTACCCTCGAGTTGATATATTTTGTCAAGTTTAAACGTTCTTTGCTCTTATGTCATACTTTGGTAGTGATAGCATGTGCAGTAAGGTATTTAACTCTTTCGCTGCCAATATCGCATCTGTGATAACCTATGCAAACAATTTGGATCCAGATGAGACGCCGAGTAACTCGGCGTCTCATCAGGATCCAAATTGTTTGTTACTCTGACTATAATTTTGAAACAAAAAGGAAGTAAATTGAAACACGAAGATGGTAATAGACGATAAAGTTAGCAGACGACAATATTTGGTAGGGAAATAGTTAAGAATTAACCAGTTAAACCAACCACTCAATCAAAATGTAAACGGGGTGTCCACCAGTGTGTTCCTTGATAAGAAACCGATTCATTCATGTGATCACTCGTGTGCCGACAGGAGGCTAAATGTTAGCAACATAAACACAATGTAAGTACCATTACATCACTGTGAAAAGAACATGATTTCTCAAATTTCGATTAGGTTATTTTTAGATACAACCTCTTAGAATAAATCTACCGAAAAGGAGCATTTAATTTGACTAGAGAAAAGGCAATATTTAGAACTGTGTAGTTTAAAACTATTGTGATAAATAGAGCATTGCTCCTATAGGAGTGACTTTTACAGATTCGTCAACATGAGGGAATGGGTTAATTCAAGCGTGTGACCACTATTGCCATATGGTCAAACAGCTTGTATCCTGATGCGACGCCCATTTACTCGGCGTCTCACTAGGAGCCAAGCTGTTTACAAATACGACTCATTTCTCTATTAGCGGGAGAAATGTTAAAATACACAAAGCTCCTATTTTTCACAGAAGACCTTCCTATATGTGTTACATTTAACGTCAGCCCAGTCTGTATTGCTGTACCCAATAACGGCACAATGTTCCTGATTGCCGGTATTACTAGGTTCACCTGGCCCCCAGTCAAAGAATGAGACAATAACGTTGGATTGTGTGAAAACCCACTGACCCTCAGTAACAGCATCCGTCATGCCAAGCCACCAGGAAGAGGAAGAACCATCTGTAAACATTTCCAAGAAAGAAATGCTGTAGGTGAGAAATATACTTATTTACACGTATTTTTAGCTCTTATTTCTACACCGAATCCTATCTTGCTAGAACTCAAAAGAATCGCCTCTCCGAAGCGTTTGGTGAAGACATATCAATCACTCTACGAAGCGTTTGGTGAAGACATATCAATCACTCTACTAAGCGTTTGGTGAAGACATATCAATCACTCTCCGAAGCGTTTGGTGAAGACATATCAATCACTCTACGAAGCGTTTGGTGAAGACATATCAATCACTCTACGAAGCGTTTGGTGAAGACATATCAATCACTCTACGAAGCGTTTGGTGAAGACATATCAATCACTCTACGAAGCGTTTGGTGAAGACATATCAATCACTCTACGAAGCGTTTGGTGAAGACATATCAATCACTCTACGAAGCGTTTGGTGAAGACATATCAATCACTCTACGAAGCGTTTGGTGAAGACATATCAATCACTCTCCGAAGCGTTTGGTGAAGACATATCAATCACTCTACGAAGCGTTTGGTGAAGACATATCAATCACTCTACGAAGCGTTTGGTGAAGACATATCAATCACTCTCCGAAGCGTTTGGTGAAGACATATCAATCACTCTCCGAAGCGTTTGGTGAAGACATATCAATCACTCTCCGAAGCGTTTGGTGAAGACATATCAATCACTCTACGAAGCGTTTGGTGAAGACATATCAATCACTCTCCGAAGCGTTTGGTGAAGACATATCAATCACTCTCCGAAGCGTTTGGTGAAGACATATCAATCACTCTCCGAAGCGTTTGGTGAAGACATATCAATCACTCTCCGAAGCGTTTGGTGAAGACATATCAATCACTCTACGAAGCGTTTGGTGAAGACATATCAATCACTCTACGAAGCGTTTGGTGAAGACATATCAATCACTCTCCGAAGCGTTTGGTGAAGACATATCAATCACTCTACGAAGCGTTTGGTGAAGACATATCAATCACTCTACGAAGCGTTTGGTGAAGACATATCAATCACTCTACGAAGCGTTTGGTGAAGACATATCAATCACTCTACGAAGCGTTTGGTGAAGACATATCAATCACTCTCCGAAGCGTTTGGTGAAGACATATCAATCACTCTACGAAGCGTTTGGTGAAGACATATCAATCACTCTACGAAGCGTTTGGTGAAGACATATCAATCACTCTACGAAGCGTTTGGTGAAGACATATCAATCACTCTACGAAGCGTTTGATGAAGACATATCAATCACTCTACGAAGCGTTTGGTGAAGACATATCAATCACTCTACGAAGCGTTTGGTGAAGACATATCAATCACTCTACGAAGCGTTTGGTGAAGACATATCAATCACTCTACGAAGATTCGGATAAGAGGAGTAAATTAAAATACAGTAAAACTTCGATTATCCGAACACTAAAATACGTATTATTATCGATCTTTAAGACAGGTGGCAGCTTAATGCATGGTGAAAGTCATGCAGAAAGCTCCTCTAGGAGCTTTCTGCATGACTTTCACCATGCATTAAGCAGTCATCTGTCTAAAAGGGTCTAAATTCTTCTATATCGAAAATTCGAATAATCGAGGTTTTACTGTATAGTCAAGACTAAATTTCTTTCAAATCCTATGTTGTAACCACTCGAAGAGAAGATTCTAAAGAGTGGTCACAACATAGGATTTGGTGGAGAAAATACGGCTTTAGTATTTGAGTATGCACCGTTATACTCAGGGAGCCAGTAGTGCCTACCGTGCACCCCCCCCCCCCCTAGACTTTTTTCATGGGTACCAAATGTTCAGAAAAGTGTCCTGAATCAGAATCGCGAATGTACTCAAACTTAAATTCTTTTAGGCTATGTTTAGCTAACCATTTTCCATATTTGTTTGCTTTATAAGAGAAAGACTGGTGTCTGTCGAAACTTTCAACATCTATTACTGTTCTCATAAATATTCATACATATGCAAATTAGTTTATATCAGAAAAGTAATATTTACTATTAAAGCAATGCCTCATATCTATATTGTAACAATTGATTTCATGATTCATCAAAAATAACCGAGATCAAGCGGAGTTTTACTGTTGGATGTCAAATTTCCAAAATTTGTGAAAGGATCGGTTACCATGGAAACCGTTACAATCTTACTTACAGTTCATTGCTTGGGTATCAATTAAGATGATTAGCTTTCTGAGTATTTTGTTATCATTTTAAACTACATTTGAAGTTGTTTTCTGATATTGGTAGGATAAAAATTGAGAGGTTTACGTTATTTCTGTATTTTTTTTGCTATTTCTTAATTATTCTCATTAATATTCATGTGTATGCAAATAAGGTAACTCCTAATTATAGCTTTTAAACCAAAGCACACTGTCTTAGCTTTAATTTGGTACCAGTTTTATGCAGCTAGCACACATACTTCCTGTGATATGGAAGATTGTTTGCAGGTAAGTGTCGACTAACAAAACTGTGTGAACAGAGCGAAATGAATGGTTACTATGGAAACAGTTAAAAAGTTACTTAGAGTTAAATGTTTGGTCCTCAAAATTGATATTTTGTTTTCTGAGGATTTTGTCATCAGGTTAAACTGCATTTGAAATTGTTTTCTGATATTTGTAGGATACAATGTGAATTCGCTCAAATAAAGTAGACTCAGATAAGAGGGTCTTCTGTGTTTGTTTGTGAAATAATATATAGATGGTTCTACAGTTTCAGTCTTAATTTAAATATAATATGCAAACTCAGTCCTTGAGAGGGAATGTTAAAAAAAAATTCAGACTTAAAATGCTAGAATTATCTCAAACATTTGACATGGTTTCTAGCTCCCATCAGACCGAAAACTTGGCAAGCAGAAACTTATATTTCCGGTAGACGTTCTATTCTGTGCGATTCTGTTCTATTTCACATGTTACCTGGCGAAGAATTAACCCTTTCACTGCCAATGTCGTATAAATGCACCACGACAAATAGCGCAGTCGCAGATCAGACGCCAGGTTTTCAAGGCGGCGTCTGCTCAGGGACTTCACTTTTTGTTTCAAACTTTATTTATATATCTGTGTTTCATTCCTTTGAAATTTGCATTTATTTATCTCATTTCCTTATTTTACTGAATAATCTTTAACAAACTTGGATTGTAGACGACAATTAGAAATTTGGCGCCAAAAGAGTTACACATACCGCTTTGAAAGTGGTAAACTAGTGTACTGGTATGCTAAAGGAGTCCTTTGATTAGTGTCTGCACTATTTCTTATCCAAAGTCCTCTCGAAAATGTTAACCTTGCATACTGAATGTACTGAAACATTAAACACTGATGGATCGTTCCAATTTAAAACAATATCAGCATGGAAATGGTTAGGTCCCTTAATCCTTTCGGCGCCAAATTTCTAATTGTCGTCTGCAATCCAAGTGTGTTAAATCATTCGGTAAAATAAGGAAATAAGATAAATAAGTGCAATTTCAAAGGAATAAATCACATATATAGAAATAGAGTTTCAGACAAAAAGTGAAGTCCCTTATCAGACGCCGCCTTAAAAAGGCAGTGTCTGATCTGGGACTGCACTGTTTGTCGTGGTGCATTGTTGCGACATCGGCGGTGAAATGGTTAATCGTTTCCCTGTTTAGCATTTGTTCAATATTCTATTAACTCACAAATATGCATGAGAAAAATCAATAAAAGGGAACATGGAAGAGGGAGTTTTGTTCACCATGATGGGAACTGTAAAATCAAATCTATAAAAAATTCCATAAGCAAACTGAGCAGACCCTGATCAAACGGCTCCAATAAGAGTCTTGCTTTATTACAATGTACATGTATGTTTTAAAATGCATGAAAAAACATTTATATTAGAACAATGGTTAAACTATACTCACACGTGTTCACCAGATACTGCAAGAGTAAAGTATTTTCTGTGAACGACTCGATATGCACTAGATGTCCGCCTAAAGATGAGCAGTATGCCTGTTACAAGATAAAACAATATATATAATATATTGATAATGATACTGTCGCTCATGTACACTTTATACAATGAATTAATGTAAGACATGATGAAGTTAACCTATCGCTTGCTATTCACGTCAATATACCTACCTGTAAATAGTGAAGACCCAGATGAGACAGCTCCTGCAGGAGCTGTCTCATCAGGGTCTACACTATTTACAAATTGATTGCGCAACCAGTGCACTCCACAGCAGTTATTGCATAGCGAAGTACTTGTACACAGTGAAGATATATGTAATTATACAACAGGGCATGGGTAAAGAAGGAGACATGTATTTTTAAATTCAGCAAGAGAAGGGTTAATTGATATAATAGCACATGGACACCTGCGGGTTTGATCATGACATGTACTGTAAAATAATATCTAGATAATTTCATAAGCAAACAGAGTAAACCCTGACCAAACGGTTCCTACAGGAGCCGTCTGATCTGGGTCTACACTGTTTTCAAAGGCATAGAAATGCGTATTTGTGGAGTAAAGGGTTAACCCTTTCAGTGCTAGTATTGTCTGCTGGACACACTTGCTGTAAGTTTCAGATAGGGCACTTGTTCAATTTTAATTTCTAAAACAATAAACAGAGAGTCAAAAAGTTTGGATCCTGATAAGACGCCCAGTTAGTCGGTGTCTCATATGGATCCAAACAATTTTGCATATGATACTATATACCCGTCTTCATGGCACTGAAGGTGTTAATTATATTGTTTGTTTGTTCGGCAAGTCTCTTTGACCCATCCGTTTTGAATGGGGATATTCAACCGTTTACCTCATGAATATTTCTGTAAGAAATAATTATATCATGAATATTGAATAACTACTGTCCATCTCAAATTACTTTGTCGCTGAATTTGAATCGAGATTTGTTTTATTTCGATTTATACTGACCTTCAATCTACTTCATTTGATCGCATCTTTTTTCAGGAACTCCCATGCGAAATATCCCTGAAGGTCATGCAGAAACGAGGAAGAAAATGCCGAAAATGCATTTTCTACATGCTAATTCGATCAGCTGTTTCTTTGCAAACGGCCGCCGTATGTATGGATAGTGGAACGTATCATTTTTTCAACCGGGGTGAATTATCGTCTGCCATTAGCAATTTGAAATGAATGTGTTTACAGTGGGAAAACATTGTTTTCATGTATGAAATCTTTATTGAAAGATGGATTCAAGAGAAACTCGGGCAGAAAGTTTCTGAAAAATGATGACACAAGTGGTTTAAATTTGATCTCAATCCGGTAAGAAATAAAAACAAATCCCGATTCATATGTCAAAGTAAATTGAAATGGACAGTAATTTTATACAATGGTAGATACACACAGGAAGCTTTAACTAAATCACAAACTGTATAAACCGATCTATATTATTTCGTAAGCAATCCGATTAGACTCCAGATGGTCAGACGCCTGATCTGGATCTACTCTGTCAGCCGCCTGATCTGGATCTACTCTGTTTGACAATGCATTAACCCTTTCCCTGTTTTAAGTTTATTCCAATTTTCAATACCTACTGAATATTTATGGACAAAAAAGTTATATTGAAATGTGGAAGGTGGCATATTGTATCTTTCACATTCAACTTGCAAACAGAACAGACCCTGATCAGACGGATCCTATATGAGCCGTCTGATCTTGGTCTACTTTGTTTGCAAATACGTGAAAACACGTCTATATGAGGTAAAGGGTTAAAGGGCGTATACAGTGAACTCTCATTGAATACTGCTTAGGCCGGTGCTAGAGGGCGTGAGTAGTGTTGCACTTTTAATTACTACTCTGGACAAACTCACTAAAACCGGTCTCCAATGTTTTCTTTTGGCATTACTACTTTTGCTTTCGAAGAAGGATCATCCACTATCAGAATACATGTTTTTCACAACAGCAGGTGTTTAGTATTTGTGTGGCGGCCGTAAAAAGTCGACCCGTACTTTTGAATACTGCTTAAGCCGGTTTAGAGGGCGTGGGTAGTGTTGCACTTTTAATTACTAAATCAGCTGTAGCCATTGAATTGTAATGGCAAATAGTGTAGACCCATATGAGACAGCCCCTCGAGGAACTGACTCATATGGGTCCTCACTATTTGTTACAGCAGACATATATATATACACTGATTGCATGAATGTTAATTACAGCAACATTTTAACAATATCACCGCCAATGTCGCATAAATGCATCACGACAAATAGTGCAGTCCCAGATCAGGGACTTCACTTTTTGTCTCAAACTCTATTTCTATGTCTGTGCTTTATTTATTTGAAATTTGCATTGGTTTATCTTATTTACTTATTTTGCTGAATGATTAACTAAATTGGATTGCAGACGACAATTATAAATTTGACGCCAATAGGTTTAAGTACAACGACACTTTCTGTAGGAACCGAACGTAGTAGGGTTGTAACGAGAATTGACTGCATATGGAATAAACGGTTAACTCTTAGTAATTAAAGCAAGGTTTTCACCAATAAAAGTATCTCCTTGTTCGTTTTTTTGTAAAATAAGCTAATGGATTTGAAGCCCAAAACAACATAAGGCAATAATAGCGAACATGATGACAAATCTTCCATCAGACAATATACCTACAATAAAAACATCGTTGAGCATCTTTAATAAAATTCCCAAACGCATATCTGATATCCCAATTGAAATATCATTCAATTTGAAATTAACGGAAGGGAAAACATTCAATGTTTTTCTTCATACATAGCTAATTTCATGCCTGTGCAAACAGCGTAGACAACTCCTGTAAGAGATGTCTGATCACAGTCCGCACTGTCTGCTTATCAAATAACATAAATCTGTAATATGAATCTGCAATTTTCACCAGCTACAAGCACTCTGTTGTTTATATGTCAATATACAAATTATTTAGTAATCAGTACCTTAAATGAGCAGTTAGTGCCTTCCTTTAACGTGAGCAGTCATTGAGCGAATGGTTGATTTGCTCTAATGCATCGTGACATGTGTCGTCAACACACATCGGCTAACGATGAAAGTTTCGGGTGTTAACCCTTTCACCGCCAATGTCGCATAAATGCACCACGGCAAATAGTACAGTCCCAGATCAGACGCCGCCTTTTCAAGGCGGCGTCTGATCAGGGACTTCACTTTTTGTCTCAAACTCTATTTCTATATATGTGCTTTATTCCTTTGAAATTTGCAATTATTTGTCTTATTTCCTTATTTAACCAAATGATTTAACAAAATTGGTTTGCAGTCGACAATTAGAAATTTGGCACCGAAAGGGTTAATAATAATATTGCGGATATGTCACACATGTCACATAAATTTATATAAAGGGAAATTCAAACATGTTCATTTAAAGTAGATATCTATTTTTACACTAAAGACTTGTGCGCCAGTGCCTTTAAATGCCACCATCCGGACAACATGTAACATAATGTCTCACCAGGATTCAAATTCTAGTATTTGACAAAAATAAAGATAGATAAATGAACGCTGAAATAATATTAAGTACCAGCGAAATCTTGTTTTTCCTTTACTCCACGAATATTTATGTTAGTAAGTATGACATCATGAATATTAATTAGGCTAACTTTTAAAATGGCATATTAACACATGTTTTTACCGAAGCAGAAACGGTATAATCAGTACTATGTTACTCCATAAGCAAACAAAGAACATCCTATAGGAGCCGTCTGATCTGGTCTGCTCTGTTTGCAATGGCGTGGAAATGCGTAATTATTGAGTAAAAGGTATGACGTTATCAATGACGTAATATATGACGTAGTTATGGAGTAAAGGGTTAAAAATGCAAAAAGATGACAACACATCTCGTTACAGTTTACTTTGTTTATAAACTGAAAACATATAGTCAGTAAACTGGGTAACAGATTTGGTCCAAAGTATATACATAGTTGCTCAGTTTATACTGAAAGTCGAGAAGTCAATGTGGAATAGTCGTATACGCTTCTTTAGCTCCAAAGTTCTTTCGTAACTACTCCAATGCAGAATTGTTTCACAACTATAATATTTTCGGTTTAAAACACTGTGCAATAAATATATTGATTATATAATACAATGCAATTGAATACAACACAACACACTGCAATACAATGCAATGCAATACAATACAATACAATACAATGCAGTGCTATACAATACAATACAATGCAGTGCAATGCAATACAATACAATATATTACAGTACAGAACAACACAATACAATACAATATAGTACAGTATAATACAGTACAATATAATATAGTACAGTACAAAACAATACAATACAATACAATATAGTACAGTATAATACAGTACAATATAATATAGTACAGTACAAAACAATACAATACAATACAATATAGTACAGTATAATACAGTACAATATAATATAGTACAGTACAAAACAATACAATACAATACAATATAGTACAGTATAATACAGTACAATATAATATAGTACAGTACAAAACAATACTATACAATATATATAGTACAGAACAACACAATACAATACAATATAGTACAGTATAAAACAATACAATACAATACAATACATCGCCACGCAACGCAACGCAATGCAATTCAGCATCTCATTAATCACCATAAGAATGTTTCGCAATTAGTATCTAATATTTAATCAAAATTTACTGATACAATAAATGGACCCACTTACTTCTGCATCTACAAACAGTTTTGTATTCGTCGAAGTGAAATAGCATGATTGTCCAAGCTGAACCCAGGGATTTACACAGGTCGCTGAAATATTAATTATATCATAATTTGATCGGCACAAAAATGACAATACAAGCGTGTGACTGGCATAAAAATGCGATAGATATCTGCATAGATTATCTGCAGTAAGATTCATTCACATCTGGGTCCATGCTTATAAAACTATTAGTTGGGTCCGAGTTCGTTCTTTGGCTCAAATCTGACCATTCAAAAGCTTGTAAACTGAAATATGACCAATCAAAAGCTTCAGAAGGAACTCAGACTCAACTAAAAAGGTTTATAAGCATGGACCCCGATTCTGTCAAACCTTTGGTGATACTATTGTCTGAATGACAAAACCATGTTACTGATGAGACGTCGGGTCACTTGGTGTTTGATCTGGGTCCAACCTGTTTGCAAATGTGAGTTAGGTCTCACCAGGAAGAATAAGTGTGAATGGCTTCAAAACGAGTGTCATGTGTACCTTGTGACTTTCCATCTTTGCCTTATGAATATCCATGTAAGTGCCATCGGGCGAAGCCTTTGATAAAGGAAAATAGATCCTGTTACCATGTTAAAAATAACATCACGTGTTGCACGGGCCAACCTCCACATCAAAGTTCAAAATGGTATCTATGGCATTGCTATAAGCTGGATAAATTGCAGTAAAGTAATGCAGGTGGTTAGTCGATCAATTATATCTTTTATTTCAGAAATAGTTCAGTAACTACATGTACAAGTACAAGTCCGTAATTTATTTTAAAAATGTACACAGTCATTTTTACTAGGCCGATTCATGTTAAGCTACGCCTACAGTGCCATTGTTGTTATTGGTACAATGTTTATATCTGAACCATTTCCTTGTTTGATAAGCATGAAAGAAATATTATCATTATAGATATCGATGAGCCTTTTTATTCTTAAGCATTATCAACTGTGGCAGAGAGTGTAGAATCAGATCTATATAATTCCATAAGCAAAGAGGGCAGACCCTGATTAGGCGGTTCCAATAGGAGCCGTCCTATCTGGGTCTACTCTATTGCAAATGTGTGAAAATGCGTCTATATGGGCGGAAGGGTTCAAACGTGTATGTGTATTAATTACACAATTACTTAACCCTTTCGGCGCCAAATTTCTATTTGTCGTCTGCAAATCCAGTTTTGTTAAATCATTCGGAAATAAGATAAATAAAAGCAAATTTCAAAGAAGTAATGCACAGATATAGGAGCAGAGTTTTAGACAAAAAGTGAAGTCCCTGATCAGACGCAGCCTTAAAAAGGCGGCGTCTGATCAGGGACTGCACGTGGTGCATTTTTGCGACATTGACGGTGAAAGGGTTAACATTGTTATCACAAATATTTCAGTCATAATTTCATCAACGCAAAATGTGTTTTCATGTGCACGACACATTACAATAATACTGTTGTATTCGATCAAGAAACCTACACTCAACTGATGTAATAGATTTAAACAAAAGCAAATAATTCCCTTGAAACGTTTACATTATAAAACAAATCAGCTGATAAGTATTAATGTAATTATTTCTTTCATGAAAATTGAAATGAGAAAGGATTCCAATTTTTTAACCTATTCCCTCCCAGACAATATTTATACCCAACTTCTTTGAATAAATCTACTGTAAAGGAGCAGTTACTAGAGAAACGGAACTTTTTAGAATTGTGAAGTGTTGAAACCATTGTGGTAAATAGAGCATTAATTTTGCCCCTTTGGAGCAAATGCTCTATTTATAAAGATGGTTTCAAAATGTGACTTCTATAGAGGCGCCAAAATGCGTCACTAGGAGGGAATGTGTTAACCCTTTCCTCCATAGGCTATTTTTAGTTCCAACTACTTTGAATAATTCTACCGAAAAGGAGCATTAAGTAGAGAAAAGAAATGGTTTTAGAATTTTGTAGTTTGAAACCGTTGTGATAAATGGAGCATTTACTCCTATAGGTTACTTTTTACAGAGGCGTAGAAAGGCGTAAATGCATCCATTTCTTTCCATTTGACGTATAAGTATTAGAAAGTTGACCTGTTATGAATGACTATAATAATGCATCATGTTGTTTTCATGTTTGTGTTTTACCTTTTCATCGCTGACTGACCCATAAATGTTTAACTAATATGTCCACTCAGTATGAAAGGCTTACTTTGCAAAACTTATTTGAATGAAAAACAGTGTAGACGCTGATCAGAGGGGGAGCTCTTTGACCAGGGTCTGCACTGTTTGTCATAAATTCATTCTCATCAGTGGGTTTGTCGTCAAAGGATGGTTTTAAAACACTACCAATTAAATCGCGATGCTTAAAAACTGTGTTATTTTGAAGGAATAAACGGGGTTTATCCTTAGTTGACAAAATCGTCCACTAAATGCGATCGTCATGTGAGATCTGCTCTCATAGAAAGTACACAGGATTCGTCGGAAATATGGAGACATTTTCTTTCCAATTGTTTACAGTTCTAGTTTCTATTTTGTTGTTTGGTCGCGATCATCAATATATTTAAGAGTAGAATAGAATTTCTGTTTAAATTAGTCTGTGGTCAGTAGAAAAGTAGACATCATACGCGCTGAATGAACGTATCATGTTTTGCTTGTTCCGCGATATATTCTCTATCATTCGATGCAATAATGGGACTTTAAATGATACTCAGAATTATTATTCAGCAGATTGAGGGTGAAGTTATATGTATACCTTCACATTGAAAGCCGACTGTTGTCCAGGTACCAGTACTTAAGCACGTGATGTTCATATCCGTGGAGGGACCCGTGACGCCATATCCGCTTACACATGTGTAACTCTTGATAGTTCCGTACACATTATTGCCCGTTGACACAGTTGCGTATGGTTGAGTGGGTGGGTCCCCACAATCTAGACAACGAATTTATATAAAATCATTCAACCGATGTTATGTTTGAGTAGATACTATTTACAGTATAACACCTCTAAACCGGAATTCTGGTAGAGAAGTATTTAGATACTTTTAGGTAGGTGGCTGCTTAATGCAGGGTAAAGTCATGCGGAAAGCTCCTAGATGAGCTTTATGTATGACTTCCACCTTGAATTAAGCTGCCATCTGTCTCCAAGACTGCAATTTATACTTATTTGGACGTCCAGTTTAGAGAGGTTTTGACCTATACGAAACCAAATTTCTAAATATGGAAAAATAGTCTAACCACCACTAAGCACTCATTCAACACGTCTATTCCACTATAGATCGATTCCAGTGAAAACTTGCAATATGTGCAGATACAGCACACTTGCAACTGCAAAACGTAAAGTAATAAAATGTGATTAACCTTTTCCCTGTTCTATGTTTATTTCAAGTTCAATACCTACTGAATATTCATGGACAAAATAGTTATAAAGAAATATGGAAGATGGAACAATGTAGACATTTTAGAAAGCAAAGAAACAGATAAATCAAATTATATTAGCAAACAGAGAGCAGACCCAGATCAGATGGCTCCTCTAGGAGCCGTCTGATCTGGGTCTACTCTGTTTGCAAATGCGTGAAAACACGTTTATATGAGGGAAAGGGTTAAACTAACAGCACAACACATTTAGGTAAGGTGATAAGATTTTATTTCAGAAAAAAAACAACGAAATCTCAGTACGTGTGTAATGGTAAAGCATATCTAAAACAAGAGATGTTTGTAAAACATGTATACCCCCCTAGACCCCCTGACCTTTGATCTAGTGACCTCAACTATAGAGGTCATCTAGCGGTCATGACTAATCACCACAGCAACTTTGAATATCCTAAGCCAAACCACTGATCATTTATTGATCTGAAAACATTTCACATATTAAGGTCATGGTGACCTTGACCTTTGACCTAGTGACCTCAACAACTTTAGGGGTCATCAAGTGGTCACAACCAACTACCACAGCAAGTTTGAAGATCCCGAGCCAAACCATTGAGCAGTAATTAATTGGAAACCATTTCATCAGTTAAGGTCATGATGACCTTGATCTTTAACCTAGTGACCTCAAAATAAATAGGGGTCATCTAGTTGTCATGACCAACCACCACAGCAAGTTTGAAGATCCTAAGCCAAACCCTTGAGCAGTTATTAATCGCAAATCATTTCACCAGTTAAGGTCATGGTGACCTTGACCTTTGACCTAGTGACCTAAAAAATATAAGGGGTTATCTACTGGTCATGACCAACCACCACAGCAAGTTTGAAGATCCTAGGCCAAACCCTTGAGCAGTTATTGATCGCAAACAATTTCATCAGTTAAGGTCATGGTGATCTTGACCTTTGACCTAGTGACCTAAAAAACAATAGGGTTTATCTAGTTGTCATGACCAACCACCTAAGCAAATTTGAAGATCCTAAGCCAAACCCTTGAGCAGTTATTGATCAGAAACAATTTTACAAGTAAAGGTCATGGTGACCTTGACCTTTGACCTAGTGACCTCAAATACAATAGGGGCCATCCAGTTGTCATGACCAACTACCGCAGCAAGTTTGAAGATTCTAAGACAAACCCTTGAGCAGTTATTGATCGGAAACCATTTGACCAGTTAAGAGCATGGTGACCTTGACCTTTGACCTAGTGACCTAAAAAGCAATAGGGGTCATCCAGTGGTCATTACCAACCACCACAGCAAATTTGAAGATCCTAGGCCAAACTATTGAGCAGTTATCGATCGCAAACCATTCCACCCTTTAAGGTCATGGTGACCTTGACCTTTGACCTAGTGACCTAAAAAACTATAGGACTCATCTAGTTGTCATGACCAACCACCTAAGCAAATTTGAAGATCCTAAGCCAAACCCTTGAGCAGTTATTGATCGGAAACCATTTTACCAGTTAAGGTCATGGTGAACTTGACCTTTGCCCTAGTGACCTCAAAATCAATAGGGGTCATCCAGTAGTCATGACCAACTACCACAGCAAGTTTGAAGATTCTAAGCTAAACCCTTGAGCAGTTATTGATCGGAAACCATTTAACCATTTAAGGTCATGGTGACCTTGACCTTTGACCTAGTGACCTCAAAATCAATAGGGGTCATCTAGTGGTCATGACCAACCACCACAGCAAGCTTGAAGATCCCAAGCCAAACCCTTGAGCAGTTATTGATTGGAAACTATTTCACCATTTTAGGTCATGATGACCTTGACCTTTGACCTAGTGACCTCAAAAACAATAGGGGTCATCTACTTGTCATGACCAACCACCACAGCAAGTTTGAAGATTCTAGGCCAAGTCGTTTATTAGTTATCGTTCGGAAACCATCGATCTACCGACCGACCGACAGACCGACCGACCGACCTACCGACCGACCGACCGACCGACCGACCGACATGTGCAAAGCAATATACCCCCATTTTTTCAAAAGGGGGGTATAATTATCTACTACAATGTTTTCTTACTTCCTGTTCATAAAACATTAAATAAACTATTGACCGAGAGTCACACATCGATGCCGATTTACCCGTTGTCTCATCTGGATCCAAGCTGTTTAAAAAGTCCACTTTAACCCTTTCACTGCCAATAACGCAAACATGCGCCACGGCAAATAGTGCAGTCCCAGATTTGACGCCGCCTTTTCAAGGCTTCACTTTTTGTCTCAAACTCTATTTATATAACTGTGCTCTATTCCTTTGAAATTTGCAATTATTTATCTTATTTCTGTATTTTACCGAATGGTTTATAAAAAAATTGTTTTGTAGACGACAAGTATAAATTTGGCACCGAAAGGGTTAAAGCAGACTAATGTGTTTGCAGAACAAACTTATTTGGCGACAAACTAGTATTATACCGTTACGGTTCTAATCCGGGCCTGAGCATTTAGAATTGTTAATTGTTTTATTCGGGGAAACCTTCTTGTTGTCTTGCGGTAGGTCGGTGGATCAACCCTAGTGTTTTCCTGTGCACGACACATTACAATTCGTTCCCTGCACGGACAAACATCTGGGGTCTTCTTTCACCTATGATTATCGTATGACTGGGATAATGCTAAAACAGCATAAAATTCCAATACAAACAAATGACCAAACAAACGTTATAATCATGCGATGACTTTGATATTTGCATATCTGGGTATGTACATGTATGTAGATGTATCAAATTCACTTAACCACTAATTTGGCATTAAAAACAGCCGTCTACCAGTTTCCACTACTGGAAAATCGTAATCGACCTTACTGGACTGAAAATTCGCTAAAAATAATTTACGAGTATGTCCTATTGAAATATAAAGATCAGCTAGATTTGTTTAAATCGCTATATGTGAATATTTCTTTATTCAGTTAAAGTTCAGTACAATTTTCAACACGTGTATAAATCATAGCCAGTTCTATGCCAATACATGTGGTCTAGCGTTCACGATACAGTAAAACCTCTCTATAACGGCCAATAAATTACACCAAGTATTTTGTGTCAAAGGCAGGTGACTGCTTAAAGCAAGGTGAACGTAAAACAGAACACTCCTAAAGGAGCGTTCTGATTTACATTCAACTTACTTTATGCTGCCTCCTGCCCTAAATACCAACTAATCAACACAATATAGTGGCCGTTATAGAGATGTTATACAGTATAACATGTCTTAAGCGGCCATTTATTTATTGAAAATAGGCGCATTAAAAAGCAGGTGGCTGCTTAAAGTATACTGCTGAAAGAATTGTGTGCATGTTTTACCTATATTAAGCTATAACCCGCCGTACACACCTAATTTTGTCGGCCGCTTAACCCTTTAGTCGCCAAATTTCTAATTGTCGTCTACAATCCAAGTTTGTTAAAATCATTCAGTAAAATAAGGAAATGAGATAAAACAAATGCAAATTTAAGTGGAATAAAGCACAGGTATAGAAATAAAGATTGAGACAATTAGTGAAGTCCTTGAACAGATGTCGCCTTAAAAAGGCAGCGTCTGATCTGGGATTGCACTATTTGTCGTGGTGCATTTATGCGACATTGGTGGGTGAAATGGTTAAGAAAGGCTCTTTTGTAGTCTCAAGTCAAATTCTTTAACTCTTGATACTATCCATTATATTATATTATATCCCCGACTGTTCAATGTTTGCTATTATGTCATTGCCCTGGCTATTCAATGTTTGCTATTATGTTATTCCCCTGACTGTTCAATGTTTACTATTATGGTGTTCCCCTTGCTATTCAAGGTTTGGTATTATATATTCCCCTGACTGTTTAATGTTTACTATTATGTTATTGCCCTGGCTATTCAAAGTTCGTTTAAATAGTTCAAAATTTAGACTGACACGGAATATGTTTGTTTATAAATAAAATTAAGCATACATATTGAAATAGAAACGTATTTCAACATTTAGATTCTTCTATGGAGACAGGAATCATTATGGGAAATATTTAAGAAAAAACATTTACAACGCTCACAAGGATTTGGCAATACATGTGCTTGGACAGAAGACGAGCTAGATCCGATTATGACGGCATGATATTTTCAGCCGGATATAGAGAATAATAGGTTAGTGCCGTAGATGGGACGCTTTATCCGACGAGGGGAGAAAACGTTGAGGCGAGGCTTGCCGAGCCTCAACTGTTTTCTCTCCGAGTCGGATAAAGGCGTCCCATCTACGGCACTAACCTATTATTCGATTTATCCAGTCAATATAGTTAAATGTCTTTTTTATAGACTCATAACACCCTTGAAATAATTTACATTGAAAATGCAGTTTTTCGATCAACGGATCCCTCCCTTTTCACTTCCATTTAGACGTAAATAGATCTAATGAGCTACCGCAGAGGAATATAGTTTCGATACTTGTATTACTAGAAGGGAAACGTGGTTGAATTTGAAAAATAAGATGATTTGAATCGAGGGTCGATAAGTTATTTCAAACAGACATGATCTATATTCTTCGGTCAAATTCGAGTTACGTAGTCTCGGTTTCTATTTTTAGATTCTACCTAACGTCACTCAGAAATCGATGGAACTGAACAGGCTATATTTAGGTTTATGACTATCACCGCCACTGTAAGAGTTTATCAATCAAATAATCATGAGAGTTAAAAGAAAACATTTACTATTTATCTGTCAATCTTTGCTTCCAGGTTTGATTTTATCAAAAACGGGTTTTGCCAGCGGTGGATTAAATTAATAAAAGTGATAAATCAACGTCATTTTGTATGTGGCCTCAGTGGCGTAATCGGTAAGGGCGACGTCTCTAGAGAGATTAGAATTAGTTTTTGTAGGATCAGGCGCGGGTTCGAATCCAGCCGTAGCCAATTATTTTTATTTTTTCTCATTTGAATAATTCTTCTGGTGACCAAATAGATCTTTTAGATCTATTCCATCAACATGTTTATGAATATTTACAGAAAACTAAAATAGTTCCATGGTTATAGAATCATTACGCCTATCTACTAATCTAATAAACCTTCCACTACCGGAAGTAACCTAATAAACCTAAGTTTATTTGCACCCCCTTTATTATGTCACTAGAGAAGCCTGGTGACTGGATAAAAGAGCGACTTTGTTCTTTTTTTTAACATGTACCATTTACCTCATGAATATTCAAGAAAGAAATTATGACATCATGAAATATACATTTATTACTTGGAACAGAGGTTCATTTCTGTTTATAAAGTAGTGTAACCGTTTCAACGCTTAACCGTCAAATGTATTATTCCAAAACTGACACAGGTCAAGTTGACTGTGAACATTCAGGGGTGTTTTTAAAGAAAGGTGTAACATGACAAACAGTGCAGACACTATGGTCCCTTTCATATGGGTCTACACTGTTTGCAATGGACATGGGGCTTACCTGTTTACCCATTCCCGCATAGGCTATTTCTAGATCAAACCTCTTTGAATAAATCTACCGAAAAGAAGCAATAACTAGAAAAAAGTAAAATTTTAGAATTTTGTAGTTTGAAATCATTGTGATAAATAGAGCATTTGCTCATATAGGAGCAAATGCTCTATTTATCACAATGGTTTCAAGAAGTGACTATTACAGAGGCGTAGAATGACGTATTTATGGAGGAAAGGGCTGACTCGCATTGGCAAACAACTTTGAACCAGGTGAGAGACCGAGTAATTCGAAGCTGTTTGACACCTGATTAATACTTTCTCAAAAGATTGATCAAATAGTACGTCGCCAAAATTAAACATAACCTATTTTGAGACGATTTTTTTTGTACAGCAGGATAAGTGCTAAACAACATTTCAAAAGCGAGTTTTATATATTGTTTATGAGTTCCATAGATCATTAACATATTCAGTGTCATTATGACAGGAATGTGATATCATGTACAAACAATTTGGCTCCGTGTAACTCGGTGTCTCATCAGGATCCAAACTGTTGACATTTCTTTATTCTTTTATAAGACATTGAACAATCGCCCACTGTAAAACCTGAAGAAGACGACAATGTGTCCAGCAGACGACAATGTGTCCAGCAGACGATAACTGACACTAAAGGGAAACAGCGGTAATTGTGTAATGGATGTTTCGCTCGTAATTCAAACCTTGGAAACCCATATTTTATTTAGAGAAACAGAATCCTTTCAAGTTATATTTTGGTTTTGCAATTCGCCGATGGTGAATCTCTGTTAACATTTGCAAACAGTTTAGATCCAGATCAGCCGCCGAGTAACTCGGCGTCTAATTATGGTCAATAGTGTTTGTTATTGTGGGGGTTGTTTTGTAAAAAAGGGATAAATAAACATTGAAAACTGCAGCAAATGAATACAGTAAAACCTCTCTTAACCGGCAGTTAAATTTAGTATGAATATCGGTCTTGGAGACAGGTGGCAGCTTAATGCAGGGTGAAAGTCATGCAGAAAGCTCCTAGAGGAGCTTTCTGCAGGACTTTCACCCTGCATTAAGCAGCCACCTGCCTAAAAGTATCTAAATTATTATCTACTAGATTTCCGGTTAAGAGAGGTTACCAAATTTGCAGATGACAAAACCTGCAAGCGCCACAGTTAATCAATGTTTGGAAAAGTAACTGTTCACACCAGGACATATTTTACAGGACTACTCCATATATGTAGCCGATGTATGCGTTAAAATGGAACATATTAGTATATGTATGCAAGACTACGCACTAAAATATGCATATTGGGTGTTCCCCTACTGTATGTGCCCAGTGTACGAGTATAAATTGTACACACTAAAATATGCATGTTTGGTGCTCCTATACTGTATGTGCACGTGAACAAAATGTACATACATAAACTAGTTTATACATACTGGATGTCCATGTATTATAACTGGTCAGTGTACTAGTATCGTCGAGCAGGTTACATTTCAAGCAATCGTAATGAGTGATAGTTACAAATGTTGTCATATACATGTATGTGAATGATTGGCAAAATGTTTTGACACTCTGTCCATGTTTCAACTCTTTGAACGATAAGCTATTGTCGCCTGCAAAAACGTCGTCTGCTACAGATCTAAAACTTAATTTCTTCTTTATCCTTCAAATATTAACCATTCGCTTGCTGAATTTTAAAATACATATCTCCTTCTTTACCCATGCCCTGTTGTACAATTACATATATCTTCACTGTGTACACGTATTTCGCTGTGCAATCACTGCTACGGAGTGCACTGGTTGCACAATCAACTTGTAAATAGTGCAGACCCTGATGAGACAGCTCCTGCAGGAGCTGTCTCATCTGGGTCTTCACTATTTACAGGTATTTACTGATCACAGGAGTACTAATAAGCAGGTGATTGCTTAATGCAGGAACAAAGTAATGTTTAAGAGATTCCTGCTTACTTTTGACCTGCATTAAGTTATCACCTGATTTTAGACCCATAATTAGACCTATTTGTGATGGTCGCTTAAGGCGTGTTCTACTGTTTGCAAAGGTAAGGTAATGTGTATGTAAATACAGTAAAATATCGATTATTCGAACACTAAAATACGTATTATTATCGATCTTTAAGACAGCTGGCAACTTAATGCATGGTGAAAGTCATGCAGAAAGCTCTTCTAGGAGCTTTCTGCACGACTTTTACCATGCATTAAGCAGCCAACTGCCTAAAAGGGCTTACACTCCTGTATACAAAAAAATCGAATAATCGAGATTTTACTGTAACTATCTTTCACTCGGGACACCCATGTACTCGCATTTGCAAACAATGTAGATCCAGATCAGAGGAGCCCCCCCTCCCGATTAAAAAGTCTGCACTGTTAGTCATTCAAAATGTAAACCTTTCATAATGCTTTGGCAATATAGTTCAATACTCATGGGTCATTAAAATCAAAAATGCAGAGTTGAAAGTGTTAATGAAGCGAAAAGTGAGATCAGTTCTCGTGGGATCTATTTTAAAAGCCTTTTGAATAAATAACGCATGGAACAAAAAACTACTGTTACGGTAGACGTTCGTTCCCATTTATAACATCACAAATATATTTTTCCACAATACAAACGCGTTTCAAAACAAAACATTACAATGCAATACATTTCCGGGGGCATTTCGATTTTTCATGCGAGGAAGCTTTCCAGCCTACTTGCGGTAGGTCGATGGGTCCAGTCGGATATTCCTCTAAACGGAACAATACTAATTACAGTAAAATCTCGATACTACGAACATTCCAATAGGTACCATTATTGATATTTAACCCATTTGCTCCCAATGGATTCTTCCATGCTTATATATTGGATTAGTCTATCTTTTATCTAAGGGATGTCTGGTCTAAATTTTCATTTTTATTTTGTTTTATATTGAATTTCCTATCAGCAAACAATGTAGACTCTGATCAGACGCCGCATTATGCCGCGTCTGATCATAGTCTACACTGTTTGCCTACGTCCCATATATGGGATCGTGGGAGCAAATGGGTTAACACAGATGGCAGCTTAATGCAGAATGAAAGTCATGCATAAAGCTCCTCTATGACTTTCATCCTGCAGTAAGCAGCCACCTGCCTACAAAGAAATAAAACTTCGTAGTATCGAGTTTTAACTGTATTCTATGCACGGAAACATCTCCGTGTTTTCCTTATCCTGTTATTAGCTAGACGTTGTGGTAGGACTGAAATACCGTAAAAACGAGGGAAAACTCCAATACAAACACACACACACACACACACATGTTTTTCCCGTTTAAATCCGCTATAAATAGACAATCTGAGAGATAATTCTAAACGCGCGAAATAATGGAATAAATCGTTAAATGAGTATGATAAAATATTTGAATAAGAAAAACCTGTCTAAACCAGTCATCATAGTTCTAATTATGGGTTTGAAAAGCAGATGGTAACTTAAAGGGGATGTCCCTACATTTGACGCGTTTCATAAACACTTAAAATATACAAAACTCATTTGTTTATATGCTGAAAAGTAGCATATCACAAAAAGCCCCATCCAATTACCGTTTATAATGACAAAACATCCATGTGTTTGATATCGCCGATTCCGGTTTTACTCCCCGGTGTTTCAGTTTTATTCGGGTTGAGTTTTAGTTTCGTAACTGTTCGCCTTTATTCGCGATTCTCCGACCACTTCCGAGAAAGCTATTACGTAAACAATGGAGGGTGATCGTCGGCAAAACGCGGAAGAATTTACGGAAAAGGCCGATAATATTGTGTTGTAGAACAAATATTATCAGTTATTGATCAAATCGGTTTATTTGTATCACATGGGCATTTTTCGATATAAGTTCAAATTGGGAACCTTCATAATAATGATAGAGCATAATAAATACCAAGTTTTATGATATTATTGAAAATATGCGATAATTGTAAGGACCTCCTCTTTAATGCAGGTCAAAAATAATGCAGGAAACCCCTATAGGAACTTTCAGTATTAAGTTTACCATGTATTAACAAGCAACTGCTTTTTGAGATTCGTACGTTCAGTAATTATATGACAGCAAAAGACCGAGTCTTTTTGAAGTTCATTCTTTCCTAAAATACCTTGTAATAATCATCAATATTTCTCACCTACGAAGTCAAGTACATGTATTAATAGTTGGTCTTATGAATATTAACCTAAGAAAAAATGGCATAATGGATATGCATTAGCTGATTTTCTATAATCCTATATAAATACAGGACTTTGGTGGACATGGTAAAAACGTTAGAAGCATATCTATATTATTCCATAAACCATGATTAGGTGGTTCCCACTTGAGCCGTCTTGTTTGGGTATACTCTGTTTGCAAATGCGTAAAATCCGTCTCTACCAATGGTTCTGAAAAGGCATTAGAACAGAACGCATGTAATACAATTATATGCATATTAAGGGTCAACAATTTCTAGAATAAGCCATGCTGAAAATGCAGAAAATAGCAAAGTTGTTAATCATTAACCCACCTATGTAGTTTGCAGTGGGTACACTGTCCCAGTTACCAGAGGTCTGACACCGTGATTCCCCACTGTAGTTACCCAGGGTATAACCTGTATTGGGCGAAACTTTCACCCTTGCTCCAACACTTAGCATGTTTCCAGATACAGTAGCATTGGGCACCGATAGTTGCTCACATTCTGAAAAAGACGCATCAGACTTTGTTCAATATGTTACAACAGGTGCAATCAGCGACGAGACTTGATATAAATATGATTTTAATAAAATCTGAAAGTAGGAGATCCTTCGAAAGCAAAAGCAGCAATGTAAAAGGAAAAAAATGCAGACTCGATTTTATTGAGTATGTTCCTGGGCAGTAATTAAACGTGCAACACTACTCACGTCCCCTAGCTCCGGCTTTAAGCGGTATTCGATTTTCTAAACGAATGCTCCCTTTCTATAACGACACCCTTTGGGATACGAAAATTGTATGTGTTGTTCAGAGGGAGTTGATATAGGGAGGGAAAATCAAGCATAATTAGCTTGTTTGCAGATCCCCAGATAAAGTTATTTCGAGAACTAAAATCGTTATGCCTCTATCGAACCCTATGTTGTGATCACTCTTTAGAATCGTCACAAAGTGACGATTCTAAACAGTGGTCACAACATTGGGTTTGATGGAGGAATAAAGAAAACATAGGGTTTGATGGAGGTATAAAGAAAATACGATGGAAAAAAGTTGTTTCTGGATCCTTGTTGTTTCGGAAACAGTGACATGCGTTGTTGTAAGGAGGGAATCGTTATTGGGATGGTCGTTGTAGGGTGGGAGCACTGTAACATCGAACCAAATGACCTCGAAGGACCAAAAGATATAACAACCCTTTAAATCTAATGTTATATATCTCGTCCAAATCAGATTTTGGAACCCAGCCATTCGTCATATTTTTTTGTGATGGGTGGGTCGGTGAATATATATCCCCCAGGGTCTCTCTGTTCTGTTTCAATACTGTTTACTTAAGTCCCATCTTTGGAATAGGGGGTGTTAATGGGTTAGCTCCTGCAGAAGCCCTCTGATCCTGATCTGGAGCAGGACTGTTGCACTATGTCTCATCTAAGCTAAGACAGAGTTAATTCCTGAAGGAGCCCTCTTATCTGGAACAAAACTGTTTCTCTACATCGCATCTATAGCTTTGTGGCTGTTAAAAGTTTAACTCCTGCGCTCTAATATGGAGCAAGACTGTTAGTCTATGCACCATCTATGATTCTAGTTTTATGCATCTCCAAATCTATCGATGTTCATATTATAAAACTTCAGCTATTGAATGTTCATGATGTCATTATTTTTAAAGCAAATATTCTCCGTACGTAAAAGAGCTTAGGAGCATATACATGTAAGATGAATCTGCATAATTTGCGTTCCACATTACCGTAACCCATTGGTAAACAGAGAAACTGTAAATGACAGAGTCAAACAGTGTAGACCCAGATCAGAGGGCTCCTGAAGGAGCACTATTTGCTGAACGCATCGATGTCATTGGCTTACATGTATACCATAACATATTTTGTTTTCTGTGCCCCCACCCCTCTACATGAAAAATGGACGGGTTCCAGAATAATATTTAGACGAGTTGTCCTGAAATAACGTTGGAATAAATGGAATAAGCTACCATCTGTCTTTACCTTTTACTCCGTGAACATTCCTAGTAGAAATAATGCTATTATGAATATGTATGAGCTGAATGGTTAGTAACAGACATTTAACACATTTGCGCCCAGTGGATTATTCCATGTTTATATATTGGATTAGTCCATGTTTGCGCTAAGGGATGCCTGACCTAAATCTTCAATTTCGTTTTGTTGTATATTGACATTCCTATCAGCAAATAGTGTAGACTCTGATCAGACGCCGCATTATGCGGCGTCTGATCAGATTCTACACTGTTTGCCTATGTCCCACATATGCAATCGTGGGAACACATGGGTTAAGCCTTGGCACAAATTGTAGAATCGGGTCTCTATTCTTTCCTAAGCAAATACAGTAAAATCACTCTAAACCGGAAGTCTAGTACAGAAGAATTTAGATACCTTTAGGCAGGTGGCTGCTTAAAGCAGGATGAAAGTCATACAGAAAGTTCCTCTAGGAGCATTCGGTATGACTTTCACCCTGCATTAGACTTCAACCTGTCTCAAAGACCGATATTTATACTAAATATAAGTTTTACTGTATACAGAACATGATATATAGTAAAACCTCTCTATAACGACCACTACATTATATCAAGTATTTTGTGTTAAAGGCATGTGGCTGCCTAAAGCGAGGTGATAGTAAAACAGAACGCTCCTATTGGAGCGTTTTGTTTTACTTTCACCTCGCTTTAAGCAGCCACCTGCCATACATACCAACTAGATAACACAATTTAGTGGCCGTTATAGAGTTGTTTTACTGTACAGTTACAGTAGAAAGCGTCTGGTCTTGGTCTACTCTGGTTACAAATGCGTTAAGATGCGTACATTCGCAGTAAATGGTTAACCTAAGAATAAGTGGTTTAACTCTTTCGGTGCCAATGTCGCCTGTTGGCACCATTGAAAACAGTGCAGTCCCAGGTCAGATGCCGCCTTTTCAAGGCGGCATCTGACCTGGGACTTCACTGTTTTCTGTATTATTTTAGCCCAAACATATAGGTTTTTAAAAACAAATGTTTTACTAATATACTTTTATTATTTAATTTAGAATTATATTAAATATGAAATTATTATTGCAGCCGATACATTTAAAATTTTGCGCCAAATGGAGAGGGTTTAGTGTTCGTCAATTGTTATTTGCATTTAACCACTTACTGCATGACTATTCAGGCACAAAATAATGGCATCATGCATATCTATTAACTGATCTTTAATAATGACACTATAAACAACGTTTTATCGTGACAGAAACTGCAAAAACTAAACCAAAAAAGCAAAGAGAGCAAACCCTGCAAAATGCAAATGGAGCAGACCCTGCACAAAAGCAAATATAGCAGACCCTGCAAAAAAGCAAATAGAGCTGACCCCACAGGAAAGCAAATACAGTAGACCCCCCTGTCTAGACAGCTCCTATAGGAGGTGTCTGATCTGAGTCTATTCTGTTTGAAAAGGCGTAGAAACAGTAGAAACTATATCAAAAGCAAACAGAGCAGACCCTTATTAGACGGCTTCTACATGAGCCATCTGATATGGGTCTTCATGTACTCTATTGTCAAAGACGTAAGAAGGCGCATATATGGGGTAAAGGGTTAAGTGAACTTATAATGGATTTACAAAGAACACAGACGTTTGTTCATTAATTATTAGGTAACGATAAAAGGCATGATTTATCTCTGTTCAGTACCTTTAAATTCACACGTGTCTGTCATTACATCGCAAATCTGTCTCCCAGAACAGCCCTGGCAACTGCTTGGAATCTGAAACATATCAAACAGTTTACCAGCCAAAACTGAGTTTTACTTTACATTGTTTGTCGTATCTCCTATTTATTTACGTGTAGGCAATAGTTTGTACAGCATCTGAATGTCACTGTTTTGATCCAGTTGTTTATACCTCAAGTGGCCTGCCTGGTGACTGAATATTTAGCCTTTTTGCAGTCTCATGGACATATATTAAAGGTGAAATGTATTTTAAAATTCAGCGAGAGAAGTGTTAACATCCAGGTTTCTTTGGGAAGATGAGTGACTACCCAAGTGGTTGTAAAGTATTTTTATGCTCCAGCATAGTTGTGGCATATAGGGCTGCCCTTGTCCGTATGTCCGTCCGAACGCACATCTAGAATTTGTCCGGGCTCTTTCTTAGAAAGTATTAATCCAATCCACACCAAACATTACACACATGTTTCTGGCCATTATATCTTGGTCAAGTTCGATAACCATGTACATCACGTCAGTCGTTTAGGAGTTGCGGTCCTTTATTTGCAAAAATGACTTTAAAATATATTGTCCGGACTCTTTCTTTGAAAGTATTTGTCCTATCCTCACCAAACTTTTCACGCATGTTTGTGGCCATTATATCTTGGTCAAGTACGATAACCATGTTCCCTTCAGTCGTTTAGGAATTGTGCCCCTTTATTTACAAAACTGACTTTAAAATATCTTGTCCGGATTCTTTCTTGGAAAGTATATATCCAATCCTCATCAAACATTACATACATGTTTGCGGCCATTATATTTTGGTCAAGTTCGATAACCATGTAAATTGCTTCAGTCGATGCATACATTATTATGGCCCTTACTTTCTGTGACAAAAATCTGAAGCGGGGGCACCAGTGTCCTAAGGACACATTTCTAGTTCTATTTATTTTTGTTATCTCTGAATGCTGTGAATACAGTAGAACACACGTATAGACTTGAGTTCTGATGAAGAAGAATTTAGTTTTCAGACAAGTGACTACTTCATGCATGGTTGAAAGTCATGCTGTATAATTTTCATCTTGCATTAAGCTGTCACCTGGCTTGATTCTTTCGACCATGTATGATAAATGCGGAATAGGCGTATGCTGCTTAATGATAGAGTCAATTCATCTTAAAACATTTCATCAGACTCTGCATGATAAACAGTGCAAACCATGATCAGAGGTTACCTCCAGGGCATTGTGTGCAAATGACAGTCCAGTAGAACCTGTATTAAGCGACCTTATATCAATTGCACACAGGAATCCTTTAGAACAGACGGTTATTTAATACAGGGCAAAAGTAATGCAGAAAGTTCCCATAGGGGCTTATTTTTGCCCCGTATTTAGCTATCATCCGCCTTACAGACCCATACTTAAATCTGTCTTTTGATGGTCTCTTATTACATGTTCTACTGTACACATGTTTCCGCATTCAAAGGGTACAAGACAAGCACAGACAACGCGTTGGACGGACTTTACTCTAGCACTAGTTGTACAGTAAAACCTGTCTTAACCCTTTTCTCAATAAATACGCATTTCTACGCCTCTGTTATGACCACTTCTTGAAACCATTGAGATAAATACAGCATTTGCTCCTATAGGAGCAAATGCTTTATTTATCACAATGGTTTCAAACTACAAAATTCTAAAATTTTACTTTTCTCTAGTAAATTCTCCTTCTCGGTAGATTCATTCAAAGAGGTTAGGTCTTAAAATAGCCTATGGAGGAAAGGGTTAAGTGACCAAAGGATGTCAAATTACGGTCTATCGGTCAGTTATCAACGTACAAAGGTCAAATGTAATGCAGAAAGATTCTATTGGAGCTTTCCGCATTACGTTTGCTCTGCGTTGAGCATTCGCATGTTTTAAAAGACTCCTATGTTCAATATATGAATGGCCAATAAATGACAATGAAAAGGCAAACCTTCTCAATGATTTCTTTGCAAATCAACCGTTTCTATCAGAAGAAAACGCCGACGTTCCTGATATTGTGCCGAATAGTTCTACTTTGTCAACATTAACCTTTACTGTCGATGAATATCAATCTGTATTAAAATGCCTTCCTATTGGGAAAGCATCCGATATAAGGTACTGAAAACTTTAGCAAGCAAGCTGAGTACTCTTCAACAAATCAATAAACACTGGTGCATTTCCCTCACCTTGGAAAGAAGCTCATGTTTGTGCAAATTTTAAAACATGTGATCCAGGAGTTGTTAGCAACTATCGCCCATTATAACTGTTAAGTAATATTGATAAAGTACTAGATAGATAAATCTTCAAGCACGTGTACAACGTTTTCATTGCCAACAACTTCTTCTGGTCTTTTCAGTCTGGATTTATACATGGTGATTCGACAACTAACCAAACTACTTATATTTATAATGCTTTCTGCAAAGCCTTGGATGACGGCAAAGAAGTAAGGACAGTGATATAAGTAAAACATTTGAAAGAGTTTGCCATAAGGGTATTCTTGTTAAATTGAAAGGAGCTGTTATTAGTGAGAATATTCTAGAGTGGTTTTCTGAATACCTCACTGGAAGGAAACAACGAGTGACCATTCCTGGAGTAAAATCTAATTGGGCCGAAGTCAATGCCGGCTGCCACAAGGGTATATCTTGGTTCCTGTTTTGATCCCCGTTTACATCAACGACATTGTCTTAGATATTCATTCTAATATTTGTCTTTTTGCGGACGATACCAGTCTTTATCTTATAGTTGAACACTCCAACATCTCTGTCGGAATTCTCAAAAATCACATCAAAACAATAATCGATTGGGCAAAAACATGGCTGGTATCTTACAACCCTAAAAACACAAAATATCTTCTTATCTCACGAAAACATAGCAACATTAACCACCCTTCTCTATCAATATTGAATCATGATATATCTAAAGGTCGGTTTCACAGGCATTTAGGCCTTCTTCTTTCAAACAATAGGAGCTTGCACTCTCAAATCGACAACAAAAAATAGAAAGCATGGCCACGTATAAATGTCACGTGGTATAACTGCAAAATCTACCAAACTGAAGAACTTGAAAAGATCCAACAAGAAGCAGCTAGAATTGTGGCAGGAACTACTAAACTTATACCATTACAAGAATTATACATTGAAACTGGATTGGAGTCTTTCAAGTCTAGACGACAAAAACGCAAGTTGGTTCTGTTTTACAAAATAGTAAATCAGCTTACTCCAACATATTTGTCATTGTTTATTCAATCACAAGTCAGGGAATTCTCACACTACAGTTTACGAAATTCTAATAATCTTCGAATCCCTTTCTCTCGAACTAAAGTCTATGCTGGGTCATTTCTTGCCGAAGTAATAAACATGTGGAACTCTTTGCCATAAGATATTAAAAAATCTAGATCCGCAAACAGCTTCAACAATCCACTTAAACAATGCAAAAT
This sequence comes from Azorinus chamasolen, assembly GCA_963576725.1. Lineage (NCBI taxonomy): Eukaryota > Metazoa > Mollusca > Bivalvia > Cardiida > Solecurtidae > Azorinus > Azorinus chamasolen. Next base: position 6,010,247 of record OY755252.1, read on the forward strand.
GTCCAAGCCACCTTTATTTCATAACTATTGAAGTCGAAAAAGGCAGGTATTACACACCCGCATGCGAACGAATTGCAGTTCGCTAAACATTGTGTTGTTCCAGAAAAACCTAGTAGATTCTCCTCTTTGTCTTTGCAGCAGCGACGAAAGTACTGAACATTATCTGATTTCGTGTCCGCTGTACAACGAATGTCATGTTGACCTGTTTAATGGCACCAGGCCTTTTTGTAGACCAGACTCTAAAATAATGTCATTCGGAGATCTTAGGCTTTCATTAGATACGAATATTCAAATCTTTACTGCAGTTCAGAGATACATTGTCTTAATTCAATTGTTGTTATGAATCAGAACGTGAAGTTTACTAATATGGATATGTATCTAATTAGCTGTGCAATGTAACATTATTGACATATGGTTTGTACGTGCCTCAGATGTTCACTCTTCGTTTCAATCATACCATTCTGTTTCGGTTCATCTTCATTTCTCTGTTCTTTTTCGATTCAATATATACATTTGTATTGCTGCATTTCATTATATCTTGAAAAGTTTGTAATTTTTATGAACAATTGCTTTTGTGAAGCATTATATGCTAAGGAGAGGAATTTGATAAGCTCTTAGCTTTCATTCCAATCCTTCTTAGAAAACTATGTAAATCGATGCATATTGTATATTTCAGTAATAAAATATGTTTAAACCAAATGAATGACCACTTCGGAATATACTATATTCCAAATAACATAGTTCACTAATTGTAGAGAGTTGCCAAATGGATAATAAGTACACATATATCGATGCTTGCCTAGTTTTTATAAGAACATCATTAATTGCATAGTAACACGTTTGTAGACTTAGATCCTTACCTGGGCTAGGTCTATAACGTCAACCATCCGTATGAAGACACAGGGTCGGTGGTTATACGTGGTAGCTACATTTATATCTGTCTCCAGTAGACGACACTCCCGTCTGGTCACCAGAAACTTCACCGCAATACACACGAGTCGGATATGGCACTGTAGGACACAGTTCTGTATTGCGATGTTTCTGAATATTAGATACTCATCGTTGCTGTCATCACACTTTCTCCAGTCCGACACTGAGAATCTGAACTGTGCGCCCGCGTTGGAGGGGTAAATCCAGACACTCAAAAGGTGTGCAAGCACAAGTGTTTTGTCTCTCAACAGCATAGTGCGCCTCTGCTCATTGCTCAATAAGCACTAATTCCTTAACCATTTGCCTGACGGATATTAATGTAAAAAACTAATGACATCGTGGTTATGTATTAGCTGAAGTATTACAATGGCATATAAGCACATGATTGTTTAGCCCGTGATAGAAATAGAGACGTAGAATTCGGTCTATATATTTGCATCAGTAAAGAGGGCAAACCCTGATCAGACGGCTACCACAGGAGCCGTCTAAACGGAGTATACTCTGCTGGCAAGGACATTTAATGGCGCATGTATCTGGTAAAGGCCCAAGCTACACTAAAGGTTGGAATGTGTCCTTCTAATGTGAATGGCATGTTTGGTTCTATACGATCATACAGTATAACCGGTCCTAATCGGCCATTTATTTATGATTGCTTCCTATAGGAGCTTTTTGTACTACTTTTCACCTGCATTAAGCTGTCACTTGCCTTACAGACCCATAGTTAAGCCTTTTTTGATGACCGCTTACGGCAGGTTATTATATAGATAAAGGGTCATTTTGAACTACATGTACTAAAACATCATAATTTCTCTGTAAAATCCTGCTGGTTTGAGACGATCTTAGCACATTTGCGCCCAGTGGAATATTCCATGTTTATATATTGGATTAGTCCATTTTTATCTAAGGGTTGCCTGGCCTAAATTTTCAATTTCGTTTTGTTTTATATTGAAATTCCTATCAGCAAACAGTGTAGACTCTGATTAGACGCCGCATTATGCGGCGTCTGATCAGAGTCTACACTGTTTGCCTACGCCCCATACATGGGATCGTGGGAGCAAATTGGTTAATAAGTAATGACATAAACCTGGGATGTATTGAGATAATAAAGACGCTATGTTTGTCTTTGATTTTATGCAACGTATCTGTTATTATTATACGTTTGCCTATACTGTCCCCGTTTGTAGATTCCCCTGTCAATTGTCCCGCTAACCTGACTGTGGTTGCATTTGCAAACACCTTGGGTCTGGATAGGGCACCGACTTATGCGGCTACCCATCAGGATCCAACCTGTTTGACACTTGGCCAAGCGTACTTCAAAGCCTTGTGCCAGGGCGGCTGGTCAATACATTTCTCAAATGCTTGATCGAATTGGAAGTAGTCAACATTGAACAGATAAAAAGATGAGTACAGTAAAACCTTTCTAAACCGGAATTCTAGTAGAGAAGAATTTAGATACTTTTAGGCAGGTGACTGCTTAATGCAGGGTAAAAAAATGTCATACAGAAAGCTCCTATAGGGGCTTTTTGCAAGGCTTTCATCCTGCGTCAAATTCTCTAGGACTTACACTGCAGACAAGGCTGGGAATGCTCTAGCACGAGCCATCTTAACTATGTCTACCCTGGAAGTTGTTTTTTAGGCATCTGAGACTCTGATGTATTTCTCCTCTTTGTATGAAAATTTGATTTTTATTTAAAACAAATAACCTCTTTATCTTAATTAGCAGAATAGCATCCTGTGATAGCAAATATGTGATACATTTTCAGTAATACTTGTACTTTTGTAACTCTTATTCTGTATTACACACTCTAGATATGACATTTTAACAAATTCTTATGTATTTTACCAATTTTTAATTTTTCTGATTTTAATTTTATAACTTGTATTACTCATGCTTTGAACACATATATTTTAACTCCAAAGGATGTTATGTTAAACTGTTATTATCTTTGTTATATAGTCGGTAAATAGCTTATTGTAGCTAATGTTATCTGTTGTACAATCGACTCAAAATAAGGATTCCTGTATCTTGTATCTTGTATTAAGCTGTCACATGTCTCCAAGACCGATATTTATACTAAATTTAACGTCCAGTTTAAACAGGTTTTACTGTAATTTTACACAGCGGTGTAAGTGTGTATATTATACACAGAGACACTTCTCTACAGCGGTCACAAAGCCAGGTCTAATTCAGGGCATTAAACCCTTTCTCTGTTTAATATTCATGTACTTAATAATGCCATTATGAATATTTATTAGATGGGTTTTCATAATGTTAACTTTTCAAGGAAATTTCGTTCTGACAAAAACTTATATTCATATCATGTCTAAAGGAAACAGACAATGCCTTGACCAGATGGTTCCTTTAGGATCCGTCTGATCATGGTCTACTTTGTTTGCAAATGTGTGAAAAGGGTGTTTATATAAGGGAAAGGGTTAACCTTTTCGCTGTTGAATATTCATATAATAAATAATGACATCATGAATATTTATTTGCTGAATTTTATGATGGCATATGTACACATGAGTGTTTAGAATTGGTAGAAACTGTAGAGTCAGATCTATAATGATTTTATCCAGTCACCAGGCTTCTCTAGTGACATAATAAAGGGGGTGCAAATAAACTTAGGTTTATTAGGTTACTTCCGGTAGTGGAAGGTTTATTAGGTTAGTAGATAGGCGTAATGATTCTATAACCATGGAACTATTTTAGTTTTCTGTAAATATTCATAAACAAGTTGATGGAATAGATCTAACAGATCTATTTGGTCACCAGAAGAATTATTTAAATGAGAAAAAATAAAAATAATTGGCTACAGCTGGATTCGAACCCGCGCCTGATCCTACAAAAACTAATTCTAATCTCTCTAGAGACGTCGCCCTTACCGATTACGCCACTGAGGCCACATACAAAATGACGTTGATTTATCACTTTTATTAAATTAATCCACCCCTGGCAAACCCCGTTTTTGATAAAATCAAACCTGGAAGCAAAGATTGACAGATAAATAGTAAATGTTTTCTTTTCACTCTCATGATAATTTGATTGATAAACTCTTGCAGGGGCGGTGATAGTCATAAACCTAAATATAGCCTGTTCAGTTCCATCGATTTCTGAGTGACGTTAGGTAGAATCTAAAAATAGAAACCGAGACTACGTAACTCGAATTTGACCAAAGAATATCTAGATCATGTCTGTTTGAAATAACTTATCGACCCTCGATTCAAATCATCTTATTTTTCAAATTCAACCACGTTTCCCTTCTAGTAATACAGGTATCGAAACTATATTCCTCTGCGGTAGATCATTAGATCTATTTACGTCTAAATGGAAGTGAAAAGGGAGGGATCCGTTGATCGAAAAACTGCATTTTCAATGTAAATTATTTCAAGAGTGTTATGAGTCTATAAAAAGACACTTAACTATATTGACTGGATAAATCGAATAATAGGTTAGTGCCGTAGATGGGACGTCTTTATCCGACTCGGAGAGAAAACAGTTGAGGCTCGGCAAGCCTCGCCTCAACGTTTTCTCCCCTCGTCGGATAAAGCGTCCCATCTACGGCACTAACCTATTATTCTCTATTTATCAACCAAATAATAATAATAATAATAATAATAATAATAATAATAATAATAATATAATAATAAAAATAATAATAATAATAATTTCATAAGTAGACCCAGATCATATGACTCCAAATCTAGGTATATTGGTTGTACAAGCATGAAACTGCGTTTGTAAGAAGGAAATGTTTATGGCAGACAATAGCTTAATCAAAACGAAGGTTACATAGAAATCTCCTTCGTTCTGCATTGAGCAATCACGTGCTTATAAAGACACTAATGTTTATTCATTAAGCGGTTGTTATAGAGAGCATCAACTGTACCTTTAATCCCAGTTCTAATTTCGAATATACATTTTCTTATCTTACTGCATAATCCAACACTCACAAATATCAGTATTTTCATAATAAATCTTAATAATGGTTTGATTATTTCGCTGCCAATGTCGCATCTGCCAGTACCTATGCAAACAGTTTGGATCCAGATGATCTAGGCGTATCATCAGAATCCAAACTGTTTTTACTGTTATTATTTTATGAATCAAAAATAAAGAAACAAAAAAGAAAATTGTAGCGGACGACAAAGTTTGCAGACGAAAAAAGTTGGCAGCGAAATATTAAAATTACTGACCATAGAAAACATTTCCGTAACTAAATGGCAATTTCATATATATCCGTTAAATTCTCGGTAAAACACATGTTTTGAAATTTCCAATACATACACCCCGCTCAGATGTTGATCGTTAGAATACGCTATATAACTATTTGTCTTCGCTTAACACTTTTTGTTACATATTTAGCTGCAAAATATAGTCGTAGGCAAAATGTGTCGTCTGCTATAAATTTCGTTTGTTTAATTTTCTCCTCTCTCTCTCCCTCTCTTTCTCCCAACACACTTAAAACAACGAAACAAAACTATAAAAAAAACACATATACAAACAAATGGGGTAAAAAGTTCAACAAGTAGTTTTGATCTTGATAAGACACCGGGTTGGTTGTCATCTGGATTCAATCTGTTTACATGGGTAATCACAGATGCGCCATTGTCATCGACAGAGTACAATGCCAACTACATGTATATTTATATAGACTGGAAGTTGACAGGGCTATTGTAGTCTACAAACAGTGTAAGCTACAATTATTAAAGTGCCCTTTATTTCTATGCAAACAAATGTTGATGAGATTCACCATTTAGATCCTAGTGGGACGATGAGCATTTCGTTGTCTCATTTGCAGATCGAAACTATGACTGTTATCAGTAATCTACTTATAGTGTTAAAGTCCCTGGACCTCATGAGATCGAAAAAAATGACACTTTGGTGTTTTGATAGTGTCCATCCATTTGAAAGAAATTGCTCTTAAAAAAGTTTCAAACGTAGGTTTTGTGTTAAATTACATGTTTTTGTTTTGAAATCGATGAAAACGAAGTAGGTTTAAATATACACATGTAGTGAAAACGAAAGTAGGTTTAAATATAGAGACTGGGAGTATGTTTATTTCTACATTTTCTTTCCGATGTTTTTAGAGGCAGTGCTCATCCCACGTCTGCTTCCAAGAGACAACTAAATACATTGTTTAATATCGAGAGGTGCATGCGCGAAGTGTTTGCTATATTTAGAGCGAATATTTATAAAGAACTGACATACTAAGGGGTGCCTGGCCTAAATTTTCAATTTCGTTTTGTTTTATATTGAAATTCCTACCAGCAAACAGTGTAGACTCTGATCAGACGCCGTGGAACAAATGGGTTATTTTTGTTGCGTGTCATAATTTGCTTAATCCCAAGGGACGACCGGCGTTCGAGTGTTAACACACACATGGCCCAATAGATTCTGCGTCCATGCTTATAAAGCTTTTAGTTGAGTCTGAGATCGTTCTCAAGCTTTTGATTGGTCAGATTTGAGCATTTGGCTCAAATCTGACCAATCAAAACCTTGAGAACTCAAATCTGACCAATCAAAAGCCTGAGAACGAAACTCAGACTCAAGTAAAAGCTTTATAAGCATGAACCAAGGTCATTAAGCAGTTGATGATACAGATGAACTTCGATATCTCGTATTCGTTTAATTCGAACTTCCGAATAACTCTAAGTACAAGTTGGGCCTTTCCAAAATGTATAATGCAGAGGACATGTAGTTCTAAAATATATCACTACGCCTATCTAGAAACATATGTGACAGGTCTAAAGTAATGCTCCAACGGGATATTTCAGCATTCCTTTAGACCTGCAATACACGGTGAACCTGAGAAATTGTTCAAATTAGAAATCGGATGATTCGAACCTCTGTTATCTCTTAAGTAATTTGTATGGTTTCTTGAACCTGAGTATACATAAGTTATTTAAAATACAACAACTCTAAAGCGACCATTAAAATGGAGATTGAAGAGCCGTCTGGCCAGGATCTTCTCTGTTTGCTTATGACGTATTATATATATATGATTCTAAAGTTTCTGTCTTGGCCAAAACTCCATTGTCTATGCGCTATTTTAACAATTATTCTAATTAATATTCACGATGTTATTATTTCTTACATAAATATTCATTGAGTAAAGGATTAAGACAGCAAACTGTTAACTCCTTCTACGATGCATTTTCAAATTGACTATAGTAAAGCCTGTCCTAAGCGGCCATTCATTTAATATATTTATTGAATATAAAAGTCTTAAAGAGCAGGTGGTTGCTTAATGTAGGAATAAAGTATATATGAGCTTTCTGCATTACATTTGACTTGAATTGATCTACAGCATGCCTTACAGACCCATAGACTCTTTTTGATGGTCGCTTAAGACAGAATCTACTGTATTCCAAATTCGAACCGGTTAAATTTATGAGAGAGCTCCTCTAGGAAGAGCAACGGCGGAAGCTCAGACAGGACCTGCATTAACTATTTCCCTCATATTGACGACCTTTGACCACTCTGTAAACGTCACTTTGTGAAACCATTGTGATAAATAGAGCATTTTCTCCTACATGCTCTATTTATCACAATGGTTTCCAAACTACAACAATCTAAAAGTTTTCTTTTGGCTAGTAAATGCTCCTTTTCGGTTGACTTATTCAAAGTGGTAGAATCTAAAAATAGCTTAATATGAGGTAATGGGTTAAGCAATTGCCTGCCTTAAGTGCTCAGAGTTAGACCTTTGTTAAAGGGTTACTTAAGACAGGGTTTCCTCCATTGATGTTTAGATTTGACCGATAAGAGTGTAATAGAGAGTAGACTTTGAGCTGTTTATTTCTGGTTAGGATCGAAACTGCTTAACCCTTTCGGCGCCAAATTTCTAATTGTCGTCTGCAATTCAATTTTGTTAAATCATAGGGTAAAATAAGGAAATGAGATAAATAAATACAAATTTCAAAGGAATAAAGCATAGATACAGAAATAGGGATTGAGACAAAAAGTGAAGTTTCTGGTCTTGGAGCTTGGACTGCACTATTTGTCGTGGTGCATTTATGCGACATTGGTGGTGAAAGGTTTAAGTTGATTATTATGTATCTCTTTACTCCAGTGTAAGAAGAAAAGACATTATTCTCTGAACGTTTATAATGGCACATCATCACAGGAATATTTTACGAAGTTATATATTGTACAATCAGATCTATATTATTTCATAAGCAAACACTGCAGACCCTGATAAGACGTTCCCTACAGGAGCCATCTGATATGGGTCTTGTTTGTAAATGCGTACAAAGATGCATCTATGAATAAACGGTTATTCTCTAGCTGGAAACTAAATGTGGTATTCATTTGTTTTACCTTTTCACTGCCAAGTTTCGTCGTTTGTAATATTTCGTCTCTTTCAATTTTCGTTGTTTTTCAAATCGTTCACAGTATCAAACAGAATGAATCCTGCTGAGACAGGTGTTTAGTTAGTATCTTAACCCTTTCCCATATCATATTTGTAAACGCATTTTCGCGCATTTGTAAATAGACTAGACCCAGATTAAACGGCTCCTATAGGAGCCGTCTGATCAGGGTTTGATCTGTTTACTTTTGACATGATGAAGATTCGATTCTACAGTTTTTGTCCGAGTGCAACAATCCCTTGAAAAGTTTACATTATTAAAATTCCGCTAATAAATATTTATGATGTTATTATTTCTTACAGGAAAGCTGAACACGAAATGGTTAAGCGGTCATCAAAGGTATATACAGTAAAGTTCCGCTAATGCGACCACCTAAAAGAGGTATAATTTTGGGTGCTAGATGCAGGTGGTAGCTTAATGCAGGACAAAAGTAATGCAGAAAGCTCCTAGAGGAGCTTTCTGCATTACTTTTGTCCTGCGTTAAGCAACCACCTGCTTATAAAGGCACCAATGTCTATTCATTAGGTGGTCGCATTAGCGGAACTTTACTGGGTCTGTACAGCAAGTGGGAACTTAATGCATGTCAAAAGTTATGCAAGCATGTCCTATAGGAGCTTTTGGCATTGCGTTTGTCATGCATTAACTCTTTTGGCGCCAAATTCAAAAGTGTCGTCTGCAATAATAAGTTCATATCAAATATAATTCTGAACTAAATACTAAAGATATATTAGTAAAACATTTGTTTTTAAAAACATGTATCCTTGGGCTAAACTAATACAGAAACAGTGAAGTCGCAGGTCAGATGCCGCCTTTAACTGGGACTGCACTGTTTTCAATAGTGCCAACAGGCGACATTGGCGCCTAACGAGTTAAACAACCACCTGTTTGTAAAGACTCCTATGGCCAGTAAATAAATGGCCGCTTAGGGCAGATTCTATTGTATTCACCGCCTCATCTTGATCCAAACTGTCCCAAAAGTTCACCATTGCCAACAAATGAGTTAATGACCTCAGAAAAAGTGCCAAATGCGATAACAATGTAATATTTATGGATATGTAAATTAGACAAGCCGCATTGCATTGGCAAATTGAAAATATAAATAATCAATGTACGTGAGACATGAGCACGGTAATGAATGTAAACAGGTCGTGTAAACGTGTGACAGTATGATAGTGTTCCTAAATTGATAGCATTATTAACCCTTATCTCAGTGCGAAAAACGTCGGCTCAGATATGGATGCACAGCACTGTGTATACAGTAAGAACCCCTTTAAACCGCACGTTATATTTGATAGACTCAATAAAACCGAGTCTGCAAATTTTCTCTTTTGGCATTGCTACTTTTGCTGTCGAAGGACCACCCACTTTCAGAATACATGTACTTCACAACAGCAGGTGTTAAATGCTTGTGTGGCGGTTGTAAAAAAGTCACCCCGTACTTCACTCTCAATGTTGTTATACTTTCTGGTTCTTCGGGATCATTAGTTTTATAGGTAAAGTTTTGAAAATTGAATACTGCTTAAACCGGTGCTAGAAGGCGTGATTAATGTTGCACTTTTAATTACTACTCATGAACAGATTCAATAAAACCGACTCTGCAATTTTCTCTTTTGGCATTGCTACTTTTGCTTTCGAAGTATCACCCATTTTCATAATATAATTTTGGTCTTCGAGACAGATAGCAGCTTAATGCAGGGTGAAAGTCATGCAGAAATCTCCTCGAGGAGCTTTCTACATGCATGACTTTCACCCTGCATTAAGCAGCCTCCTGCCTTAAAGTTTCTAAATTCGTCTCTACAAGAATTTCGGAGGTTTTACTGTACACACTATTTCCGATTCGACCAGAGTTTAGTTTTGAGAGACTGCTGGTCGAGTGGCGTAAAGAATGGTCAATACATTGAATTGTACATAGGAATGGCTAAAGCAATATCAACACTTCACTTATAGCAATGGTCAATAGACAATGTGCAACTAGACATTGATCAATGCTTAAATAGTACCGCATAAGGAATAGTACAGCCCACCGATAACCTTATTGCATTACAGTGACATATCAGTCAGCTCAAAATTAGTTTAAAGCCCTCATCCTACGGCTTTATGTCTTAACCCTTTCCTCCATAGACTATTTTAGACCCAATATCTTTGAATGAATCTACCCAAAAGGAGAATTTACTAGAGAAAAAGAAAATGTTATAATTGTGTAGTATAGAAACCATTGTGATAAATAGAGCATTTGCTCCTATAGGAGCAAATGCTCTATTTATCACAATGGTTTCAAGAAATAACTATTACAGAGGTGTAGAAAGGCGTATTTATGGAGGAAAGGGTTAAACCTTTTGGGACTGACTGCTAGGTCTCAGTAATGCAATTGGGCCCGAAGTGAGCTGCACGATTTCTTATAGTATACCACACATTTCTGTCTGCGGCCGTATTTTAGCAGTTCTGTATCGCTCCGTGAATACCTCCCTATAAGTTCACTAACCTGCAAATCAGTTTTTGCATTTACTAAAAATACTAAAACGTTTTCTGTATCACTTTTAATATAATTATTATTTTATTCAGATAAAATAGAAACAAATGTGTATTTTATATACATTTCTAGAATTGAAATGTACAAAACCCGGTACGCACTAAGGAAACATGACAGCACATTAAAACGATAACTACATTTATTCAACATGCTTTTTTACCAACAATTTAGAATGTTTAAAAATATCACGGTAACAAACAGACTAGATTCTGATTAGACGCCGAATTACTCGGCGCCTCAACTGGATCCAAATATGGCCAAATCGCTGTAAACAGTTTCGCTTTGGTCTGACATTATTATCAAGCATCTAACTACAGTAAAACCTCTCTATAACGGCCATTAAATTGTGCTAATTAGTTGGTATTTTAGGTAGGTGGTTGCTTAAAGCAAGGTGAAAGTAAAACAGAACGCTCCTATAGGAGCGTTTTGTTTTACTTTCACCTTGCCTTAAGCATCCACCTGCTTTTAACACAAAATACGTGATGTAATTTAGTGGTCGTTATAGAGAGGTTTTACTGTAGTGACAGTGCCAATAGATAAAATTAAACTAATTAAATTAAATTAAATCATCAGATCTACAGATGAAGGTGCACACCCAAATACTAAACTCGTAATATACTGTGATCACTCTTTAGAATCGTCTCGAAGAGACGATTCTAAAGAGTGGTCACATCATAAAGTTTGGTGGAGAAATAAAGGAGCTATTTTTTAAAATGTTCAAATTTACACATCTTATCTGGAGCTCTATGTAAGGGGTTGGTGTAATAATACTGTAACAACATTCTAAGGGCAAATTCGTGATAAACTATGCAAAACCTTCGGACTCGGAAGAGACTCACAGTAACATGGGCGAATTAATCAATAAACGTTTTGAATATGTTGATATAATAAACATGTATGTAACTTATTGTAACATAGTCTATTGGGACTGAAAAACATTATGATTGTGTATGCTGTCATGCGGTCGAATCGATATTTCCTGTGACGCGTCGACAATGATAACAACAATCTTCGGGCATTGTAGACACCTGGAATTATAATTTGTTATAATAAAAGGACATTAAATGTCAATACTGTGAGGTATGCCTGATTGTATTAACCCGTTACTCCATAAATATGCATATCGACGCCTTTGGGCGTATACTCTGCTCACAAGCAAGGCTCCTATAAGAGCTGCCCGATCAGGGTCCGTTCTGTTTGTTTATGAAATAATATACTTTTGATTCTGTTTCCGTTTTGGCAAAAACAAAATCCCCATTCCATATAAAAGTTCAACTAATCAATATACCTGATGTCATTATTTGTTCCATGCACATTCATGCAGTAAATGGCTAATCTCGTGTGTTGTGTAGTACCAGATCCTCTCGTGTTATATGTCACTACATACACCAACTTAGCTAATACAATCATGCATATCCCATGTATTGTAATATTCCCATTCGATATACGTCTTTACGTCTTTGACAATAGAGTACAGTGCTCCCTCCCTACAACGGCCCTCTCAATAACGACTCCCTCCTTACAAAAACGCAAGTCACTGTTTCCGAAACAACTGCCACTGCTTCCGAAACAACAAGGCTCCAGAAACAACTTTTTTCCATCGTATTTTCTTTATGCCTCCATCAAACCCTATGTTGTGACCGCTCTTTAGAATCGTCAGAAAGTGACGATTCTAAAGAGTGGTCACAACATAGGGTTTGGTTGAGGCATAACGGTTTTAGTTCTCGAAATACATCTTATCTGGGGATCTGCAAACAAGCTAATTTTGTTTGATTTTCCCTCCCTATAACAACTCCCTCTGAACAACACATACAATATTCGTATACCAAAGGGTGTCGTTGTAGAGAGGGAGCACTGCACGTGTTTAGATGCCATGGAATTCGGTCTTTTGTTTAAATTGATCCTAAATCAACAGTGTCAAATGTGGCATGTGAATGGGGCATTGCATTGTTTTGCATGACATACATGAAGCAAAAGAGCAGTCACTGACTGGAGAGTTCCTATATGATCTATACTAATTCCCTATGTCCCTGTTGACGTGTTACCTGATGAATACGTGCTTAAGCAATGGTGCTTTCAAATTCATGAATATTTATTATCTGAAGGTTTACAAAGCAATGCAAACACGTGATGTTCTGACCTGTTTGAAACTGCAGAATCAAATCTATATATTTCCATATGCAAACAGTGCAGATCCTGATCTGACTACTTCTACAAGAGATATCTGATATGGGTCTCCTCTGAGTAATAGTGACTTTAGCAAACGATCAGCAATAATGGTTTTACCATCGACGCCAAAACAAATATCAACATCTGAAAAAATAACGACACGAAAAAGCATCGATATAAGAACAAATATCGACGTCAACACAAATATCGGTATCAGAACAAACATCGATATCAGAATAAAAATCTCTACCAGATCAAATGTCGATATATTAACAAATATCAACATGAACAAACATAGAAATAAGAACAAATATCGCTACCATAACAAAAAGATTGACATGTATATATAAAATTAATAATCATGATCCCATGTTTATTTCAATTATTCAGGTTTTGAATTTGATGATAAACTAAATAATCAATCCCTTGAATGCTGAAATGTTAAATATACTATTCCTAATTTAAAACTGGCCAAACTTATCGTTAATACCGAGTAATGTTTTAACCTTTAGCCTGCTGAGCAAATTATTATTACAGAATATTTCATCTACTACATTTTCAAAATTCAAGCTATAATCAATTTGTTTACCAAAATGCAATCAGCAAACTATTGAGTAGCAAACAGTTTGGATCCTGATGAGACGCCGCGTCTCATCTGGATCCAAACTGTTTGCATAGGTATTCACTCATCCGCCCATAGCAGGCTAAAGGTTAAAGAAAAGTGTTACATGACAAATAGGACAGAACCTGATGAAAGGAATCCTCTAGTTGTTATCTCATCAGGGTTTACACTGTTTCAAAAGAACATTAGTGATTCGCAGTGAAAGGGGTAACTATTTCATTGCCTGTATAAATCACTGATTTAATCCTTATCCTCACGACCTGATAAGCATCTGCAAACATCCTGAGTCCGGATGACTCAATGGCTAATTATTATTCAGTATCCAAGCTGTTTTAAACTCGGCCAATGGTTTAGAATAGGAAGCTAGTCACAAACTGCTACTGTTTGGTTTACTAATGTTGTATACATACCCAGGACTATGAATATCATTTGTCCTGTTCACTACCCTTACGAACAAACAATTTACAATGTGTAATACTTAAATGTCAGTTGATCTGTAAACTGTTTCATACACACAACAAGCACTGCTGATAGGCGCACTATCTGGATCTAAGCTATTTGCACAATTTAACTATTTCCTTCATATAAAACGCATTTTTACGCATTTGCAAACAGAGTAGACCCAGATCATGGAATGCTCTGTTTGCTAATGGAATTTTGATAAGACATGTTTCTATACTTTCTAAAATTGCTACAATGTTTCACCTTCTATATTTGGTTATAACTATTGCGACCATGAATATTCAGTAGGTATTGACTTGTGTAATAAACATAGAACAGGGAAAGGGTTAATAGAATGTTATAGTCGGCGGTAGTGTGAAGCTAACACTGGGTCCATGCTTATAAAACTTTTAGTTGAGTCTGAGTTCGTTCTCAAGTTTTTGATTGGTCAGATTTGTGCCGTTGGCTCAAATCTGACCAATCAAAAGCTTAAGAACTCAAATCTGATCAATCAAACGTTTTAGAACGAACTCAGACTCAACTAAAAGTTTTATAAGCATGGACCCAGGTTCTCACACATTTGTTTTGTATAATAAGCATACAGATATTTTGTCGTTTGATTCGACCTACTAATTTGTCTAGATCCCTTTTTATTGTCCAAACCGGAGCTCTGTATCCGTTTTCATCGGCTAACTGTGATTGCTAGGTCAACTTTAAGCTTTTAACCGTGCTAATGGAATCTAAATATATCGCAAAATCCAGTTCATTCATACCGTAATAGTCATAAATGAATTTCAGTTCACAAGGATGATCATTTGTTTAATTAATCTTTACACCGTTTTGAAAACACAAAACAAATCTGCTCAAATGTCGGTCTTCTGCAATTGTTACTACGTCTTATTCGATTCCGCCCTTGAGAAACTATACCCGCTCTGTCAAACAGCTTGGGTGTCAATGCGACGCCTAATTACGCAACATCTTATCTGGATCCAAGCTGTTTTAAAGCGTGTCAACTCGGGGATATCGAGACAGGGGCTCAGTATTGTATCCATAGTAACATGTCGCCCACTTGTAACGCTGTCTATCTAACCCTTTACGTCGTCGATGTGTCTTTTAACACGTTTGCAAACAGAGTAAACTCAGATCAGACGGCTCCTACAAGGTTTGCTCTGTTTGCTTATGCAATTATACATATTTATTTTTTATACATTCTGCAATGGTACCAAAGAAGTTAAAATACAAGCCAGTGAATATGGAATTTAATCGTTATTTCTTGTTAATTTAATCGTTATTTTTTGCATGGATATTCACGGAGTGAATGGTTTTATTGTAATTTCCACAAATCATGCAATTTGAATGACAAACGTACAGTCGATATACAGTGCTCCCTCCCTACAACGACCCTCTCAATACAGTGCTCCCTCCCTACAACGGCCCTCTCAACGATTCCCTCCTTACAACAACGCATGTCACTGTTTCCGAAACAACAAGGCTCCAGACACAACTTTTTTCCATCGTATTTTCTTTATGCCTCCATCAAACCCTATGGTATGACCACTCTTTAGAATCGTCACTTTGTGACGATTCTAAAGAGTAGTCACAACATAGGGTTTGACTGAGGCATAACGGTTTTTGTTCTCGAAATACACCTTATCTGGGGGATCTGCAAACAAGCTAATTATGTTTGATTTTCCCTCCCTATAACAACTCCCTCTGAACAACACATACACTCTTCGTATCCCAAAGGGTGTCGTTGTAGAGAGGGAGCACTGTATTTACGTTATTTCTTGAAAGAATATTCACGGAGTGAACGATTAAAATACAAATATTATACAAATATGCACTTTGAATGACAAACAGTTTTGACGACGATAATACACAAAAGGTCATATAGCGCTAATGTATCTTTCACAATGAGCAGGCAAAGAATAGTGTCCGTGTGGCCGCCCGGATTTAGTTGTGCCTTTGAGGTTGCTGTGGACCTTCTCCTGGCTGATGTCTATTCCACTTTAGAAACCGAGTGATTATATTTTTGTACAAACACACATTTTGAATGGGTAACAGTTTTGATCGTTATATTATTTGGTATCTCACCAGGATTCCAGCTACTTGCAAGTGAAATTATGGTTACGCTTAGCAGTAAAAGGTGTAGTACTTTTACAAATGTCATTAATGCATTTTTCAAAGCAAAGCAAATATGTGGGCAGACTTTAGAATACTACTAACCATTATTCTACTAACTATGGGGAAAGCTTCCAACTGGTTTGCGATAAATTGGTGGTACCACCCGGATATTCTTCTGTGAATAATACAATGCAGTTAGTTCCATAGGGAGTTCCTCCTTTTGTAATTAGCTGGATGTCACAATATGTTTGAAATACTGTCAACCCTTTCCCTGTTGTATGTTTATTCCACATTTCAATACCCATTGAATATTCACGGACACAATAGTTATAACTGAATATAGAAGGTGGAACATTGTAGATATTTTTAAATTAGAAAGTAAAGAAACAGGGTCCATGCTTATAAAGCTTTTTAGTTGAGTCTGAGTTCGTTCTCAAGCTTTTGATTGGTCAGATTTGAGTTCTCAAGCTTTTGATTGGTCAGATTTGAGCCAAAGGCTCAAATCTGACCAATCAAAAACTTGAGAACAAACTCAGACTCAACTAAAAGTTTTATAAGCATGGACCCAGATCTTTTAAATTCTAATAATAAACAGTATACCCTGATCCTCTAGGAGCCGTCTGATCTGGGTCTTCTCTGTTTGCAAAAGCGTGAAAACACGTTTATATGAAGGAAAAGGTTAAAGTGACATAGAACCTCATACAAACAAAAAGACAAACTTACTGCGACATTAATTGCATTTGCATTACCACTTGAATAAAGATTAGATGCCGAGAACCTCGGCCTCGCATGGTTAATCTAGATAGAATCCGTATAGCATCTGTTTGTTTATACTGTATGATTGTGTGTTCCCGGTGACCATGTTGAAATGGTGTATGTTTTTTGTGTATGTGATTGTAAATGCTGTCCACAGAAGTGGGCTGTTTTCGAATTGATAGCGACAGTTTGAAGGTTTAAAAGTTTGTATCTGGATCTACGCTGTGACTAATGACTATTGACTTGATCAATAATTTCTCAATAGCCTTGGCGAAACTGATGTGACTGAAATTGCAGAGAGATCAGAATTCAACCCTTTACTCCATGAATATTCATGTAAGAAATAATGACATAATGATATTGATAAGATTAGTTTTATAATGGCACATGTTGGGTCATAGTAGAAATTGTAGAATCCTATCTATACACTTTCATTAGCAAACAGAGCAGACACTGATCAGACGGCCCATGTAGGCTCGTAGACTATTCTATTTGCAAAGGGGTAGAAATGGCGTATATATGTAGTAAATGTTTATGCAAACAAACTTTATACAAAATGATACCATTTGGTTTAAGCTTGGTCAGTAAAAGTTCGCCCACTCAAAGCGTTGACCTGTTTTATACCTAACCATTTCCCTGTCCAGAAATAACGACATTATGAATACATACTAGCTGAACTTTTATAATGTAAACGTTTCAGGTGATTTTTGCTTTGACGAAAGAGTAGAATCAGATGCACCATGTCATGTAAATATAACAAAACACCCTGACCTCCTATAGGAGCTGTCTGATCTGTGTCTGCATTGTCTGCAAAGGCATGCAAAAACGTGTCCATTGTCCACACACATATATTTTGCATTGTAATGAGTTTGGATTCTTCCAAGAAGCTCGTATGTTGCTCGGCGTCTCACCAGAGTCCAAACTGTGTAACCCTTTCACCGCCGAAGTCGCATAACTGCACCACGACAAATAGTGCAGTCCCAGATCAGACGCCGCCTTTTCAAGGCGGCGTCCGATCAGGGATTCACTTTTTGTCTCATTCTCTATTTCTACAATGTGCTTTATTCTTTTGAAAATTGCATTTATTTATCTCATTTCTTTATTATACCGAATGGTTTAACACAATTCGGATTGCAGACGACAATTAGAAATTTGGCGCCGAAAGGGTTAAATGATAATCACAATTCCAATAGCCCGTGGAGGGGTAAATAAACCTTCGCTTTCTAATCGAAACATATGCAAATGTTTGGATCCATTTTAGATGCCGAGTAACTCGGCATCTCATCAGGATCCAATTGGTTCTCATATAAACGCAACATGTTACAGACTGTCTAACCTTTTAATATTTTCAAGAGTAACGTCTTTTAATCAAAACTTATGTTGTGACCACTCTTTAGAATAGCTCCGAAGAGACGATTCTGAAGAGTGGTCACAACATAGGGTTAAGTGGAGAAATGGTGATTTTAGTATTTGAGTATGGATTTTTGTCTGTTGCTCCGTATCATATTATATGTTAGAGACTGCAGTTCAACTCCCAGATTATATTAAGTAAACTCATTCGAATCAAAATTTAAAACCCATCACATGGAATCACATGTATTATTGACCCTTTCGCTGCCAATGCCGGATCTGTGATAACCTATACAAACAGTTTGGATCCAGATGAGACGCCGAGTAACTCGGCGTCTCATCAGGATCCAAACTGTTTGTTACTGTTACTATGTTTTTGAAGCAAAAATGAAGAAAATCAAAAGAATGAAAATTTGTAGCAGACGACAAAGTTAGCAGACGACAGAGTTTGGCAGCGAAAGGGTTAAGCAGCGCTACTTTTCATAGCGGACAAAAAGGTTAATGGAACAAACAAAACATTGACAAAACTCTGTATTCACCATCGGTAAAAGTCCTACAAATGCTATCAGTTACGTTGTGTTGAAACTATGAAATCGTATTATTTTATCCCTTTACCTGTTGGAGTCGTCTTTTAGTCCCTTTGAAAATATTGTTAACCCAGACCAGACGGCCATTGTTGGGAATGTATGGCATTGATACATATCCCACTTTCGTGATGTCATTATACAAACTTCATGTAATTAATATTTGTAGTGATTAGTTCTTATACAATATTCATGAGATTTGGTGTTGCTCTTTATTCTGATAACTGTGACCTGGTTAACAGACGGGACATAGATAATAATGTCTCTGAGGTTATGACTGATCAATACGTCATTGTATAAACAATTAAACTCAATTAACTCCTTAACCCTTTCCTCCATAAATACGCCTTTCTATGCCTCTGTAATAGTTACTTCTTGAAACCATTGTGATAAATAGAGTATTTGCTCCTAAGGAGCAAATGCTCTATTTATCACAATGGTTTCAATACTACACAGTTCCAACATTTTCCTTTTCTCTAGGTAATGCTCCTTTTCGGTAGATTTATTCAAAGAGGTTAGGTCTGAAAATAGCCTATGGGGGGGAATGGTTAACTCGTTTCAACGTTTGGTAAAGTACGGTACACTCCTTTAAACCGGACGTTAAATCTAGCATAAATATCGGTATTGGAAACACGCGGTAGCTTAATGCAGAGTGAAAGTCGTTCAGACCTTCACTCTGCATTAAGCAGCCACTATACAGTAAAACCTCGATTATTCGAATTTTCGTTATAAACGAATTTAGACCCTTTTAGGCAGGTGGCTGCTTAATGCATGATGAAAGTCATGCAGAAAGCTCCTAGAGGAGCTTTCTGCATGACTTTCACCATGCATTAAGCTGCCACCTGTCTTAAAGATCGATAATAATACGTATTTTAGTGTTCGGATAATCGAGGTTTTACTGGATTTCCAGCTTAGAGGCGTCTTCCTGTATTGACCGAGTCACAAGGCCTGTGTTCTGATGAGACGCCGAATTACTTGGCCAGCCAGGTCTTAGCAGGCGACGGATTGGTTCATCGTTAGTCTAGCTCCATTGGGTATAGCTGAAAGGTCGACTAAACTAATTCGCAGATATGTTACTGTTGCGATTTATTCAGACGTTTTAGAAAATATTATATCCTGACAAAACAACCTAACACTGAGTTACTACAGTATAACCTCTGTTGATCGGCACCCCTCTTAACCAGAAACCCCTGTTATCCAGCACTGCTGTTTGGTCCCGGCAGTTTCCCTATTTGTTTTATGTATCCAAACTCTCTCTTGATCGGAACCCCTGTTAACCGTTAACCGGCATACCTTGACAGGCCAATAAAGGCAAATTAGCAGTTTTTCACACCTTGTTATCCGGCGGTTTGCTGACCTGTGATCAGTAAGCGCTTTACATTCAGGTAGGTGATAAGTACCGTTAATGGGCCTAGGGTAAACTGACCGTCCTTTAGATTTATATTGTTATCGTCATTGAAAGTGCATGTATGTACTCATGTAAAAAAATGGCAATACCAAATTATTTAGCGTCCGGATCTACGCTGTTTGCTAATTGTGTAAAACCAGCGGTGATGGTCCGCATATATACATTTACCTGTTTAGAATCCGAACTTGTTAATAAAATATAGTATGAATGTTCCTGTGTTTTAGTCGAACCCTTTATACATGTGTGTTTATTTCCGTTTGTACGTTTAACACGTTATGCCTATATTTTACATGTACATGTAGTTCAAAAGACAATATACCAACAGCGTAGATCCTGATCAAATGGCTCCTTTTTAAACGGAGCTATCTGATCAGGTTCAGCGCTGTTGTATATATTTATATGTAATTTGTAAAGTATCATGGTGGAATTCCCCTCGCAGCGAAAAAATGGCTTGCTGGAATGAATCTTTGGGTACGTAAACTCGTGAATCTAGGCATAATTCTGTTAACCGGCACCCTCTCTTAACCGGCATACTGACGTGGAACCATGGGATGCCGGATAACAGAGGTTATACTGTATAAGTAAAACCCCGCTAATGCGACCACCTAAAAGAGGTATAATTCTGGATGGTAGAGACAGGTGGTAACTTAATGCAGGACAAAAGTAACGCAGAAAGCTCCTAGAGGAACTTTCTGCATTACTTTTGTCCTGCATTAAGCATCCACCTGCTCATTTAGACAGCTATGACTATTCTTTAAGTGGTCGCATTAGAGGGGTTCTACTGTACTATGCCTTTAATTTGAATACATATTGTAGGCAAATGCAGGCTGTAAATTACAAAAAATAGAATACAGTGAAACCCCTTTTAACCGGACGTTAAATTTAGCATAAATATCGGTATTGGATACAGGTGGCAGCTTAATGCAGGATGAAAGTCATACAGAAAGCTCCTCTAGGAGCTTTCTGTATGACTTTCACCCTGCATTAAGCAGCCACCTGCCTAAAAGTATCTAAATTCTTCTCTACTAGAATTCCGGTTTAGAGGGGTTTTACTGTATGTATAAACCGAACACCTCGCTCACCCATTTCATCATCGGTCTGATTGGACACTCTTGACTGATTTAACCCTTTCGGCACCAAATTTCTAATTGTCGTCTGCAAACCAATTTTGTTAAATCATTCGGTAAAGAAAGGAAATGAGATGATTTGAAATAATTCATGAAATCAAAAGAATAAAGCACATATATTGAAATACAGTTTGAGACAAAAAGTGAAGTTCCTGATCAGAAGCCGCCTTTAAAAGGCGGCGTCTGATCTGGGACTGCACTATTTGTCGTGGTGCATGTTTTCGACGGTGGCGGTGAAGGGGTTAATGGTCATACATATGATCTACTCTACCTATGAGTTTCTTCTATTTCTACTATGGTAAACATTTTTTGTGTCCATGTGCCATCATAAAAATAACCTAATAACATTATTGACGTCATTTTCAATCAATTAATCAACCCTGTAAACTCGCCATCTATCTCGGTATCTCGGCTTTATCAGCATCATTATAAATTTTAAGCTGATGACCCCCAGACAATAGCTTCCGAAACTTTTAATGAATTTGGATGTCAGCGATACTTGCAAAAGACCGGTACCAGTTTTACTTAAGATCATACGACTAACATTATAGCGAGTCCCAATATACGACAGCCGCTGCAACTCGTATAGTCAAAGACGTCTCATAGTGTATAGCAATTAATACACCTTTCACATTTTAAGTTCTAATAAAGTAATTACTTATGGAAATTTAGAATTTTCCATTTTCCATGAGATACTTACGTAGAAAATATTTGCTACGCAACTTGATAATTGATAGGTTAATAGCAAAAGTTGGTGCCGCTGTAACCCTTTCCCTCATGTAAGCGCATTTTCACGCATCTTCAAGCAGAGTAGACCCAATTCAAATGGCTCCTAAAGGAGCCGTCTGATCAGGATCTTCTCTGTTTGCTTAGGGTGTAATATTGGTCTGATTCTACAGCTTCTGCCGGGTCGAAAATGTCCTATGCTCATATGCATTTGGTAAAATTAATCGTATTCATATTCATGATGTCATTATTTCTTACATGACTATACAACAGGGAAAGGGTTAACTAAAACAATACAAGTACATACGTCCCGTATTGTTAATGCATTACTCGCTTATGTGCGTGAAACGCCTATACACATTCAACTTAAAATAATATTGTTTCTACGAAGGAAAACAAAAAGCAAATGTAATATGTTTATACTTTCCAACCATGGCAGTAGATTCTTACGCATCCCGTCTCGATTTAATTCAACGTTATATCTGCCATGTTGATTGTAGGGACACGACCAATAGTTCATGAAGACAAATGTCTCGTCACACTCGATGTGATAAATCTCACATTTGTCTGCACTTCGAGGTTATGGATGTCATCGAAGTATTCCTGTTCAATGAGTAATGGGCGTGTGGACGACACTCAGTCATTAGAGCTACTTAGCTAACACAATAAACCTTTGAGTGTATTGGTTTAGTAGGAAAAGCTTTATTTAATATATTGATAATTTGATGGAATTTAGTAGAGTAGAACTCGTCTTAACCCTTTCCCTGTTCTATATTTGTTTCAAATTTCAATACCTACCGAATATTCATGGACAAAATATTTATAATGAAATAAGGAAGATTGGATATTGTAGACATTTTAGAAACTAAAGAACCAGATCTATCAACTTGTATTAGCAAACAGAGCAGACCCTGATCAGACGGCTCCTCTAGGAGCCGTCTGATCTGGGTCTACTCTGTTTGCAGATGCGTGAAAACACGTTTGTATGAGGGAAAGGGTTAAGCGACAGTTAAAATGGTATAAATCTGGGTTTTTAAGACCGGTGGTAGGGCGAATGAAAACATTTACATTGACTCAAATTGGAACTTGATGAAAATCAAATACGGTATCAATAATGACATTGACTTGGACGGTAAAAGAAACCTGGAACACAGTTTGGAATTAAAACAACATCATTTAATAGTATCAAAAAATAAAAACATCATACAATAACATAATTAGGAAAGGTTCTACAAATCTGGCGATTAATTCGGTACTGTTTTGCTTGTATCTAGGATAATATTACTGGTTCGTATATTTATAATGCATGTCATGGCTACAGTAGAAGACAGATTCACCTTTCCTAAATAGTCATTTACATGTTGACAGACTTGTTACTGAAACTGACATGTTTCAGGCTGTATATCGTACTGTTTGTATGTGAAATGAGCTGTTTCTAATCCACATCCTGTCGTACAGCCGAACGTTTAGTAAAGGCATTACAATAACCGCTTCTAAACCGATTCTTATAATACAGTAAAACCTCTCTATAACGACCACTAAATTAATTTAATATTTTGTGTTAAAGGCAGGTGGATGCTTAAAGCAAGGTGAAAGTAAAACAGAATTTACCTTCACCTTGCTTTAAGCAACCACCGGTCCAAAATACCAATTATTTTAATGGTCATTATAGAGAGGTTTTACTGTATATAGCTAGTAAGAACGAATTTACAGTATACGTTTCTAAACGGGAGCATAAGAAGAATTTGCAGTAAACTCGTCTAAACCGAATTTGTAATATATAATTAATAAGGACGAATTTACAGTAAACACTTCTAAACTTAACTTGCACTTAAACTTGTATTAAACTAAACTTAATATGTACTTAACAACAGCAGGTGTTAAGTGCTTGTGTGGCGGACGTAAAAAAGTCACCCCTTACTTCATTCTCAGTGTTGGTATATTTTCTGGTCCTTCGGGATCATTAGTTTTCATGTTATAAGTTTTGAAAATTGAATACTGCTTAAGCCGGTGCTAAGGGGTGTGAGTAGTGTTGCACTTTTAATTACTACTCATGAACAGACTCAATAAAACCGAGTCTGCAATTTTCTCGTTTTTCATTTCTACTTTTGCTTTCGAAGGATCACCCATTTTCAGAATATATTTTAGTAAGGAAGACTTTAAAATAAATCCTTCTAGAACGAAAGTTTGGTATGGGAGAATTTACCGTAAATGCTTCTAAACCGGACTTATAGTAAATAATGTGAGATATTATAGTATGCAGGTGACTATCTAAAGCTGGGTAAAAGTCATGCAAAAATCCTCCATGATTTTCATCATTCATTAACCTATCACGGGGAATAATCACATGCCTGGCACTATTTTGTCAACTTGTCTCATTTGTTTCCCTTGTAATATGATGCAATTTTATAGACACATGCATACGCAGAACATTTTATAAGAGTTTTTATTATACTTTACTCAATCTATATAAATTATGTATTTATGTAAAACATAATGGCCATGAATATTATTTAGATTAAGTTTTGAAATGCCAAAACAGAAACTGCAGAATCAGATATATATAGAATTCCATCAGCAAACAGAGCAGGCCCTGATCAGACTTAATACTGAGTTTAAGTTCCACACAAAGCTCTTGTTGAAATGTTTCCCATGTTTTTCATCATTTATTAATATATACTGAAAGTGTGAGATCCTTAGAAAGCAAAAGTAGCAATGCGAAAAGAGAAAAATGCAGACTCGGTTGTATTGAGTCTATTCACGAGAAGTAATTAACAGTGCAACACTACCCACGCCCCCTAGCACCGGCTTAAGCAGTATTCAATTTTCAAAAGTAATAACATCAAAACTAATGATCCCGAAGGACCAGAAAACATAACACTGAGAATGTATCTGCTATTGATACTAATATTAAATACATGATTAGAGAGGGTTTGTGAGCGGATGAATCACTTAGCGGGCATCGTTCTGTCAACGATTCTCATTTGTTTCCCTTGATACACAACGCACTATTATAGACACACGCGCACACATAGGTTTTAGACAAGTGTATTTTAACCCTTTACCCCACCAACATGTATGTAAGAATAATGACCTCATACATATCATTAAGATTAAATTTGGAAATGCCAAAAACAGAAATCATAGAACCAGATATCTATAATTCCATAAGCAAACAGAGCAGGCCCTGATCAGACGTCTGTTAAGCCTCAAATTTCTTACAAACACGTTCTTCTCACGTAACAAAACGCGTGCGCAGTATTCTCACCTTGGAAAAACAGATGAAAACTCATTAAAATCGTGTGCTTACGACCGATTTTGACAGTATTTAGGATTGTTCATATTTCAAGCGCATGAAAAATTTCTAAATTCTGTTCACTACAATGAGAAAATGAGTATTTTCTTTGATCTAGTAAGTATATGGAAAAAATAGCCAAACAGGAAGAGCCACATACGAAAAGACATCACACCAAACACAATCAAACAAGGAACGGCACAGCTACAAGATAAAAAACAACGGGACGCACATCAAGACGAAAAACATTAAACATTAAGCATATTGCGTTCCGATGCTAGGACCCACCATGTGGCCCGAGGCTTAATAAACGCCTCCTATAGGAGCCGTCTGATCCTTTGAGCTTGCAAATTCTAAGCAAATTGCTCAAATTACTTCAGAATGAATTCAGACTCAGAAGTGTTATAAACTCGAACCTGACTTAGATTACCTCTATATTTATTGAGCGTTGTCAATATCAAAATACTGATATGAATTCAAGAATTACAGCATTTCACCAATGCTTTTTTTCTGCGACACTGCGGTTATTTTTGGAAAGGTTAACCAACAAATACTCGGCACTTTCCAGCAAGATCGGCAAGTATCTATATTAGGACCATTTTTTAAATCCGCAGAACGTTTTACGCGATGATGAAATGGCGCAGCATTAGGTTAAATATTATCCGCTTGAGTGTCGGCAAGTTTAGCCCCGCGATGATTTTACAAGGCGTGGTGTTATACATTAAGCAACGTTTAACTTGCAATACGGTGGAAAGGCGTCCAAGCAGAGGGTGTATTGTAAACTTGGAATACATCTGTTGTCAGAAATATATGCTGATTTGCAGAAAATTATGGAAATGATAGGAAATCATTAATTGATAAAATTACACAGTGCAAGAGATAGAAAACATGGCATTCATTAATCAAACATATTTTAAGATATAACATAAGCTATTTGGGCTTCGGGGGTGGCCCGGCTGGGTTTCCCATTTTCTGACAAATGCACAGAATTAAAGTAAGGTCAGGCAGGCATCAGCAAAAAGCGATTGCAAGAAATAGTTCTGGTGATGAAAACCGTATATAACATTTTGAACCAGAGCCTAATTCAGAAACTATGATTGGAATGTTCTGAGGATGAAAGACGTATTATTGCACGACGGAAAATACCTCAAATCGAACTTATTTTATATGCAAGTTGGCTGTTATTTAAAATGCCATTTTCTTCAAACCCATTTTCAATATATAGTTTTGTGACTGGAAATTTGACAGAGGAAACATTTTCTCACAAGTCGTTGATTTCTCACAATAAACGAAGACCATGCATCTGTGATTGATGCACATTAATTCGCCACGGTACATACACATTTAGACAGTCTGGACTTCATGGATTAGAATATCATATTCCATACAGTCCACACCTGTATTCGTGTGACAAATTCTACGAATAAAGAAACCTGCGGTATTGGAAGTGCGGTTAAACACAATTATACTTAAAGACGAGTGTCGGACTGCTTTTCGGAACATAGTAGATCGATGAAAAATGTGTACAGAGGCAGAAAGGAAATACCCTGAAGGGCTCAAATAAAAACCAATGACTATTTGAAATTAGCTGGGATACTCCATGAACATAAAGAAATTGGTCTCGTGTGACTTTTATAACATTACAGTGACAAATGACTACAATGAACGAACTTTAAATGGACCTCATATAAGAGCTATTTGCATGTTGTTATTTTCCTTGGGTATATTTGATCCGGGAAAGTATTGTGCTGGTGCTGCATATATAGGGCCTGAGTTATTTATTAAAGCAAACAATGTGTCAATCACCCTATGTTTCAAAATACCAATCTTGTCTCGGGTTATCAGTTAAATCAATATTACTGATTCCGCACAGTCATGTTAGAAGTATGGCGGTCTCCGTATTGATTCCGAATTCATTTACGCAAATCCAAGTCATTCCGATTGGAAATGACGATATCATTGTTTCTGTTGCAATATATAATCCCTTTGTCGAGCTTAAACGAAAAAGAGGACAATTATTGCAACTAATATTATAATTGCGGAGATATCGGAAGAAACGTTAACTTAGAACAACTCGACACTTCATAAAAATCCAGGTAAATGTATGATCATGAAAGCACAGCAAATGTACATATCCATCAAAACACAAAAGAGACACCCAAAGACAAAACAATAATACAATAGAAGGAAGAACGGTCAGTCACTGGGGGTTCAACCCGGTTTAGGGCGCTCAACCTCACACGTATTCCATCCACACTCTAAACGACAAACAATGTAACAATGTAAATAAACATATCCCCTCTCCGAGCCATTTTATACTCTGATTCTGTTTTTGTAATATAAACAACTTCAAATGATGAACTTCATAGTACTGCGAAATAGTTGTCTCCTTCTCTACTGATGTAGAATCTGGTTCCTTTTCAAACACGTTAGTTTTCCAGATGAGGCACCGAATAACTCAAGGGCAACGACTACTTGATACTGGAATAATGTATTTGGAACCAAGTGCAACGATTCAACCAATTACTCCATATTTATCAGACAACGTCACCAAATATAGCCACTTCCTACTAGAATAACATTTCCCCGCCGACACTGTATGTTGTGAGGTATAGTGCATGTGTACTGACCCCGCTGGGATGTGAGTTTAGTTCAGCCAATAGGAGGAAAACAGAAGGACGACAAAGGCATAATCTAACATAAACATCAAATTTAACACATTTGCCCACCTTTGTTTCAACTACTTGTCCTTATGAAATGATTAAATCAAGTTTATTTATGTTGTAAATGTCTACGACGTCACTGCACGCCAATATGGCGTTACGTATACTGTACTTGCATGTATTTTTTTCAGGGAACGGAACCGCTTGAGTAAACATTATTTTTCTTTAATTTCTCCATTTTTTCTTGGTGTTGCATGATAAATAAATTACTATGTTAGTAGTTTTGAAGTCCATCAGTATTCTGTCTTGTCAGAAAAGTAGTGAAATGCGAGCCTTTGCGAACAGCAACACAAGAAAACACATCAAATGTCCATTACTATCAACAACACAAAGCGACGCACAAGGACAACACAAACAAACAATAGGTGGAGGATGGAAGTACCGCCTTGGGACGGTCGGTGACAAAAGCCACTGGGGTTCAAACCGGTTTACGGGCGCCCAACCTCAGACTCATTCCATCCCCACCCTAAACGACAGTATAAATAACTTTATCTCCTCTCTGACTGAACTACAACAACCGCGGTGGCAAATACAGTGATAAAGGGCATGTAAAACGAAAACATATGTAAGTGAAACAAACTGTAACCACCAATCGCTAGTGTACTCAATGATTGAGCTGCAAACAGAGTAACTGTAGAAAAGTAATAAAGGGTACGACAAAAACGAGATATCCAACGCCCTCCTTCCGTTTCCGGATTTAAGAGGTCGCTATCATGGAGTACTAAACCTTTCTTGTCGGAGTACATGTAAAGTAGGCAGCGTGATTGCCAACTGTTGAGGGGCCGACAACCAGACATGCAGTATGTTGTAGTACTAAAGGATCTGTAGCACTATGCCCAGTTTTAATGGATTGTTTAACACATTTGATGAACAAGGTGAGAAAATGGGTATGTCCAAGAATTTTACGAAGTTTGCAAATCACATCACCATAAAATTCTGATTGTGAAATACCGTGTCGCAGGAGCGCCATAAAATTACATTTGTACTTGCATATAAGAGAGATTTCGATAATAAAATGTAGAGAACGTTCACAACTTAATACATGGCTAAACTAATGATCTACGCTCCTATAGGACCTTTAACCACACATGAACTAAACTTCAATCTCCAATTATCATTTTAAACTTATCTACCACTATATACTGTCTCCCAACTTCCTTTGTTTAGACTCATAACACGGCCAATTACCGTCCTGGACACATATTTTCATCCAATTCCATACTTGCGTTTTAACATTTACAAATCTTGCTACACAGTACATACCATTCAGAACTTTAACTTACTTAATCATGGTTTTCTCTATTTGTTTACTTCTACTTCTTATCACTCTCCAAGCACTATCCAAACATAAACCGTCTATATATAATAAAAAACAATCAGGAGATGTATTATCCCGTACATGTATAAATATTATATATATACAGAAGAAATAAGGTTTGCACAATAATTTCACAGGGTTCAGTAGAAAACTATACTACTATATTAGCAATATGTTAGTGCTGGTTTATCCTAACAACGAGCAGGGTGATTATCCTGTGATGCGTTGTGTTGCCCAGGCTACAAGGTGATGCCTTCTCTTACGTTTGCTTGTTCAGCAAACGTAGCTGCATACTCATTGCTAAATATTGTGTATCTATTTGTATATCATTTGTATATCCTTCATGCGGTTCCTTCCGGCTAGTGATTTGATATCTATTGAATATCCATTGTAAATCTTTCATTGTTTGGATAGATAATCATGCGGTTCGTTCCGATTATTGATTTCATCCATGTGAAGCGCTTTTGAACGCCCATATCCAGTGTGAAAAGAGCGCTATACATGTGGTACATGTATAACAATAATAATAAACATACAGGATAATGTTCAAATATAGCTGAGTCAGCACCGTGTGTGATTGTACTATAGCTGAGCGCAAAGGACAACACTGATCAGCGATCGTAGTCAAGTTGAAGTACAGCTCAGGGCTGTAGTATGGAACTATTAGACATGGTTTTCTAATATCAATGTATTGGCATTTTGTTAGACCACGATCCTATTCAGTTCCACGGAACATTTCAGCTTTAGACGAAGCTGTCTAACTATCAACAGGTGGGATATTTTGATATTTGGTTTTAAATAGAGTAAAGCGCAGAAAAACAGGATGATACATTTGATCATTAACCAAGCAAGAATGGATACAAAGTGCTTCTTTTTTAAATATTCACTTACAGTTAAACTTCGATATCTCGAACTCCAAGGGACTATACAAATCAATTCTAGATAACAGAAGTTTGTGTTATCGGATTTCTAATCTGGACAATTTCTCGAGTTGAAAACTTAATACATGTGTAAAATAATACCGAAAGCTCCTGCAGGAGCTTTCAGTTTTATTTTACACCGGCAAAAAGCTGTCATGTGTTTCTAGATATCCGTAGTAAACATTTAAGAGTAATTCTGTATTGTATATTTTGGAAGGACCGAAGTTATCCCGAAGTTCGTGTTATTCGAGTTCGAGATATTGCATTTCAACTGTAGTTGATATACCATATACAGTAAAACCTCTCTATAACGACCACTAAATTTATGTTGATTAGTTGGTATTTTGGGCAGGTGGTTGCTTAAAGCAAGGTGAAAGTAAAAGATAATGCTCCCATAGGAGCGTTCTGTTTTACTTTCACTTTGCTTTAAGCATCCACCTGCCTTTAACACATAATACTTAATGTAATTAAATAGTCGTTTTAAAGAGGGTTCACTGTATTGTGAGAATGATGAAATATTTTACAAATCTAAATTGACCATATTCAGTACACTACAAATACAAGAGAGGTAACTATATAGAATTAAGAAAAATTCTAACCATCCTTATATACACAGTGAATTATCGGACAACGATATGACTGTTTGTGAAACTATTCAATCACACCACTATTAGGCGTGTCATTATATCTATGTAAGATTATCATACTTTAACACTCCTTAACTTCTGTTGGATTTACACCTTGGCGTACCTTATACCGGAGACCAAAAAAGTCTTTTTTTATGCGTGTTATGGTCGGCTGATCACAATTAGGCGGGGTACTATACAATTTAATCAGGAAAAGTGTTCTAGAAACAAACATGAGAGATAAAATGTTTGACAAATTGTCTACACAAGTATACACACTTACGCACGTACGTCATCGATATGAAAGGTGAAGAATTATAGACAAAAAGTGCAAAACTGAAGGCTAAGGGGGTAGACTTTTTAAACGTCATGTAAGCCTTAATCCATTCTCTCATAATGACGCCTTTTGACGCCTGTTAACGTCAGTTTAAAACCATTGTGACAAATAGAGCATATAGGAGCAAATGTTTTATTTAGCACAATAGTTTCAAAACTGAACAATTCCAACTTTTCTCGAGGGAGCATGCCCTATTGCCACGTTGCGTACATTGCATTTGAAGTCAGCTACGTTCCTGAAAGTCATACAGTCTATCAAAATTACGTCATACTTGGTTATCATTGAGTATGTTTCAACTTCACTTCAAATGACACTGATACGCCAAGTAACTATTTTACCAGACTAACGTATTCGAGGTACCCTTGTATGTGATGTCGGTATTGTTGCCACTTCATAGTTCCGAGTTCCAAGTTTGAGTTCCTTCATCCAAATTTCAAGTGCCATGTTCCGACTTCCATGTCCCTAATTCCATGTTCCGACTTCCAAGTTCTATGTTTCGACTTCCAAGTTCCGACCTTCACGTTCCAGGTTCCAATTTCTAACTTCCACCTTCCGACTTCAAAAGTTTCTCGCGGCGTCATGTTTTCGCACCCTTTTCTTATTTATGGGTTGTTAACTGCATTAAACAAAGTTGTTTTGTATCCAAATTTTGCCTGTTGAAAAATTATTTCAACAAAAAAGAACCATAAGTTGACCTCAAAACTATAGAGTTAAAAACAGATAAATATCCAAAATGCTTCCAAAAAGTTGTCTCCCTTTTATTGTTTACACCATTTACAAAGTTTCTACAGACGTGAAAAGAGGCCTCATGAATGTGGAAGTCGGACGTTTGAACTTTAAACATCGAAGTCGGAACTTGGAAGTCGGAGCTTGGAACTTAGAAGTCGAAATTTGGAACACGAAAGTCGGAATTTGGAACTTGGAAGTCGGAACTAAGAATTAGGAAATTGTCACTCGGGCGTAAACAATATCCAATAACATATAGCAAATCATCTTGGAAGTAAGAAATACGAACTTGGAAGACGGAAGTTTGAAGTAGGAATTTAGAATGTCACCACCGGGTTTTCCTTCAATTGGGTTAGGGGTTTGTAAAATGCCATATTTTAATGTTGTTAGCATTAATATCACAACGCAATTAGAGTGGTGGGTTATACAACTGACACCACTGTTCAATTTCAATTAATGTGTATACACACTAAATGTGTTATTCGGCTAATAACTTACTAAACCCTTTAAATAATTCTTCAATCAGTCTTAGCTCTCGCTCGCACTATTTTACTTAAGTATCAATTAGCTATGATCTTGATTAGAGGTCAAGTTACTCAAATTAAATCACTAGGGTTAAATTAGGTTAGACTAAAACCCCTCTAAACCGGACGTTAGATTTATCAGTACAAATATCGGTCTTGGAGACAGGTGGCAGTTTAGTGCAGGGTGAAAGTCATGCAGAAAGCTCTTATAGGATTTCTAATTTCTGCATGACTTTCATACTGCATTAAGCTGCCACCTGCCTAAAAGATTTTTTTCCCTACAAGACATTTCGGTTTAGAGGTATTTTACTGTATAATTTGTTCGATTATAAAATGATTAACATTGCGATTGGAATATGAATTACAAACAGTTACATGCTTCGATCGATAAAAGAGTCCTTCTAGGAGCCCACTGAACTGGGTTTACAATGTACTGCCAACAGTCTCGTAAGCAGTATTCAGAGGATTCAGCGTGCATATAGATTTGTTTCTCCAATCCTTTCTGATCACTTGATCTGTAGACTGAAATGGGAAACAGAAACATGTGATATACATGGTATCTTTAGCCCTTACAAAGCTGCGAAAAACACTGTGTGATATACATGGTATCTTTAGCTGCGAAAACCGATGTCTGACAAATTTTGGAGCAGAGCAATTTTAACAACTTCCGGTTCAATCAAACGTTTGAGAAACTGCTGAAAATTTGTTCGAAGGCTTGGATTCTGTTGTAACGCCGAATGCAGTCTTATCTTGATCAAAACTGTTTGAAGTCAGGTCGGGGAAAACGAGATAAGAATGAATATGACCATTAGTTTAAGGATATTCGTAACCCAACCGATTTCGACAGTTCAATGCTGCACTCGTCTCAACCCTTTGCCTGCAAAGCACAAACTAACTGGCATTTGTAAACAGCCTTGATCCAGATGAAGCGACTAGTCACTGGACGTTTAGTCAGGCTCCAGGCTGTTTGTACGAATCAGAGGTAACTGATAACGGCAACAGATCGGAGCTTAACCCTTTCCTCCATAAATACGCCTTTCTACGCCTCTGTAAAAATAACCAGTTGAAAACATTGTGATAAATAGAGCATTTGCTCCTATAGGAGCAAATGCTCTATTTATCACAATGGTTTCAAACTACAAAATTCTAAAATAAAATGTTCCTTTTCTCTCGTTAATGCTCCTTTTCGGTAGATTTATTGAAAGTGGCTGGATCTTAAGAAAAAACCTTTGATGGAATGAGTTAACTCTTTTCGTGTTTCCTACAAATTTCATTACGTAATGAATATTCATGGTCAGTAAGAATGGAAGATGGAAGATGGAACATTGTAGCCATTTTAGAAAGTAAAGAAACAGATCTAACAATTTCCATTACCAAACAGAGCAGACCCTGATCAGACAGCTCCTACAGGAGCCGTCTGGTCTGGGTCTACTATGTTTTCGGATGCGTCAAAGCACGTTAATATTAGGATAAGAGTTAAGACATCATGTTCATAACAGGCTAATAGTAAAATTACAATAGCAGTTAAGTTCACGATTACTTATATAACAAATAATGACACATTGAATACTAGCTGAATTCTTATAACAATGGTTAACCCTTCTCTTGCTGTTCACGTCAATATACCGACATGTAAATAGTGAAAACCCAGATGAGACAGCTCCTGCACTACTTACAAATATTCTGAAAATGGGTGATCCTTCGAAAGCAAAAGTAGAAATGCAAAACGAGAAAATTGCAGACTCGGTTTTATTGAATCTATTCATGAGTAGTAATTAAAAGTGCAACACTACTCACGCCCCCTAGCACCGGCGTAAGCAGTATTCAATTTTCAAAACTAATAACATCAAAACTAATGATCCCGAAGGACCAGAAAATATAACAGCACAAGTTGATTGTGCAACCAACGCTACCTCCTTGTATCACGTGACTACTCAAAGTCATGTGACACCCACTGACCACATCTCAGTGTGTTGACGAAGGCTTTGCGATAAAGCCGAAATATCCAGGTAATACTCAATTGCTCTGAGGTAATGGATTATTTACGCAAAAAAAAATTCGGATATTGTTCTACACTGTTTGCAAATCAGGTAAAGGGTTATTGTGTGACAAATCTCAGTTTCTCAAAAAACACAAATGAAATGTTCGCATTGCGCATTTATATACAAACATACCCAAAATTAACAGAGAATTGTTCATTGCCAACATGAGAGAAAGTCGCAACTTACATGTGTCATTATATGTCCTACTGAACGATTCATATAATGGGAGAAGGAATACGTAAGTTGGGTCTTGTACACTGAATTATTCACATAGAGCTAAAAGGTTGATACGATTACTGCCTGCTTTTCCTGTTATAGATTACCTTTCTTCTATTCTTACAATTAACTCAGTCCCTCATATGCTGTTTTAGATCCTACCTATTTGAAAAAGTCTACCGAAAAGGAACAT
The DNA here is from genome assembly GCA_963576725.1 of Azorinus chamasolen. Classification (NCBI taxonomy): domain Eukaryota; kingdom Metazoa; phylum Mollusca; class Bivalvia; order Cardiida; family Solecurtidae; genus Azorinus; species Azorinus chamasolen. The sequence continues at coordinate 6,045,302 of OY755252.1, forward strand.
TTATTAGAGACAATGAACATTTTCTTTTAGAATTGTGTACTGTTGAAACCATTGTGTTAAATTTATCACATTTATCACAATTGTTTCAGAAAGTGACCTTTACAGATGCGTCAAAAGGCGTCCATATCAGGGAATGGGTAAAGCGTGTCAAACAGTTGGTTTTCATTTACAATAAAGTCAGCAAGACCAATTCTAGTAAAATACTACTTAGATAAAATTAAGCAGGTGACTGCTTAGTTCAGGGTCTAAGTCATACAGAAGGCTCCAGGGGAGCTTTCTGTATGACTTTCACCGTTCATTGAGTAGTGAAGACCGGTATTTATACTAAATTTAACGTCCGGTTTAGGGGGGGGGGGGGGTACTGTACTGAATTTATGAATGTATCACACTTGTTGTACATTGGCCATAACAGTGCACCGTGCTGATATATTGTCCTCAACGCAGGATTACGGTACGACAAAAGGTACATATGTTCTGAGTCTGAGTCTGATATCATTATCAAGTATCTGGTTGGTTAGACTCTGAGCGTGCATGAGAATGATCTCAGACTCAAGCAAAACGTTTTATAGCCTGGTCTTACTGTTTTACCTGACTGTACATTTTACATGGTATACCGTTTTCCACAGTCCACTTGCTAAATCCGCCCGACTGGCCATGCAACCATTTACCTAACAGAGATGCATTGCACGTCCTTACAACCAGATGAGACCCAGCTTAGACTGGTTCCTGTCTGATCATGTTTTGATTGTTTATTATATAGATCTGGGTTCATGCTTATAAAGCTTTTAGTTGAGTCTGAGTTTTGTTCTCAAGCTTTTGATTGGTCAGATTTGAGTTCTCAAGCTTTTGATTGGTCAGATTTGAGCCAAAAACTTGAGAACGATCTCAGACTCAACTAAAAGTTTTATAAGCATGGACCCTGATTACAAAGGTTTTGTCATGGTCCAAACATTTACATTTGCCACTGTAAACGTTCAGCTAATTAATATTCATGATATAATTATTTCTTATATGAATTTTGTTGAAGTAAAAGTTAAAACGAATAATAAAAAGCAAGTAGCCTCGTATACCGTTTTTCACAGAGGATGCATGATTGTACGAGGCAGTTAATGTCTGCCCATCCCGTGACTGACCATCCAGTCACGGCGCATTGCTCAATTCCTCCATAATTATTGGGTTCACCGGGCCACCATCTAAGGAAGGTCGCGACAGATTCCGTCTGTGTAACTTTCCACACACTCCCATTCTCGGAGATACTGATTCCGACCCAGCAATGGTAGGTCCCAGGTCGGTCTACAAAGCATTATGTGTTATACACTGTGCGTTTGTGGAGACGCATTTGCAAACAAAGTAGAACCACATCAAAAATGTCTGTAGCAGTCATCCAATGACTGTCTGCTCTGTCTGTAGATCGGATTCTACAATTACTTTATTGACTAAAACATCATGTGTTCCATTAACCCTTTGCTAGCTATTCAAGTCAATATACCTACCTGTAAATAGTGAAGACCCAGATGAGACAGCTCCTGCAGGAGCTGTCTCATCAGGGTCTGCGCTATTTACAAGTTGATTGTGCAACCAGTGCACTCCACAGCAGTGATTGCACACTCAAATACGTGTACACAGTGAAGATATATGTAATTATACAACAGGGCATGGGTAAAGAAGGAGACATATATTTTAAAATTTAGCAAGAGAAGGGCTAATGACATGGTGAAACGTTCCTTTTAAATACCATTATGAACAAACAGCAAAACCCCAATACACCGGAATTTTATCGAATAACAATTATGATCTCTGTAGGCAGGAGGCTGCTTAATGAAGGGTAAAAGACACGCAGAAAGCTCCCAACTCAGTTTTCTGCATAACTTCCAACCACCTATTTGAAAGACCGGTATAGACACTAATTTTAGCATCCGGTTTTGAGGGGTTTACTGTACAAGTATAACATAGTCCTCAGATAAAGGGTAATACGGTACCCATGGCAATTTGCACATACAGTCAATCCTCTCTATACCGGCCACTAAATTGTGTTGATAGGTTCGTATTTAGAGCAGGTGGCTGCTTAAAGCAAGGTAAAAGTAAAACAGAACGCTCTTGTAGGAGCTCCGTCACCTTGCTTTAAGCAGCCACCTTTCTTTAACACACAATACTTCATTTAATTTAGTGGCCGTTATAGAAATGTTTTACAGTATGTTGTATATATATCTGTGTCAAATTGCGATTCTATAAATGTCTACCTTTAACCCATTGCTCCATATATGCGCCTCTCGATGCATATGCAAACACAGTAGACCCAGCTCCGATGCCTCCTGTAGGAGCCGCCATATCAGGGTCTACTCTGTTTGAGTATGATATAATCTTGATATAGATCTACACTGTCTGCAATTTAGCCAAGACGTCATGTGTCCAGGTGCTATGACAACAAATAGTCTAATTAATATGCACGGTGTCATTATTTCTAACACGAATATATTTTCAAAATAACCTTTAAAGTGTGTCAGATTAGCCGACTTATAAATGGCATTGTCTAGTAAAATATTCAATCAGACGAGCAAAATGAGTAAACGTTTAAACCTTGGCATACCTAAATAGTTATTTTACGACATTCAAACGAATGGGAGCTATCAAATAAAGTGTTAACATTGATTTTTATATCACAACAAGAAAGCTAAACAGTGGTATATGCACTGTACTGTGTTTGTATATATACATTCCAGTAACGCATAGTCCTCGAAAGTTGTGCTAACCCTTTCCCTGTTCTATATTTATTCCAAATTTCAATACTTACTGAATGACTATGGGCAAACCAGTTAAAAAGAAATATAGAAGGTGGAACATTGAAGCCATTTTAGAAAATAAAGAAACAGGTATTTCGAATTATATTAGCAAACAGAGCAGATGGTGATCAGACGACAGGGGTCTGGACCACTTTATGGGGGTCTATATGTACCATATAATAACAAGGATTCCAACTAGCAGAACGGATATCCGTGTACCACAAGTACAAATATGAATGTAACTCTTGCAATTTCAATGATAATTTTGTAATTCTTTCGGCTATTGAAGGCCAATATATTTTACTATCAAATAAATATAACCTTCTGACGGTAACTTATGCACACATATCAATCAAACAACGATTTTCTCAAAATTCCACGTGTTTTCTGGGTCATTGACAAACGTTCGTTCATCTCGGTTTCACTATATCACAGCCATAAGCTGGCGATTGTCAGTTAAAAAGATGGCGTGTTTCAATAAAACAACCCAATTATATCACCAATCTCCATTTGTTTTGTCCTCTTAATAAGTCAGCAACTAGCAACAGCGGCCTTTCCGTCTGTCGTTATGTTTCTATTTCGGATGGTGCCATTTTGCAACAAATTTGAATGGAGCCATTTCATTGGATGAGCGATGGAAAAGTTGGGAAATCCGTGACGTCACGTACAATGGCTCCTTCCTCGACGATTTGAAGCAAATTGACAAAACTCGGTAGTTCTACATCCTTCTTTTGATGCTGGGGACTAACAAAATGGAGGTGGTAATAGAATTTATTCGTTTTATTGAACACGCCATTTTTTAACTGCAAATTGCCAGGTTATTGCTGTGATAAAGTGAAAGAGGGGTGAACGAAAGTTTGTCAATGACCCAAAAAATACGTGAATTTTTTAGAAAATCATTGTTGGATTGATACTTATTCATAAGTTACCGTTATGAGATTATATATTTATTTGATAGAAAAATATATTGGCTTTCAATAGCCGAAAGAATTACGAAATTATCATTTAAATTGTAAGAGTTACAGTGATATTTATACTCGTGGTACACGGATATCCGTTCTGCTAGTTGGAACCCTTGTTATTATATAATACATATAGACCCCCATGAAGTGGTCCAGACCCCTGTGGATCAGACGGATCCTTTAAGAATAGACGTGATTTTTTTAGAAAATCGTTGTTGGATTGATACTTATTCATAAGTTACCGTTATAAGATTATATATTTATTTGATAGAAAAATAAACTGGCTTTCAATAGCCGAAAGAATTACGAAATTATCATTTAATTGTAAGAGTTACAGTCATATTTATACTCGTGGTACACGGATATCCGTTCTGCTAGTTGGAACCCTTGTAATTATATAATACATATAGACCCCCATGAAGCGGTCCAAACCCCTGTGGATCAGACGGATCCTTTAAGAACCGTCTGATCTGCGTCTACACTGTCTTCAAACACGTGAAAACACGTTTACATGAAGTAAAGGGTTCCAAACGAAATAATACAAAGTACTCTCACATACTTTTGATTGCGTCATTGATGAGTTCGTCTTCAGGGGTGGTGTCGATATGGATAATATGTGCTCCAAGTGACGAACAATGTTCCTGTTGATTAGTGAAGCAAATAGGTTATACATGTATACGCATTAACGTGTGTAATGTGTGGAACTATTTATTCATGGTTGTTTCATCCTTGTACGCGTACTGACAAATTCAGAGACTTGAGCATTGATCTGTGTAAGGTGTGGTACTATAATATAATTAATATTACATGTTTGTGCTATAAAACAGTTGAAATGGGATATCTGGAACTCGGATAACCCGAACTTCGTGTTAACTCGAAGTAAAGGGTCGACCCTTCCATAATTTACGATACAGAATTGTTCTAAACTGTATCATTACATATGTTTAGAACCAAATGTGGCAGCTTAATGTTGGTCGAAAATAATACTGAAAAGCTCCTTAAAGAGCTTTCAGCATTACTTTAGACTTGCATTAAGCTATGATCTTGAGAAGTTGTTTAGATTACAAATCGGATGACTTGAACCTCTGTTATCTAACAGTACTTTGTATGGTACCTTAATTTCGAGATATCGAAGTCCTGCTTATCGTGGTACGCATACTCACAAACCCCTAAGGCATGGACACGTATGCTTAACATTTTGATTGCTTAAATTTCAAATCAGAATAGTCCACCAAGTATGGGATGGTATACTTTGCGAAAGGGGTTGATGACATACCGTGCATACCCTTATTGTAGGGTTTCTATCGGAGCCTCCTGACCTGGAACTCTACTTTTTTTCAAATGCCATTGAAGTAGTTTCCCAGATTCAAAAATCATACAGACTCCATGTCTTTAGATTGTTTTATTATTTAAATGTTAATTATTACAAATTTGACAGTAATTGATGATTTATTTCGGTTTCATGTTGCAATATGTTGTTAAAATGTTGTATGGGACATGTTTATAGCTACTGTTTGTTAAGATGAGGTCCAATCCTTTTTTTTCTCAACCAAATGATATACAAATGTTTGACAGATCTAAAAAGACTTTTGAAATTTAAAACAAATCCAAGATAAATGGGAAAGTAGTAAAGTCAAGCAGGCAAAGCCACATGCAAGACGCAACCACCACCAAAACACCGATAGACAGCATGACACACACACACACACACACACAAAACCACACACCCAAACGCACACGCACACACACACACACGAAATGAACACAGAAAACACCAAAAGACACACAAGAAACAGGGACAAACGTTCCACAACATGAACAAACCACAAGCACAAAGACGCAAGGCAAACAAAAGGAAGGGTGACAAAGAGAGTACCGCCTTGGCACGGTCAGCAGCAAAAACACCACTGGGGGTTTAAACCGGTTTACGGACGTCCTAACCTCACACTTCTCTCAAAGTCACCCTAGCTTTACAAATATTGTAAATAAAGGTATCCCCGCTGGACTTACCCACAACATAGACGACGGTGAACACAGGACAACATGTAAAACATAGCATAATAACTGTGACAATCCGTCAAATATGTACTCAATGACTTTGCTGAAGTCAGAGCACCTGCAGGCAAGCCGTTAAGGGCACGACAGGGAAAAAATAATACATGAGTCTGGTAAGCTCCTCCTGTATCCAAGTTTAAGAGTATACCATCATAGAGTACTACCCTCGGCCTGTCATCGCGCAAGCAAAGAGGGAAGCGTAGCTACCGACTGTAAAAGGGTCGATAACCAAACATGCAGTGTGTTGCAATATAATAGGATCATAACCTTTCTTTTTAAATTTTTTAATGCGTTTTATAAACAAATCATGAAAATGGATATGACCCCGAATTTTCCTAAGTTTGTAGATAACATCCCCATAAAATTCTGGTTGAGAAATGCCTTGTCGCAGTAACGTCCGTAGATTGCAATTATATTTACTAATGAGAGGTAAATTTCGATAATAAAATTTAGAAAAGGTTTTCCGAAGTTTGTGATATCTGTAACCTTGCTTAAGAAGTTTATCAGTTATAACTAAATTACGTCTGTTAAAATCTTTAAGCAAAGAACAGGCTCGGGCAAACCTAATAAGTTGAGAAATATAAACACCATAAGATGTAGAACGTGGCACATCCCCATCTAGAAAAGGATAATTAACAATTTTAAAATTAAAATCTTCTCTTTTATCGTATACTTTGGACGAAACTTTATCATTTGTAATTGAAAGATTCAAATCTAAAAATGAAGCATTAATGTCAGATTGATTAGCTTTGTTTAAAGACAGTTCTTTTGGGTAGATTGAAGAAACCATAGTATCAAAATAAGGATTATCTAAATTCAAAATATCGTCTAAATACCTTGAAGTTTTATTAAAAGCATTAACAATATCGGTCTGTGTATCAGGTTTTAAGCTAAGCATAAAATCCCTCTCGTAGCAATACAAAAACAAATCTGCAACAAGAGGGGCACAATTTGTACCCATGGGTATACCAACAACTTGACGATATATGGTATCTCCATAACGCACAAATATATTATCTAAAAGAAAGGTTAGAGATCTACAAACATCAAGGCAAGTCCACATTGTGTAATGTTCAACTTCTGAATTCGAAAAGAATGAACGTTGAACATTACAAGCAATGAACATTTTGTTTTCTCTGGCAAAGGTTTTTTCTATTAATTTAATAAGTCTATCCTTTATAAGATGGTGAGGTAGAGTAGTATAGAGTGTAGAGAAATCATAAGAGCTCAGTAAAGAAATGTTATACTGTTCATTTTCAAGTTTTGTTAAAACATCATTTGAATTTTTTATGGACCAAAAAACATTAATACCAGAATTTTCTTATATTTTATCACAGTAGCGTTTAACATGTTCTTTGATCGTAGTAAGACATGACGTCAAAAGTATAGATAATTTAGTAGTGGTACAACAGCTAGAGTTGGCAATAAAACGCGACTTATAAGGGTTTTTATGTAGTTTCGGAATCCAGTACAAAGTAGAAAGTTTATGTTGTTTTATGTTAGGACCAGACTTAAAATCATTGCACATTTTTACATGTTCCGAGACTATATCTTTTTCAGGTGTTTGAACTGTTATATAAGTTTTTGAATCAGTTAGCTCCTTCTTTAAAACATCAACATAATACAATCTTCAAATAATGATTACATTGTTTGATGCCTTGTCAGCAGGAACAAGAAATACTCTGAATGAAAATTAGAAATGTTTTTCTTCAAGTAGCGAAATGTAACTCTAGGTCGAGGTGGTAAAAGATGGTTATTTGATTTGTAAAAAGTTATTCGTGTATCAATAATATCGAAAATACATTTCTTCCAATCCGAAAGGGCATTAACATCAGCATGTTCTCGTCGACACCATTTGATGCAGAATTCTTGAATAGCTTCCGCAATATGAGTTCGACAAGCGTCAAAATCAATAAGGGAAGGTAATCTATATTTAGGTCCTTTAGTTAGGAGGGTCCTGAGACGTTTATCCTTAATGATATCAAAATTACCAGTAATGACATGACCAACTGGTTTATAGCAAAAGCTAGAAATGCTACAATCTCAAGAAATAGGGGTATTAACATCAATATTTAAGTCAGAGACAATTTTATTGTAGTTCAAAATAACATTTCTAATAGGTTTATTATATTTATAACAGATGATAGGTGATTCAGAGTTGATGAAATATTTTGGAATAGCCTCGATTCACGAAATATACTTTGAATATCAATAAAATCGATACCTTTATTTAGGAACTGAAGTTTCAGAAAATGTCTTTTATGTTCAGATTCTTTATCAATACGTGGACGATGACCAAAGGCTCAAATCTGAAATCAAAAACTTGAGAACAACCCAGACTCAACTAAACGTTTTATAAGCATAGACCGAGGCGTTTGTATTTTGATTATTCTACTATGCTCGCAAAAGAAACACTATCAATGAACGTTTAATATGTACTCGTGTTACTTACCTTAAATTATGTTTTATTTGTGAACCGTTATTGAAGACGTATATGACGGAAATTGAGCGGGATACAATTTTGGATACTCTACAACAACTTTCCAACAAACTATAACCCGTTTATAAGCAAACACAACCCCAAACTTAATTAAACTAAATACTTACTTTTGCTTGAGGAAATGTACCTTTAGTTGGAAAGAAGAAGTAGCATGAATGCTTCATCCTCAGCCAGTTTTCCTGACATGTCTCTGCATTGACAAATAATAACTTTTGATTTTAATATAACAGCTGAAAGAAACTGTTTAGTTAGTATGGCATGTTGAACCATTTACGCGATAGAGACATATTTGCATTATTTATTTCTATTGATATGATTCTACGGTTTGCTATATCGTAAGCTAAACTTATCATGATCATAAGTCATTATAAAAGCTAGCTAATAAATTTAATGATACCATCGTTCCTTAAATGAGTATTCATCAAGTACGGGTTACAGTAAGGCAGAATCAGTAGACGAAATAGCTGAAGCTAATGCTGTTAACCCTTCTCTTGCTGAATTTTAAAATACATTTCTCCTTCTTTACCCATGCCTTGTTGTACAATTACATATATCTTCACTGTGTACAAGTATTTCGCTGTGCAAGCACTGCTGTGGAGTGCACTGGTTGCACAATCAACTTATAAATAGTGCAGACCCTGATGAGACAGCTCCTGTAGGAGCTGTCTCATCTGGGTCTTCACTATTTACAGGTACGTATATTGACGCGAATAGCAATCGAAGGGTTAAAATTGTTTAAAGTTACATAATCAAAAGTTGATCTTTCGCAGTGTTTTCTGGTCCTTCGGGATCATTAGTTTTGATTGTATAAGTTTTAAAAATTGAATATTGCTTAAGCCGGTGATAGGGGCGTGAGTAGTGTTGCACCTTTAATTACTACACATGAGCAGGTTCAATAAAACCGAGGCTGTAATTTTCTCTTTTAGCATTGCTATATTTGCTTTCGAAGGATCTCCCACTTTCAGTATATTTACTCAGAATCTTATCGATTTCCAAATGTTTTGCAAATACCAAAATGAGATTTTCTGTGGGTGATCCATCGAAAGCAAAAATGTTAAAACAGAATTATCAGTCTGTTCATGAGCATTTATGAAAAGGGCAAGCAGGAATGTCTGAACGTGTGGTTGTGAAATTATTTGAAGTGAATTCGTTGCATTAGTGACAAAGATGTACATGTACTTAAAGTTCTGATAGTTGTTTAAGCCGTTGTGGCTACGATATGAAGCAATTGACTTTGGGTGTAAATGACATTATTGTGATATTTTGCATGCGTGACGACATTGTTTAGGAAAAACAGTTGTAGCTGAAGATACCTTTATGACTACAATAGGGACAATAAACCAAGCTGTAGAAACCGCTGTAGTGATTTTTGCACAGGCGATGGAAAGATGCAGGGGAGGCAATGATAGCTGAGCAGGTTTGTATAACTACAACAGGAAGCAATGATATTGACTGTAGAAAACTAGGTGCAGACCATGATCAGAGGGCATCTACAAGAGTATTATGATTAGGATCTCTGCCAAATATTCTCTACCAATCAATGCTTAATGTTTTCATTAGCATATTTTAATTTGCAGGACAACATAGCATGAACATGGACCGGTTTTAATTCTGAAAGTAGGAGATCATTCGAAAGCAAAATACTCGGTTTGGTTTTATTCAGTTTGCTCATGAGCAGCTATTAAAAGTGCAACACTACTCACATTCCCTAGCACCGGATTAAGCGGCATTTAATTTTCAAAAATAAATGCCGAAGGACCAGAAATTATATCAACACGGAGAACCGCCGCCGTACAAGAACTAAACACTTGCTTTTGTGATGTACATCTATTCTGAAAGTAGGAAAAGTCTGAAGTTTCATTTGAACGAATTAACGTTTGCATATTTATTGATCCTAAGGTTAAAAGAAAGATACCTCTAACGACACAGCGATTCTCCTGAATGTCACACGCATGTTCATTGGAACAATTCTTGCACATATGTGGGATCTGAAAGTCACAAATATTAAGTTTGATCTCAAAGGTCATTTAAACAGGTTGGAAAACAAAATATTTCTGTGAATGTTCAAATCATCATTGGAAACAAGTATTATGCCCACGTTTATTATATTTAATAATTCACTGAAAATAGACGCCTTTGTACATTATGAAATAGAGTAAAACCAGGATTAAGTGTATGCGGATAAGTACGGAATTCAGACCTAAATAAGTTTATCCATTATATTATAGACATCTTAACTTTAAATTACAAATGGCGCACGAATGACGAAGAGAGGAATTGTAATGGCGCATGAATGACCACGAGAGAAATGTCTTTTGCATTTTACGAGAAACAACATAGCTCTTAGAAATGACGTCATATATGAAATTACGTCATTTATTTTTTATCAGTTTTAAATTCACCTCTACATGTTGGCGTTGTCTTCCTTGTTATTGCATGGTCTATAGGGCTAGTCAGCACGTTTTGTTTTTAAAATATCGAATGACGTAGATATTTAAGTTAAATCAAGCCTGAAACAATAAAACCCTGACTAACCAATCAGTGTAGAATCCACATAGTATGGAATGCTTAACCCTTTCACCGCCAATGTCTCATAAATGCACCGCGACAAATACAGCGTGTCCAAGAAACAATGCAACCCAATTTCAATTCCTTATTACTCTAAATCTATTCAACCGATATAATTATTTATATATCAGTGTTTAGGTACACAAACAGTGGTTCACTTCTTGTAAAACTACAGCTTAAATGCTTTTATAGAGTTTGAGATATTTCGTAAATACTGAAAGCACCTTGTCTTATTGTTTCCCTGAAATAGGATTATAGATGTAATAAGTTCATTTGAAAAGATTTTGAACGGATTAGCCAAAGAATAGATTAACTGTTAAGAAAACTAAAAAATCATGTATGATTAAAGTGATAATTGTTTTAACAAGTACCGTCATATTGTTCAAAAGATAACTTGTTTTGAGATACCCGCACATCAAAACGACTCCATGTGTTCATAGGCTTCTCAATGACTTGTTTGTTATCTCTGAACATATGCAATAAAATAAAATATAACCAGGCAGTCTATCTATGCACAAATTGTATGCTAACAACTAAAAGTATCATACACGTGGAAGATTTAATCCTGGGATATGACAGATGTCATAAACACACATGTAAGTATCAATCGGGGTACAAAAGGGGTTATATTGGTTATCCGCTTAACAATATATTATCAGGGTAAATGTGTAACGAAAATCCAGTTTATGGGAAAGGTTAAAACAGGGTGCCTTCAGTATTTACGCCATATTTCAAAATCTATGAAAGCATTTGAGCTGTAAGTTTACGCAAATGTTAACCAATGTTGTACCTAAACGGTGGCATATGCGATTTTTCTAACGGCTAAATAAAGTCTGTGTTATAAGGAATTGAAATTGGATTGGATTTTTTTCTGGGACATCATGTAGTGCAGTCCCAGATCAAGGCGGCGTCTTATCATGGTCTTCACTTTTTGTTCTACACCTGTGGTTTAATCCTTTGAAATTTAAATGTACAGTGCTCCCTCTCTACAACGACACCTTTTGGGATACAAAGATTGTATGTGTTGTTCAGAGGGAGTTGTTATAGGGAGGGAAAACCAAACATAATTAGCTTGTTTGCAGATCCCCAGATAAGGTGTATTTCGAGAACAAAAACCGTTATGCCTCAATCAAACCATACGTTGTGACCACTCTTTAGAATCGTCACTTTGTGACGATTCTAAAGAGTGGCCACAATATAGGGTTTGATGGGGGCATAAAGAAAATACGATGGGAAAAGGTTGTTTCTGGAGCCTTGTTGTTTCGGAAACAGTGACATGCGTTGTTGTAAGGAGGGACTCGTTATTGAGAGGGCCGTTGTAGGGAGGGAGCCGAAAGTTTTTAACAAAATTTGGTTACAGACGACAATTAGAAATTTGCCACCAAGATGGTTAAACTTGCTAGATGTTTTAACGACAAACAGTGCAGACTAAACGGATGGCTCTATTTAGAGCATTCTGATCAGGACCTGCACTGTTTGCAAATTACAAAGCGTGCAAGTCCTCCATTAAAGGGTTAATAATAGCTATTATGTACTAGCTATACAGAATGTGGGGTTTTATTCCAATCGTTGGAGCTTAGCGTGTTAAACCTTTATATCTTGGCGTGTTACCATCTCCTCACCAGTTCAACTATTACCTGTAATACATAATCGACCAATCCTTACCGGGCTGTGAACAAATAAAGTATGATACATTGTTGTCTACGTACGATTCGATCAGTCTTTTAGAATTAATTGGCTGTGTGTCAAACAACTTGAATCTTGGTGAGTTAATCGGCGTATAATCTGGATCCAAACTGTTGCAAATGATCACCATGTCGCGGATTCATGGATCATTTTAATTCCTTTGTGAACGTAGTATACCCAGATGTTACTGCTAAGTATGGAGCCATGTGATCAAAATATTCTGTGTTTGCCTATGGAACAATAAATATTGGGCTCTACAGTTTCTGTCATGGCGTACATGTCCTGTGTTCTTATAGCATTGTAACATTTCATCTTATTAATACTCATGCCATCATTATGTCTTACAATAATATTCGATGAGTAAGGGGCATTATACTTTCGAAAGCTTTATTTTTTAGAGTGGAGTTGCCTTTAATCATAGTTTCACCCAGTTTTAAACGTCGACGGGTTACTGTTATCAAAAGTCATCACAGCCTGGCATGTGGGATCAAACATGTGTACTCTTTCAACATCAATGTCACTAAATTGCACTTTGATAAAAAGTGAAGTTTAGGACTAGCACCTACTTTTTTAAAGACGGAATATGACTTCACTGTTTGTCTCAGTCTTTAGTTCTATGGCAGTGGTTAAATCATTTGAAATGAGTGTTTATTTATCTAATTTCTCCAATTTACTGAATGGTTGGGTTACAGACGAAAATTAGACATTTGGTGCTGAAAGACTATAAATCCATTCCTTAATGCAAACACACTGCGTTTTGAGTTTTCCTTATAGCACTTACCGGAATGACATCAATGACGTCGGCCATCCGTATAAAGACACAGGGTCGGGTGTTATTTACCGACGCCATGTTGATATCTGTTTCAAGTAATCGACACTCACGTCTCGTCGGTAGATACTTCACAGCATTGCACGCGAGTCGTACGCGACATTCCAGAAGGCATTGCTGTATCGGAACGTTAGTGACCATTAAAAACCAGTCTTCACCGTCGTCACATTTTCTCCAGTCAGACACTGAATATTTGAAACGTGAAAGGGCATTGACTAAACATAAACAGATATTCAAAAGTTGTAAAGTTGAAACCAACAAATGATTCAGCTGCATGGTAAGGCCTTTCCCAATTCAGAATGAGGCCGTTAACTTCCAAACTGCAATCATTGTTAACCAGTGAACGCATAATTCAGGTAGTCCGCATCATGTGTCATACAATATAATGTCGTTTGTATCATTTTCCCCTTTTCTATGGAAATAGCAATACCACTGTATCAAACAGATGATAATCTGAGTTATACGCCATCTGGGTTCAATCAGTTTGAATATGTAATGATAGATGCGACATTGGCAGCGAAGGAGTAAAGCCGAAGCAAACGTTTTAAACTCTGCCATGGATGAAAAATGATAGCTAGCAGAAACGGTCGTTAAATAAATTAGATATGCAACGGACCCATATCGGCAAACGGTGGAAGCTAATCCATTACTTTGATGTACATGTTTCAATGATCAATAAAAGACTGTAGGGCTAGTTTAACCATATCAGTACGGGACATACGATCCACAAATATCCATAACAAATAGACTACACCCAGATCAGAGGACGTCTATAGGAGCCCTTTCAATAAGGAATACAACTGTTGTCATATTACGCTTTGTTAAAATCACTCCTGAATATGCATGGCAATATTGACCTTTTTGAAATCTGAAATAGTCCATTTGACGTGTCTGCAGTGAAAACCATTTGATTCTCTTCATATGAACGGAAACTCGATGTTTATTCAAGACTGTTGTATATATCCAATATTTAACCCTTTGAATTGGTACATTTTCGAAGTTGATTGATCAAGATTTAACTGTAGAGTATATCCACTGTGAAATGCTTAACTTTGATATATGATTGTGAATGACAAACAGCTCAGACTCTGATCTTTATTAACCCTTCGCTTGCTGAATTTTAAAATACATTTCTCCTTCTTTACCCATGCCCTGTTGTATAATTACATATATCTTCACTGTGTACAAGTATTTCGCTGTGTAATTACTGCTGTGGAGTGCACTGGTTGCACAATCAACTTGTAAATAGTGCAGACCCTGATGAGACAGCTCCTGCAGGAGCTTTCTCATCTGGGTCTTCACTATTTACAGGTAGGTATACTGACGTGAATAGCAAGCGAAGGGTTAACTGGTTTCTGTGTAATGCCATTGCATTTAAAGGGTTGCGTCGTTAATCCATTCTCTGATTAAGGCGTTTTTTTGCAAACAAGGTAGACCCAGATCACGAGGGAGCTATCCAATTAAAGAAGTCTGTTTATTTGTAAAATTGTATATTTCCGCTCTGAAGCGGACAAATGCAATTGTAGACGGATATATACATCTTTCTCATTCTGGCAAATATGTCACTAAGCCAATCAAGTTTTAATTGAAAACAATATCACGATTTTCCGTAACTTTGCAGAAAAGGTCACATCAACAAATTACTTCTATATCGCCGTATTCATATTAAGGTTCTTTATCTTAATAAAACCTTGAAGGAAATCCTGAAACTGCTGCATTATAAGTAGGACGCATTGGAGGTGTTTTTCGTTAACAGTATATTTTATAATGAAATATTTACAAAGTCCCGTATCTCTGTTAAAACTGGTTAAAGAAAACATCCACTTCTGTACGGCAATTTGTAAATTATGCCTGTTCATCTTGATTGAAATCAATCCCTCGACGCATATCTGTGATTGATTCGGGATATTATGGCCAAGTAAATTTTCAACAAGTTAAAATGAAACAATGGACAACGCAGACAGTGGAGGAAAAAAGGTGTTAACCTTTGGCGTTCCTGGAACCATGTTGCTGGTAATTAAACTTGGCCAGGGTACGACTCAACACATTTTCAGCAGGTTCAGATAAAACGTGTTTCAGACTGAGAGCGGACAAAGTTTAAATGTCCAGTTTTAGCTAGTTACAGAGTGACAATACTGAGGTGTCTGCCGCCATTTGGATAGGGATCAAACATGGCTATGAAACTAAGAACGTATGGCCACATTCAACAAATTTGTAACAACCCAAAGCGGGCACAACATTTGGACAGGGAGACAGATGTTCTCATATTACAATTATTCTGGAAACAGATGTTAAAGGAAGAAAGGAGATATAATCCTCTGCCTCATGTAATCTGTGAACAAAATGAAAAATGTAGGATATCATAATGAGATTTATAGAGATATGAGCTCAGTATCTACGAAAACTGGATTGTATCTATTTTAAACAAACTTACAGTGTTTCTTTACATTCTAGATTTTATAATTTACATAACCACACATCCTCAACCCTCATGTCCGACCGCAGCAACCAAAACATAGCTTATCTGAGACGTGTGCAGTCACTGTAGCACCACCTTGAGCTTGAGCTACAACCCCACTAAAAGAAACATAAATTCTCTATTGTTTCAATAATTGTAAAATTGTAAAAAGGTATGACTAGTTGAACATACCTAATTGGGTTCTTGACATTTGAAAATATGTACGTTGGGTTTATTTAGGCATTTGGTTCTGTCCGCAATATGGTATTATCCTGTCTCACTCAATAACGACACAACTATAGTGATCGGGCACGAACTTATTCCCATGGGACCCTTAAAAATAGTTTTACAAACATTACTGCGACACTTTAATATTTCTACGCGACATTGTCCAATAAATATCACTCCACGTGACGATAACCAGTAGTTAATCAAACCTTTATGACATTATCAGTTATATATCTAAAATGGTGCATGACCCCGAGGTTTCTTGGTCATTAGAAACAAGCGCGAACCGATAGGAACCCACATTCTGGTTTTATTAACAAATACAAACTGTGTGGTGTATCACACGAATAATAGAAACGAAATATTATCAATTGGATTGGAGTGAAACTGAAACAATACACATAGTCTTACCCACTTGATAATTCACAACATACTAGAAAAAGTTAACGATTAAATGTGCATACACGATTATGTGTTTTAAGTGTAAATTACTGAGACACAATATGGACATACATTCGGAACGTGTTGTCCATATGATAGATCAGTGTATGATACAATATCAGTTTCACCTTATTTGTATTGAGCAGTTATCCGGAAGATGATTGAGACAGCAAATATCGCTATAAGTATGTAAGAGTGTTTAAGACATATTCTCTTCCTCGAATACAATTTTCCCCAGGTTCCGAGCAAGTTGGTTAGGACAAATATTGCAACACGAACATGTCTTGACAAGCATATACCTTGCCCTTTCGATAGCTGGAGAGCGCAGCAATATTTCCTACCTTGAGATTCATTAATGATAAAGTGTCAGAAAGTCGGTGTCGTATCGGCTGATAGGATTCTTTTAACAACATTACATCCATTTCCATGTGTTTACATTTGTTTTAAAGAGAAACTTATCTCACTGGACATGTGCAAGTTTGAAATAAATTGTTTCGAAACTTTCTAAAAATTAGCAACCCATTGAATATGAAAGGTCGATTCTTTCATTTTGCACTATAGTGTGATTTCAAGATAAATGTGAGGTAAGGACGTCTGTAAACCGGTTTGAAGCCCCAGTGGTGGTTTGCCACTAACCGTTCAAAGGCGGTAATCTCGTTGTCACCCTTACCTATGTCTTGTGCCTTTATCTTTGTACTTGTACGTTTGCTGGTGTTTGACATTTTCATCTCGTATGTATGTGCGTCACTTATTTTTATCGATGTTTTTGGTAATAGCTGCGTCTTGTGTGTGGCTTTTTCTGCTTGAATTTACTGTTTAGTTCACTTAATCCCTATTTAAACGGACATATATGTTATCATTTCATAAAAACCTATCTACTACCATCATTAAGTGACAGATAATGAGTGAGTGAGTTGGGTTATAATAATAATAATGAGCACAGTAGACCTACGTAGCCGAAAGGTCATGGTCTTCAAAATAAAATCAGCCCCAACACACAGCTGCGGTTCGAATCACGGTCTGAGCATTCGATATTTCATGTGAAGAAGTCTTCCAACTGACTTGTAGTAGGTTGGTGGTCTTGCCCACCACGTGTTGTGAACACGCAATAATGCTATTTGTTCCGTGATTCAAAAAACACATTGGTTCTTTCTCCACCTGTAATTAGCTGGACGTCGCGATACGTCGCGAGTCTATTTAGCAATAATGATGTGAGTTTGAACAGCAGAACAGTAAAATTAATTGTCAACCCTGGCGTGATTATTGTTAGTGGTCAAAATATATGGGGCCTCCTTATCATATGTTGCTATGACGTAAGGTCTAGAGTCTGGTAAGATGAGATAATTTTATATTCCACCAAGGATTGTGGATGGTTGAGCAGTTAAAGTGTTGATGGATGTGGAATGCTGTTGATCATACAAATGGACCTGGGAAGAGAACTCACGATTGAGACGACGTTGAGGCTATGGTACTTACTTGTCATGTATGTGATCGATTTCAGAGTAATAACCATAGCGTTTTAGACATTTCTTAATATCATTAGATCCAAACCAAGAGGGATTGATCTGAAATAGACGAGACAGTAGATTGCTTGGACACGAGCTGAGGCAAAAAATGAGACGCCATAGAAAATATCTAATGTACCTAGATTGCATGGAAGAGCGGTAACTATTAACGTGTTGTAAAATACTCAAATCAAAGACCACCACTCTTCGTTAACCCATTCCCTAATATTGACGCCTATTGACGCCACTGTAAAGGTCACTTTATGAAACCAATGGATTCAATACTACACATTTCTAAAATGTATCTTTTTCTCTACTAAATGCTCATTTTCGGTACATTTTTTCAAAGAGGTTCGATCTAAAAATAACCTATGCGGTAATGGGTTAATACTAAAATAGGAGATTCGGAAATGACACAAGTCACACGAAGGTCCACTGTAACATGTAAAACGCAAGTGAGATGCGCACTCCCATATACATACATGACCTTCATAGAACTGTTCATTGCTTGTTCCTCACTGACATACTATTAGCTGCGCCATTTAAGTCATGGTCTTGTGTCTAGGACAAGAGTATGATACCACACAGGACGGGGAAATATAAATAAATGAGGCATTGAATGGTGTTCGATATAGGACATTTACTGAGGCATAACGTTTCGTCTTCGAATCTGCAATTATCTTAGATTAGAATATAGATGCATTACAAATGTATTCAGAATTGAAAATGTGACTACGAAGATATATTGAACGTTTCTATAGACACATATTTTTGTTTTGGAATACTGTCTGTGATGTCAATATATTTGACAACTTAAAATGCTTCCCATTTGGAGTCTAAATATTTAACCAGATGCTCTATTTGCAACCGTATCTGTTTCTGGCATGTTCGTTTACTGTTTTCGTCGTGGTGCTGTTCGGGCGGTTGTGTGTTTTGTATGCGGTGTTTTCTGCATGACTCATACATGTACTTCGTATTCTCACAAGAAACATAGAATTAACCCCATAACATTTTCGGAATCTACAGAATTACAAGGCGTTTCTACAATGCTCTTCAAAGACCAGTTAGTTCTCTGTGGACTTCTTTTACATCTTTTGTTTCAACTGACATCTGCAGCTGCGTATTTCAAGTACTCAGTGTCTGCCTGGAGGTGTGGTGACAGTTACCAGTCCCTCCAAATAATCAGAGGCATTTCAATACAGAATTGTATTCTAGAATGTCGCAGACGGACGCCTTGTATAGCCATAACTTTTCTAGTGATTAGACGCGAGTGTCGGATACTGCATACAGATACTAATGTGGCCACTGTCTATAGCAGCCGAGCATGTGTCTTCATTCGGATGGTTAACGTCGTTGACATCATTCCGGTATGATTCTTACACAGCAGAACTGCAAATGTCACTTGTGTCAAGTTTAACCTAGTGGATTTTTCCATGTTTATATATTGAATTAGTCCATATTTTATCTAAGGGATGCACGGCCTAAATTATCAATTTCGTTTTATTTTATATTGAAAGTCCTATCAGCAAACATTGTAGACTCTGATCAGAGGCCGCATTATACAGCGTCTGACCAGAGTCTACACTGATTTCCTACGCCCCATATATGGGATCGTGGGAGCAAATGGCTTAATATGTCTAGTATTTTATCGACACTGTTTTGAAATTCATCTATTGTCATTTATTTTTGTGTAATTTCCAATACCGTATGTTTGTCTGCGACTAATATATCTAGTAGTTTATTGACACGCTTTCGAAATTTATATATTGTTCTTCAATTGTTGTGTTTCTAATGCCGAGTGTATGCAATGATATACAGTTGAACTTCGATATCTCGAACTCGGATAACTCGATCTTCGGGATAACTCGAACTTAAAATTTCAGTCCTTCCAAAACTTACAATACAGAACTGCTCTAAAACGTATTACTATGTATAACGAGAAACACATGAGACACCTTAATGCAGGTCTAAAGTAATACTGAAAGCTCTTACAGGAGCCTTCAGCATTACTTTAGATCGGCATTAAGCTGTGAACATAAGAAAGTATCTAGATCAGAAATCGGATAACTCGAACTTCTGTTTAATTTATGTGGTCCCTCGAATTAATTTATGTGGTCCCTTGAAGTTCGAGACATCGAAGTTCAACTGCATCTATAATTACAGTACAATGTACCACACTCACCATTACCCACCTGGTGTTTTGTACTTTTCATTGTTCGTTGATATGTTGTAGTTGTATTATTTGGAACTCTACTGTTAATTCTACAGTTAATGGCAGAATGTTAAATGTTCAGATCAATTCAGACATGGATTGCACTACAACCAACATAATTTATGTTTTATCTTGAAACGCCCCTACTTGCTGTATCCAATATGTTGTATAAACATGCATTTTGAAGACCTGAATCAGTGAGTACGCATATCAATGTCGAAATAATAAGCTGAGGAACGTTTTGTACCAATATTTTAGACGCCTGACCACTGATTTAAAGATGTATTAGATCAACTTGTAGAATATATCTCATACGATAATGATGCAACAGTAGTTTGAATTAGAAAGCTAGGATATAGCTGGATTAAATTGGATTTCGAGTTTACAAACGCCGTTTTCTTTCGGATTATATTATAATATTTACCAGACTGGTAATATTTCATAAGAGTTTGGCGAAGAATTTCGACCAATCATTAAGCCGGATATTATGTCGGGTTAGTCGTTACGGATTTGAGATTTCACTTACATGTATTTAGCGTTTGCGAAGCACTGCGCATGCGATGAGTTTGTTTCAAAACACGCCCAGTCTCGTGTTAGCCTTAGATGGCAATGTTTACTACAGGTGGCGTATAATGAAAACGAAACAAGACGAATAGTTCATAGACAAATTATTGAATTCATTGAACTATAGTGTGTGTACATAATGCACAAAATGAGACACAGCTTGCTGAAATATGTTAGTAACATAATGATATTCCATTATCTTTCTTTCATTACTTCTAGCTTTGATGGCGTCACATTATGTACAGCGATTTGTATTTCATTGAATTATATGGCGTTTCCTCAGAATTTGAATTGTTTCGTTTCGATCCCTCTCCCATCCAATATACATATTTATCACATAATCTACCATATGGGAGTGCCGTAACAGAGTGTCGTATTTCGCAGAATTGCACTAGTGCATTTTTATGCAAATTAGCAAGTTAGCCAATCGTGGCGCTTATTTAAAAAGCGTTAGTCAATCATAGCACTCCATGTGGGCCATCCGTTGTATTACTACGCTGTTTGTAAAGCAATTGCCGAAACAGCTGTCAGCTAGTCTGTTTTATTTTCTATGGCATTTTAAGGATTATGTGGTAAAAAGAATCTTACATTCGTGTCCATTATACATTGTTTTATGAAACGAGTTTACTATAATAATATGACACGAGCTTTAGCAAGTGACATATTCATTATAGTAAACGAGTTTCATAAAAACAATGTGTAATGAACAATCATGTAAGATCCTCTATAAACAGCTAAACATATAATATTAACATATAGTATCTGCTTTACGGGTATATAGGTCAGGTATGCAGTATCAGGTTTATTTTTATTGCGTTTTTAGCTCACCTTGCTAAAGGCTCAATGTGAGCTATTGTGACCGCCTGTCGTCCGTCGTCCGTCTGTCCGTCCGGCCGTCTGTCTGTCCTTTCACTTTTATTTCAAATGACTTCTTCTCCTAAACCACTGGGAGGATTTCAACCAAATTTCACAGAAATTTACCTTAGGGTGTCCTCTATCAGGTTTGTTCAAATCATGACCCCCGGGCAAAAATGGCCCCCCCGCCCCACTACTTTTAAAGTTTGTTTTTTTAAATCTTTAAAAATCTTCTTCTCTGAAACCACAATTTCTAGAGCTTTGGTATTTGGTATATAGCATCATCTAATGGTCCTTTACCAAGTCTGTTCAAATGATGACCCCGGGCCAAAAATGGCCCTGCCCTGGGGCTTGTAACTTTTACATAGACTTATATAGGGAAACATTTAAAAATCTTCTTGTCTGAAACCACATAATCTAGAGCTAAGATATTTGGTCTGAAGCATCACCTAATATACCACTACCAAGTATGTTCAAATAATGACCCCTGGGCCAAAAATGGTCTCACCCTAGGGCTTTAGACTTCTTAACATCAGAAGCTACAGTTAAAAGGTTTCCCCCTTAACAATTTCATCGCAGTTATTTCCCTTGTCTCATCAGCATAGCTATAAGGGACAAAGGGAGATAACTGCATTGAAGTTCTAGTACCTCCTGAATAGTTATTCTATTTATAACTATTTATAATAAAATATGGAAGGTGGATCAGTGTAGCTGTTTTAGAAGGCATAGAACAGATATATCAAATTCCATTAGCAAACAGCAGACCCTGATCTTATAGGAGCCACCTTATCTGGATCTACTCTGTTTGCAGATGCGTGAAAACAAGTTTATATGAGGGAAATTAAAGGTTAAATAGATCGTTAAAAGGTTACAGCACTGGGCAGTAAAATCTCTCCAGGTCATGGCATGACTCTTAACTCTTTGCACGCTAGTGGTGAAACTGTGATTACCTATGCAAACAGTTTGGATCCAGATGAGAGGCCGCATAATGCGGCGTCTCATCAGAATCCAAACTGTTTGTCATCTTAACCATATTTTTGCAAAAAAATGAAAGTTAGTTTATTTTAAGAATTGAAGCAGATGACAATAACTTTTTTTGCAGACGAAAAATTAAAGGCATTTTGAAAGGAATGTTGACCCATTAACCCCATAGTGTGTAGTGTGAGTGATTTGTGGTGCTATGACACAGGGAACTTCACAGCTAGATGTTATCATAGGTCTTCGCACAATGTTAGTTAATTTATGTGATTGGAAAAAAAATATTTTCATTATGATCATATATTTTAATAAATTTTATTATGTGAGTCTTCATTAATTGCATTTAGTTGAAATTTAGGTGTTTAATAAAGTATTTTCTCATTGCTGCTAATTGTATTTATTTTAATTTGATTTTTAAAACAAATAACGTCTTAAGTTAATCAAAATTATTGTCAATCAATAATTAATGTCACTCAAAAAATTAATAACTCTTCTCAATTTCAATTGTTAAAAAAACTAATGACCCGTTTAATTGACTTATCATCAGATATTCACACCTAGAGCTAGAATTATTTCAAAACACATATTAACCCTTTACCTGTTTGCTTTGACAAAAATTGATCTGGGTCTACTCTGTTTGCTAATGCGTAAAACATGTTATTTCCATAAAGAGAAGTTTTAGCTTTGATAAAAACTGTAAAATCAAATCTATATCTTGTCAAATGCAAACAGAGCAGACCCTGATCAGACAGCTTCTATAGGAGCCGTCTGATCTGGGTCTACTCTTATCTTTAATGCGTAAAACACAATATGTCTGTGAAGAGAAATTGTTTCTTTGTCAAACACTGTAGAATCAGGTCTATATTGTGTCAAAAGAAACAGAGCAGAACCTGATTAGACAGCTTCAATAGGAGTCGTCTAATCTGGGTCTACTCTGTTTGCTTATACGTAAAACAGGTTTATATGAGGGAAATGGTTAAAAGATTTTTAAAGATATTTTTATTGGTCATTTCACACAAAAATTGGCATTATGTACTGCCTAGCACTTTATTTGCCTATATACCTGGATCAAGGTATAATTGCATAGCTTTATTGACGTCATTTGAATTTCTCAAAGACCAGTTTTAGGCGTTTTGACGTAAGGCAAAATTTGCACAAGTTGTTAACAGTTTAGATCTTGGTCAACCAGTCACTTGGTATTAGATCTGAATCCAGTTTAAGTTTATTCAGCAGTGAAAGGGTGAAAGCAGTGCACTAACTTCTATCATCTGCTAGAAATGTTGCCCACTGAAAAATTAACATTGTCAATATATTACTGTAACTCAGGTGAGCGATATAGGGCCAATTACCCTCTTGTTTCATTTTTTCATTCAATTTACCACCGTATTTGCCATCGCGGTTGTTGTTGATACCTTTATTTACACAGTTTGTCATGCAGGGTGGGGGTAGAATATGTGTGAGGTTGTGAAACCCTAAACCGGTTACATTTCGCTACTTGAAGAAAAACATTTCTAATTTTCATTCAGATTATGTTCTTGTTCCTGCTGACAAGGCATCCAACAATGTAATCATTATTTGAAGATTGTATTATGTTGATGTTTTAAAGAATGAGCTAACTGATTCAAAAATTTATATAACAGTTCAAACACCTGAAAAAGATATAGTCTCGGAACATGTAAAAATGTGCAATAATTTTAAGTCTGGTCCTAACATAAAACAACATAAACTTTCTACTTTGTACTGGATTCCGAAACTACATAAAAACCCTTATAAGTCGCGTTTTATTGCCAACTCTAGCTGTTGTACCACTACTAAATTATCTATACTTTTGACGTCCTGTCTTACTACGATCAAAGAACATGTTAAACGCTACTGTGATAAAATATATGAAAATTCTGGTATTAATGTTTTTTGGTCCATAAAAAATTCAAATGATGTTTTAACAAAACTTGAAAATGAACAGTATAACATTTCTTTACTGAGCTTTTATGATTTCTCTACACTCTATACTACTCTACCTCACCATCTTATAAAGGATAAACTTATTAAATTAATAGAAAAAACCTTTGCCAGAGAAAACAAAATGTTCATTGCTTGTAATGTTCAACGTTCATTCTTTTCGGATTCAGAAGTTGAACATTACACAATGTGGACTTGCCTTGCTGTTTGTAGATCTCTTACCTTTCTTTTAGATAATATATTTGTGCGTTATGGGGATACCATATATCGTCAAGTTGTTGGTATACCCATGGGTACAAATTGTGCCCCTCTTGTTGCAGATTTGTTTTTGTATTGCTACTAGAGGGATTTTATGCTTAGCTTAAAACCTGATACACAGACCGATATTGTTAATGCTTTTAATAAAACGTCAAGGTATTTAGACGATATTTTGAATTTAGATAATCCTTATTTTGATACTATGGTTTCTTCAATCTACCCAAAAGAACTGTCTTTAAACAAAGCGAATCAATCTGACATTAATGCTTCATTTTTAAAATTTGAATCTTTCAATTACAAATGATAAAGTTTCGTCCAAAGTATACGATAAAAGAGAAGATTTTAATTTGAAAATTGTTAATTATCCTTTTCTAGATGGGGATGTGCCACGTTCTACATCTTATGGGGTTTATATTTCTCAACTTATTAGGTTTGCCCGAGCCTGTTCTTTGCTTGAAGATTTTAACAGACGTAATTTAGTTATAACTGATAAACTTCTTAAGCAAGGTTACAGATATCACAAACTTCGGAAAACCTTTTCTAAATTTTATTATCGAAATTTACCTCTCATTAGTAAATATAATTGCAATCTACGGACGTTACTGCGACAAGGCATTTCTCAACCAGAATTTTATGGGGATGTTATCTACAAACTTAGGAAAATTCGGGGTCATATCCATTTTCATGATTTGTTTATAAAACGCATTAAAACATTTAAAAAGAAAGGTTATGATCCTATTATATTGCAACACACTGCATGTTTGGTTATCGACCCTTTTACAGTCGGTAGCTACGCTTCCCTCTTTGCTTGCGCGATGACAGGCCGAGGGTAGTACTCTATGATGGTATACTCTTAAACTTGGATACAGGAGGAGCTTACCAGACTCATGTATTACTTTTTCCCTGTCGTGCCCTTAACGGCTTACCTGCAGGTGCTCTGACTTCAGCAAAGTCATTGAGTACATATTTGACGGATTGTCACAGTTATTATGCTATGTTTTACATGTTGTCCTGTGTTCACCGTCGTCTATGTTGTGGGTAAGTCCAGCGGGGATACCTTTATTTACAATATTTGTAAAGCTAGGGTGACTTTGAGAGAAGTGTGAGGTTAGGACGTCCGTAAACCGGTTTAAACCCCCAGTGGTGTTTTTGCTGCTGACCGTGCCAAGGCGGTACTCTCTTTGTCACCCTTCCTTTTGTTTGCCTTGCATCTTTGTGCTTGAGGTTTGTTCATGTTGTGGAACGTTTGTCCCTGGTTCTTGTGTGTCTTTTGGTGTTTTCTGTGTTCATTTCGTGTGTGTGTGTGTGCGTTTGGGTGTGTGGTTGTGTGTGTGTGTGTGTGTGTGTGTGTCATGCTGTCTATCGGTGTTTTGGTGGTGGTTGCGTCTTGCATGTGGCTTTGCCTGCTTGACTTTACTACTTTTCCATTTATAAGCACAATAGTGTTGTTTGTGCAGTGTGGCGGCGGTGAAACATCTCCCCGTACATCCAATCAATATTGTTTTCTTCCTCTTGCAGGAATTGCTCTACATTCAATGTGTTTCCTCATACCTTTACACCGTACTTTGCACTTCATGGTGGCTTCCGTACTCACCGACATATTGTGTGACTATTTTAATTTCCCTTTTAAGATTTGTGCCGTTTGCGTTTTCTCTAGTGCGACTTTACCTTATTTGTGTTTCTTCTTACTTTTTACCCATTCAATGTTTCACTATTCAATGTTTCATTCATATTCTTAGTCTTCTTTATTTTTGTCATAACCTCTGGTATGTTTTCTATTATTTTACACCACTTTTCGTTACATACGTATGTCGCTTTTTACAGAAGGGTGCTACAATTACTACACAAAATATGAATAGTCTCCCTAAACTCAAAATTAATAACTTAAACTTACACTCTGTGTCTTCCGTTCAGATTCCTCATAACCTGGCTAATTTCCAATCACTACAGCCGTCAGTTTGTATTAAACCTCTAAAATTGTCTTCTGCTTCATCTTTTCATGTTCCCTCTTCGGCTATTAGTAACATTTTTCATAATGGACCTAAAATCGTTTTGTCTCCTTTAAAGCAATCTATCATTCGTTATAGTAAAGTCCATCTAAATTCACATTATTTGAACAAAAGACATAGGGTGTATCCAATAATTACTAAGTGCAATAGTAAGAGGTGTATGTGTTGCAATTTCATTTCTACTAGATCAACAATTAAATCTCTTGTTAATGGTAGAGTGTTTAGTGTGAAGATTAATTCTGATTTAGACTGAAACTCATCTAATATTATATATGTTCTTACATGAAATGCGCCACGTTGTGGCATTCAATATGTAGGTCAGACAGGACGTTCTTTAAAAACTAGGTTTCGTGAACACAGTTACCATTGCCGGATCAAAAAAGTACGCAATTTTCTTTACCAGCATTTTCGTCATACAGGACATTCTTTCAAATATGTTTCGGTTCAACCAGTAGAACAAATTATTATGATTCTAAAACTACTGGTAGTTTAAAATCTAAAGCTCGTTTCATCACAGAGCTAGATTGGATAAAGAAATTACAAACACCTTTTCCTTTAGGCCTTAATGATAACATTTTCCAAAGCGGCAATATTTCTAAAGATCCAAGTATCGACATTTTCTCTATATTTTCTATTCGAAAACGTAAAAGTAGATCACATGGCAGACGTAGAAATGGTACTATTAAGCGTAAATTACGTCGTAATATGTCTATTCATGATTTACATACTATTCTAAAACAAACTGGTAAACATTCTATGTTATCTTGTTTATCGTCTTTACCCTTTTCCTGT
The DNA here is from genome assembly GCA_963576725.1 of Azorinus chamasolen. Taxonomy (NCBI): domain Eukaryota; kingdom Metazoa; phylum Mollusca; class Bivalvia; order Cardiida; family Solecurtidae; genus Azorinus; species Azorinus chamasolen. Next base: position 6,072,941 of record OY755252.1, read on the forward strand.
CTTAAGTCAATAGACGAAGAGGCTGATAAAATCTATATGCGTACAGATCCGTTAATTAATACTGCCTCACTTATACAAAGTTACACACAGCATGTTCTTCGTCCACGTATTGATAAAGAATCTGAACATAAAAGACATTTTCTGAAACTTCAGTTCCTAAATAAAGGTATCGATTTTATTGATATTCAAAGTATATTTCGTGATAAGAATGTAATCGATGCTATTCCCAAATATTTCATCAACTCTGAATCACCTATCATCTGTTATAAATATAATAAACCTATTAGAAATGTTATTTTGAACTACAATAAAATTGTCTCTGACTTAAATATTGATGTTAATACCCCTATTTCTTGAGATTGTAGCATTTCTAGCTTTTGCTATAAACCAGTTGGTCATGTCATTACTGGTAATTTTGATATCATTAAGGATAAACGTCTCAGGACCCTCCTAACTAAAGGACCTAAATATAGATTACCTTCCCTTATTGATTTTGACGCTTGTCGAACTCATATTGCGGAAGCTATTCAAGAATTCTGCATCAAATGGTGTCGACGAGAACATGCTGATGTTAATGCCCTTTCGGATTGGAAGAAATGTATTTTCGATATTATTGATACACGAATAACTTTTTACAAATAAAATAACCATCTTTTACCACCTCGACCTAGAGTTACATTTCGCTACTTGAAGAAAAACATTTCTAATTTTCATTCAGATTATGTTCTTGTTCCTGCTGACAAGGCATCAAACAATGTAATCATTATTTGAAGATTGTATTATGTTGATGTTTTAAAGAAGGAGCTAACTGATTCAAAAACTTATATAACAGTTCAAACACCTGAAAAAGATATAGTCTCGGAACATGTAAAAATGTGCAATGATTTTAAGTCTGGTCCTAACATAAAACAACATAAACTTTCTACTTTGTACTGGATTCCGAAACTACATAAAAACCCTTATAAGTCGCGTTTTATTGCCAACTCTAGCTGTTGTACCACTACTAAATTATCTATACTTTTGACGTCCTGTCTTACTACGATCAAAGAACATGTTAAACGCTACTGTGATCAAATATATGAAAATTCTGGTATTAATGTTTTTTGGTCCATAAAAAATTCAAATGATGTTTTAACAAAACTTGAAAATGAACAGTATAACATTTCTTTACTGAGCTCTTATGATTTCTCTACACTCTATACTACTCTACCTCACCATCTTATAAAGGATAGACTTATTAAATTAATAGAAAAAACCTTTGCCAGAGAAAACAAAATGTTCATTGCTTGTAATGTTCAACGTTCATTCTTTTCGAATTCAGAAGTTGAACATTACACAATGTGGACTTGCCTTGATGTTTGTAGATCTCTTACCTTTCTTTTAGATAATATATTTGTGCGTTATGGAGATACCATATATCGTCAAGTTGTTGGTATACCCATGGGTACAAATTGTGCCCCTCTTGTTGCAGATTTGTTTTTGTATTGCTACGAGAGGGATTTTATGCTTAGCTTAAAACCTGATACACAGACCGATATTGTTAATGCTTTTAATAAAACTTCAAGGTATTTAGACGATATTTTGAATTTAGATAATCCTTATTTTGATACTATGGTTTCTTCAATCTACCCAAAAGAACTGTCTTTAAACAAAGCTAATCAATCTGACATTAATGCTTCATTTCTAGATTTGAATATTTCAATTACAAATGATAAAGTTTCGTCCAAAGTATACGATAAAAGAGAAGATTTTAATTTTAAAATTGTTAATTATCCTTTTCTAGATGGGGATGTGCCACGTTCTACATCTTATGGTGTTTATATTTCTCAACTTATTAGGTTTGCCCGAGCCTGTTCTTTGCTTGAAGATTTTAACAGACGTAATTTAGTTATAACTGATAAACTTCTTAAGCAAGGTTACAGATATCACAAACTTCGGAAAACCTTTTCTAAATTTTATTATCGAAATTTACCTCTCATTAGTAAATATAATTGCAATCTACGGACGTTACTGCGACAAGGCATTTCTCAACCAGAATTTTATGGGGATGTTATCTACAAACTTAGGAAAATTCGGGGTCATATCCATTTTCATGATTTGTTTATAAAACGCATTAAAAAATTTAAAAAGAAAGGTTATGATCCTATTATATTGCAACACACTGCATGTTTGGTTATCGACCCTTTTACAGTCGGTAGCTACGCTTCCCTCTTTGCTTGCGCGATGACAGGCCGAGGGTAGTACTCTATGATGGTATACTCTTAAACTTGGATACAGGAGGAGCTTACCAGACTCATGTATTATTTTTTCCCTGTCGTGCCCTTAACGGCTTACCTGCAGGTGCTCTGACTTCAGCAAAGTCATTGAGTACATATTTGACGGATTGTCACAGTTATTATGCTATGTTTTACATGTTGTCCTGTGTTCACCGTCGTCTATGTTGTGGGTAAGTCCAGCGGGGATACCTTTATTTACAATATTTGTAAAGCTAGGGTGACTTTGAGAGAAGTGTGAGGTTAGGACGTCCGTAAACCGGTTTAAACCCCCAGTGGTGTTTTTGCTGCTGACCGTGCCAAGGCGGTACTCTCTTTGTCACCCTTCCTTTTGTTTGCATTGCGTCTTTGTGCTTGTGGTTTGTTCATGTTGTGGAACGTTTGTCCCTGGTTCTTGTGTGTCTTTTGGTGTTTTCTGTGTTCATTTCGTGTGTGTGTGTGTGTGTGCGTGTGCGTTTGGGTGTGTGGTTGTGTGTGTGTGTGTCATGCTGTCTATCGGTGTTTTGGTGGTGGTTGCGTCTTGCATGTGGCTTTGCCTGCTTGACTTTACTACTTTTCCATTTACTACTTTTCCAATTAAACACCCAGTGACCTAGTGACACTTGTCACTTACCGCTTCAAGGCAGTACTTCCATCTTTCCCTTAACTGATATTTTTATGTCTTTTTGCGTCTCTATTTTACTAAAAAAGGGTAAAATATTTGTTGTCAAATCAAGAGTTACCGTTTCATATTGTACTATACACTTACAAAATCAACGAATAATGTGACACGTTCATTTTGCACTTTGCGCTGTGGAAGCGTTTAATTCGGTCTGCGAAAACGCAACAAAACGGGGATAAACTATTTCGCTCTCAATTGTTTTTGTCTGCAAACTTTGTCGTCTGCTACACTTTTTATGTTTTAAATTTCTATATTTTTGTTTAAGATAGTCACAGGAACAAACTAATAAGAGGCCGAGCTACTCTCATCTCTCATCTTGACCCAAAATATATGTAATTACAGTTGCGAATTTGACAGCGAAAGAGTGAAACTCCCATCATGTATCACAGCTTAGCACTTCATATATTAAAGGTCTGAAACACCCGAATGTCTCCAGCATGTTAACCCTTCGCTTGCTGAATTTTACAATACATTTTTCCTTCTTTACCCATGCCCTGTTGTATAATTACATATATCCTCACTGTGTACAAGTATTTCGTTGTGCAATCACTGCTGTGGAGTGCACTGGTTGCACAATCAACTTGTAAATAGTGCAGACCCTGATGAGACAGCTCCTGCAAACTTTGTCGTCTGCTACACTTTTTATGTTTTAGTTTTCTATATTTTTGTTTAAGATAGTCACAGGAACAAACTGATAAGAGGCCGAGCTACTCTCATCTCTCATCTTGACCCAAAATATATATAATTACAGTTGCGACTTTGACAGCGAAAGAGTGAAACTCCCATCATGTATCACAGCTTAGCACTTCATATATTAACCCTTTGCTTGCTGAATTTTAAAATACATTTCTCCTTCTTTACCTATGCCCTGTTGTATAATTACATATATCCTCACTGTGTACAAGTATTTCGCTGTGCAATCACTGCTGTGGAGTGCACTGGTTGCACAATCAACTTGTAAATAGTGCAGACCCTGTCTCATCTGGGTCTTCACTATTTACAGGTAGGTATATTAACGTGAATAGCAAGCGAAGGGTTAAATAACACACATGGCATGCCAGAGATGAGACTTTGCATTTGGTGCAATTAAAGCTTCTTCTAAGAACGTAAAATGTTGAGATCACAACCGATTGAATGGGATTATGTTTTTCATTTCCCATCCCTTTTGTACAAGTGGATCTTCTTGCTCTATTGTTGCGTTTTAACAGAAACATATGTTAAATAATTGACGAATGACACTTGCCTTTTCTAATCACCATACAGTGGAACTTGAAGGTATTCTTTGGTCACACTCCTACATTTAAATAACCTGTACGGATCGTGTTATTGTTTGCATACAAAATATTGAACCGACATGCATTATCATGTCCCATTCAGATGTCAATTATTTAATTGTATACAATATACTTTCCTTTTATGTTATCGTTTAGATTCCGAATATATGCCACAACTGTTCAGAGGAAGAAGTGTGCGACATTCAGGCAAACAGATGTGTCATTCAAGGTATTGAACAGCGTTAAGTCGAGTCCAAATCGAATGGCAGAAAGTAATGAATTCCAGCTATTAAACAGAAATTAATTGAGTGAGTGACTGAGTTGGGTTTTACAGCACTGCGACATTGAATAGTTCATATAGTGCCGATGAATGATGATATGACATCATGATGAGGGATTTAAGGCAGATGATTTCGGCTAATCTCATTCGCTGCAAAACAATGCATGGAATCAAAACAATCAACCTGCCTTCCTTTTAGTTTTTGGCAGAGGGGATAATCTCTGTCAAATAAACAAAAACATCCACTATTACAATTAAGCCCCTAAACCATTGCAAATTAGGAAGGTCTCTGGGGTGAAACTAGAATAGTTTTTATACAAATTTTGATGTCTCCCAAAGCGCGTATACAAAATTCTCCAAAGTCCTTTAACTCTGCAGCAAATCATCGAACCGAAAAAGGACTAAATTATGCACTATGCATAGTGCTGATCAATCCTATGAAGTTTCATAAACATCCGATAAAAGATTTTTGGTAAAACCCCGTAGACACAATTTATCCATGTAAAACTTTTCAAAATCCCTTAACTCTGCAGAAAACCATCATACCGAAACAGGATTTAATGAATATCAAATTAAAGGTTTTGGTGAAACCCTGCAGACAAAATTTCCATGTACAAATTTCAAAGTCTTCTAACTCTGCACAAAATAGGAGGCAATAACTCCAACATTATTGAAACCAGAGTTATGATACTTATGCATAACACTTTCTTCCATCATGCTCTTTCCATACATGAAATGTCATTCCAATAGCACTAGTAGTGCAGGGCAATAACTCCAAAAGTATTGAAGCCAGAGTTATTGCCTTTATACATGACATTTCCTCTCATCATGGTCTCTCAATGTATGAAGTTTCAAACAAATGGCATTAGCCATGTAGGAGTTATCGTCCGGACAAGAAAGTGTAAATAATTGACCTTGAATTGTAACGATGACCTCGAATTTTGACCTTGACCTTTAAAGAATGTGCCGGGATCCTGCTGTCTGCAAATTGTGACCTTGACCTTTGATCAACTTGCATAAATCGAACGCTCTGCACATCGTCTTGTTAAGTCAAATATTTGGGCCAAAGTATTTTGAAATCCTTCGATTTTTGTAAGAGATATGGAGCGGACACGGATGTGACAGACAGACGAACAGACGGACGGACGGACAACTCGAACAAAAAACAATATGTCTCCCCATTATAAATTGGGGAGACAAATCAATTACTGCATATACTATTCAGTGAGGATTGTCTGTGTGTGTATGTATATTTAGTGCGCTTCTGCTGCTAATGTGGACATTCGTTGTCTGGCGTCTGTTTTGTTACTGCACAATATTGGCCAATGAACGAGATTATTGTATGCTTCATATCTGTAGATATATAGTAGAACCTGTCTTAAACGCCTATTCATTTAATGAACATAAGCGTCTTAAAAACCTGGGGGTTGCAAGATGCATGGGGAAAGTAATGCAGAAAGCTCCTATAGGTTGTTCTGCACCATTTATGATCTGCATTAAGCTATCACCTGCCCAGACAGACCCATGATTAGACCTCTTTGTGATGGTCATCTAAGACAGATGCTACTGCAACACTATACATAATGTAAATATCTTGATATATATATATATAACCCTGAATCGTTTCATACTTCATTCTCTGTGTTGTTATATTTCCTGGTCCTTCGGAATCATTAGTTTTGATCAACAGTTTTGAAAATTGAATGCTGCTTAAGTCGGTGCTAGGAGGCATGAGTAGTGTTGCACTTTTAATTACCTACTCATGAACAGACTCAATAAAACCAAGTCTGCAATTTTCTCTTTTCGCATTGCTACTTTTGCTATCGAATGATCGCCAACTGTCAGACAATATCTCCTACAATACGGTCACGATATTCCGAAATTATTTCTCCTAAAATATAGTTCTGGTATATGAATATATATACACAATTTCCTTCACAGAATGCCAACAGTTAGCCGTGTCAAATGAAGACATTGTTGGAAACATGCTAAGTGTGGGGTCAAAGGTGAAAATATCGCCACATTCCAACTATACACTGGGCAATAGTAGTGAAGAATCGCAGTGTCAGACCAACGGTACATGGGATTTCGTGGGGCCCACATATTATGTTGGTGAGGCATACACCGGACAAAAGGAAAGAAAAGGTTGGACGTTAGCATTTTATTTTGAAGTACATGTAGTCCTATGGTTTGTACTGGGTCCATGCTTATAAAGCTTTTAGTTGAGTCTGAGTTTCGTTCTCAAGCTTTTGATTGGTCAGATTTGAGTTCTCAAGCTTTTGATTGGTCAGATTTGAGCCAGAGGCTCAAATCTGACCAATCAAAAGCTTGAGAACGTACTCAGACTCAACTAAAAAGTTTTATAAGCAGGGACCCAGATCTGTATTTATACGTTACTACTCAATGCCTTCTGTTGATTTTAAATGTTCTTTCTAACCTAACTGACGTATTCTTATTCAGTTACGATCACAAACATAGAGTTAAATCATGGTATGATATAATGGTTATTCCAGCACTACCGACGCGTCTTTGTGCGTCCGTGCTGTAGTACTCAATGGTACAAGTCATCAATATTGAACTGAACACGTGTTTTTTAATTTTCCTTATCATAATGTGTTTGGATAATTTATCAATCATATCTACTACTTTAATACATGCTTGAAAAGAAACATCATCAATACTATTTTATGACCCCCTCCGAGGCGGTGGGGGCATTGTATTATTATTATTATTCCACATTTATATAGCGCTCATTTCACACAGGATATGTGAGCTAAAAACGCTTCATATAGATAATTTGCATGTACACAAGTGAGTATATATAATGCTTACAGAATATTTAAAACAAATATAATTTAAGATAGAGATAGCGATAAAAATATTAACAAGAGTGTTCGGAAGACACATGTGTCACCTGCTCGCAACTGACACAAAAACTGTTAATATCATGGAGTGCGAAAATCAGAACAAAGGGGAATAACTCAAAAAGTGTTGCATGCAGAGTGATGGACCCTAGTTACATCAATGATCCTCAATGAGAGAAAGACACAATTGAAATTTGACAGCTCTATAATGATTAGTTCAGAAGTGACGGTCAAAACAAGACAGTGTGATGAAAATCAGAACAAATGGGAATAACTAAAAACGTACTGCATGCAGACTGACGGATATTAGTTACATCAATGGTCCTTAATGAGAGGGAGGCACATGTGAAATTTGAAAGCTCTATAATGATTAGTTTAGAAATGACAGCCAAAAAAAGAAAGTGTGACGGACAGACAGACGGACGGACAGACAGACATACGGACGGACGGACAGACAGACAGACAGACAGACAGACAGACAGAAAGACAGACAGACAGACAGACAGACGACGGAAAAGTGATCCCTAAGTGACACACTGCCTCTCGGCAGGTGACACAGGCCTCTCGGCAGGTGACACAAAAATGTAATTAATTTAAGAATCATAGAACAGAAACACAATCATCCTTTTCTGTACTTTGTTTATGTCCGTAAACCAAGGGAAATAGACGCATACTGTGACTATATAGTGTCAGCCCACTCATATCACTAAAACTCTAATGAAACATTATATATGTACAGTGTCAGTATGCCATACAGTTACGACCCAGAACCACATGGATTGACATACAACACTATACATAACATATTGCCTTACACATGTACGACAATGGATTAACATAACTGGTCAATTCTGTAGCTAATGCATATAAACTACACAGTGCAATACAAACATTACAAACAACCCACCAATATATACACTCAGTATGCAAAACTGGCGAAGGAGCATCGTAAAATCAGTTCAAGTGACACTGACTGAGGCACACAATGCCGCCACGAGCCGCAATCTGGGCGGTTTCAAAGAGATCAGGGGCTATACCTACCACCAAGATCCAACACCCAGCACTACACGACACACACATCAAGTGCCTACAAACAGTGCCCAATTAAAATAACTGACAGGATATTCAACCAATATTTTGCAAGTAGAAACTGTTCGAAAGCGGAGGGATTCGAAAATGTCCCGACAGTCACAAGAGAATGGCAGAATCGACAGTCAGTGGCTAAGGCAGAAGTCATCAGGATAGATAATTATTAACTACATTTTCTTGTCCTAGTAATGTCCTAATAAATGTGGTTGAAATGCGGTTTAAGACATCTTTTAAAAGATGCCAGTGAGCTGGCGTCTCTGATGCCTGACGGTAGAGCATTCCAATGTTTTGAAGCTGCATTCTACCATACGACTTCTTGGTAAAACCAACGACAATGAATTACTTGCTGACATGTCAACAATGTACTTGAGGGAGGGGAGTCGTTGTGCATGGCTTTGTATGTATGTGTCAAAAGTTTGAATTCGATCAGATGTTGAACCGAAAGCCAGTGATATGATTATATCGAGAAGTCTTGGTTATGATACGGGCTGTTGTGTTTTGCACCCTTTGACGTTTTCGTATGATTTGCAGTAGTCAAGTTTTGAGGCAACCAGGCAGTTTACCAAAGTTTTCTCAGTGTTGTTATATTTTCTGGTCTTTCGGGATCATTAGTTTTGATGTTATTGTTTTTGAAAATTGAATATTGCTTAAGTCGGTGCTAGGGGCATGAGTAGTGTTGCACTTTTAATTACTACAAATGAACAGACTCAATAAAACCAAGTCTGCAATTTTCTCTTTCTACATTTTTACTTTTGCTTTCGAAGGATCACCCATTTCATAATATTGGTAGCATCAGATGATAGGTATTGTCTTATATGGCATATTTGCCGGAGCTGTGCGTAACTAGATCGTTTTGCTCTGACTGTTGGTTTGTTGGTTAGTTGGTATGTGTGTCAAACTTTAACGTTGGTGATAATTGTGTAGCCATTCCACATATATATTTCAAACTTGGCATGTATCTGGTTATGGAGATATTCAATTTTTAGGGTGATTTATTAAAGTCAATGTCATATATCAAAAGTACAAAAATGAGTCATGCAGGAAACACCACATACAGAACAAACACTCGCCCGAACAGCAACACAAGGAAACAGCAAATGTACATAGGTAGAAAAAACAACAAGAGACGCACAAAGACAAAACAAACATACAATAGGAGGAAGATGGAAGTACCGCCTTGGAACGGTCAGTGACAAAAGTCACCGGGGGTTTAAACCGGTTTATGGGCGCCCAACCTCACCCTTATTCCATCCCCATCCTAAAAGACAAACAGTGTAAATAAACGTATCCCCTCTCCGACTAATCTACAACAACCGCGACAGCAAATACAGTGGTAAAGTGCATGTATAACAAAAAAACATTTTATTGAAAATACTGTATCCACCTATCGCTATTGTACTCAATGATTGAGCTGCAAACAGAGTAACTGTAGAAAAGTAATAAAGGTCAAAGATCAAATCGGGGAATAGCGTTTCATACATACATCCTGTTTGTGGTATGCGGTAACGGGCATTGACATAACATCGTTCGTCGTGCATACTTTCATTCAGTAAAAAAAATATTTGTTACAAAAGGTCTCAGACCTGACGACACCTATGTTCAACAGACTTTATTAAAACATTGAAATGGGTGATACTGAAGAAACAGAAAATGCAACAACAATGAGAATGAAGTATATTTCGACCTTGTTGTGAATATTACAATGTCGTCGAATTTAACCTGATTTCAATTTACAAAACAAAAGAAAGCAAAATATCGTTTCTTTATTGTACATATAGTTGTAAAATAGTAAGAGACTGTTCGACTTTTCGCATGACCCATTTATTCGTATTGTTGCCAATAAATGGAAAAGGCAAACAGTCTAACACAACACATGTGATAGGTTGATTACTTACTATTTAGAATCAGGTATGTAACATAAACACAAAAATTAAAAATGTCAAGAGATATATATGTATTGACTTGTTGGCTTTGTACAGGAGAGACAGATTCGTGGTTACATTTGTTTACACTGCTTGTCTTTTAGGGTGGGGCTGGAATAAGTGTGAGTGCTGGGCGCCCCTAAACCGGTTTAAACCCCAAGTGATGTTTGTCACTGACCGTTCCAATGCGGTACTTCCATCTTCCCCTACTGTATGTTTGTTTTGACCTTTTGCGTCCCTTTATGTTTTTGAGTGTTATGTTCATTTGCTGTGTTTTCTTGTGTTGCTGTTCGGGCGGCTGTTTGTTCTGTATGTGGTGTTTCCTGCATGACGCATATTTGTACTTTTAACAACTCATGTTAATACAAACATGCATATCCCAGGCTTTTTATTTTCCAAGCAATGGAATAAGTTTATTGTTAGATCTAGTAAATGTTCCCAACTTGACATTCTTAAATGCTGCTATACGGAAACGCCTGCAGATCGACGTCATGGCAAAATAAAAGTAGTTTTAATTCAAATGTGACATAACACTAGATTCATCATTATCATGTTAATAAAGAAAAGGCGGGACGATATGCTAGTAAGTATATGAAAAAGTAGTAAGTCAAGCAGGAAAAGCCACACACAAAACACCACCATCACCATATTTTATGATATATCGCTTCTTTCTAGTGTAAATACTGATTAAGAGCTGGTCTTAATCATCTGTGGTAAATAGGCAGCTGGCAGCAGTCTGAACAGAAAATACACAATGACAGATATTTTGGGAAATGAATTTCAAATCGCAGCCGTTCAATTTCGCGTATATTGCATAATATCACTGATTTGTACTTGAACATTCACATAAGACTGAATTGGCAAATCTAATGACATCATGAATGCTATATAAACATTCGCTATTTTATAGTTCCATGCAAGCAATAAGGTAAAACGTCACACGTGACTGTGAGACAAGCCTAATACTGATATTATACATAATCTGTATTTGCTTGGTGAATATCTGTTATAGTGATTGAATAAGAGGTGATATTAAAAGTACAAAAATGAGTCATGCAGGAAATACCACATACAGAACAAACACTCGCCCGAACAGCAACACAAGGAAACAGCAAATGTACATGGGTAGAAAAAACAACAAGAGACGCACAAAGACAAAACAAACATTCAATAGGAGGAAGATGGAAGTACCGCCTTGGAACGGTCAGTGACAAAAGTCACCGGGGGTTTAAACCGGTTTATGGGCGCCCAACCTCACCCTTATTCCATCCCCATCCTAAAAGACAAACAGTGTAAATAAACGTATCCCCTCTCCGACTAATCTACAACAACCGCGACAGCAAATACAGTGGTAAAGTGCATGTATAACAAAAAAACATTTAATTGAACATACTGTATCCACCTATCGCTAGTGTACTCAATGATTGAGCTGCAAACAGAGTAACATATGATCATGACAGGTAGATATGTGTCAATAATTGTTTTAAATGTCTACTTAATGCCAAATGTGTCCTAGGTTGTGATGATCCTCCGTCTATACCAAATGCTCTCGTATTTCCGGGCAACAATGTAAAAGGCTCTATCAGATGTTACGGTTGTGATGAAGGGTATGCTCCCATGGGCACAAATATGTCGATGACTGTTACTTGCCTCGATAATGGTGTCTGGTCTACAGTTGAGTTCCAATGTGGTGGTAAGTATTATGTCGTAGGTAAAACGGTTACTTGAACAATTGAGAACATGTTTAATCTTAAATAAATCTAAAACTTCTCATAATACCTGACTATCATCCCTGGTTAGTGAATGGTGTCATACAAACTAAACTAATATCGATTAATTGAATATCCTTCGAGGGCAACAGCAGCAAAGCAAAATGAGAAAAATGCAGATCTGGATTAATTGCGTCTGTTCATGAACAGTAAATAAAAGTGCAATACTACTGTATGCGGCCCCAAACACCATATTAAGCGGTATTGAAATTGATGATCCTGAATGACCAGAGATTTTATCAAAACATAGATGGAAGTACGGCTCTATTTGGACGCCCGCTAACACATGCTGTTAAGAAGCTTTGAACTTTCATCATTATAGCGTAATATTGAAGGCGGTAAATTGTAACCATGTTAGAAAGTAAGGAAACATATTTTTCAAACTTTATAGCAAACAGAGCAGACCCAAAGCAGACTGGTCCTCTCTGGGTCTACTCTGTTTACAAATGTTTGAAAACACGTTTATATAAAGAACAGGGTTAAATCATTGACAGTCATGATCTCGAAGAACCAGAGGGTATAACAAAACTGAGATTGAAGTACTGGCCAATTTTACGGCCGCCACGCAAGCACTTAACACAGGTTCCTGTGAAGTACATAAGATGGCAATGGAAATTCTAGCATCTTATTGTAGTCCGGCGCGCATAGTTTGTCTGGCTGAATGTAAGTTCATTTCCGTACAGTAAACAACATTTATCTCTGTTCACGTCGACTTGTAGTGTATGTTAGTAAATTTTGTACTGACAACACGATTGCCTTGAATAATGCATGCACTTATACATACATATTATTTTTAATAATGCATGTACTTATATAAGCATATAACACTTAATTCCACAGTGGTGTGTGACGACAGTTGGTTCAATATTCAACAATCGTGTTACATCATAATGAACGATAAAGGGACGTTTAATGAGTCAATCGTAAGTTGTGTTTCAGTTTACAAAATACTGGGTTTGTCGTTACTGGTTTTTATAACGTTTATATATCAATTATCATATTTATCAGTCAACAAATTCACAATATGATATTCGCCAATTACCGATGTTATGATTTCTACATCATGGCCTAAACAGAGACACATCTATGAGACACTTCTGTCAAGGCTATGTAACAGCGCACTATTAACAAAATAGATGCACATCGTATGTAATGTGAAAATACACTAAAACACCTAAAATGCCGGATCAACGTAACGCAAGATGAACATCATAAACAATACGTTATAGGTGATAAGGGGTGTTGTTTTACAATGCGTCTGATCGCTAATGAACGACCCCGGTACGCTGCTATTTATTTAATGAATTTCTTGCATTTTTTACACAGGTTGTGGCTAAACCCTTCACCTGCTGAATTTGAAAATACATTTCTTCTTCTTTACCCATGTCCTGTTGTATAATTACATATATCTTCACTGTGTACAAGTATTTTGCTGTGAAATCACTGCTGTGGAGTGCACTGGTCGCACAATTAACTTGTAAATGAATAGCAATAGGAAGCGAAGGTTTAATACAGAACGAAACAAATAAAGAAAGCATAATATAGGAACTCTCTGCATTGCTTTCAGTCTGTATTTGTTATAAAAACAAAATATAATTCTTTAGTTAATGATTAATACGGTCAAAACGTTCTTAGGCTCATGTACTTTAAATTATTTAGAATATCAAGGAATGAACGAAACGTTTTGCACTCTTTTTCAAAGTAATCTCCCTTCATTGATTTCTTAATTTATGTTCTAGTTCTCAGGTCTCTTTATTACAGTCCCCCAAATATTCAATTACTGCATCTATGACACAGTCGTTGCTTTCGATTTTTTTTATCAATGTTAATGTAACATTCAGGAAACAGCTTGACGTCAGGAGGGGGTATATTAATCACTGTCCCTCGCAGTCTCCTGACACAGCGGCCATTGTATAGTTTGCAACATTTATCGTGAACATTCCTCAAGATAATCAGCCATTATTACTCTCTGACCATTCCAAAAGATACAGGTCACAACCACAGGGCACCGTCACAATGATTTATGAACTTCGACAGAAAAAAAAATGTATGAACACTAGATATATAGACGAGGGGTCGAACTTCCTATTTACGATTTTTACCCTTCTCCCAAGTTATGCCTCTGTTGACATTCGATCAAACGGTATATTGGGCAAAGCTTTTTGACAATAAGTAGTCTAATGTATAGCCTACGTAACTGCAAAGCGAAAATCTCCTAGTTGAAACGGTTCTCAGAAGCAACAAAGGAGAATAAAAAACACGGTAATGTTGACAGGAAACACAGTTTTCGCAATAAGTGTCACAGTTGCTTACTACCTATTGTATGCAGCCCTGATTCAGCGATGGCAAGCGTTCAATTAGCCGGTTTAGTCGGTAAGCGGGCGGTTGCGAGGTCGTTTCCTACCTGTCAAAAATTACCGTATTTCTCGAGATTCTTCGCTGTGGCTTCTGAGAATCGTTTCAACTAGGAGCTTTTCGCTTTGCAGTTACATAGACTATACATTAGACTACTTATTGGCAAAGAGCTTTACCCGATATACCGTTTGATTGAATGTCAACAGAGGCATAACTTGGTAAAATACGTAAATAGGAAGTTCGACCCCTTGTCTATATACCTAGTGTTCATATATTTGTTTTTCTGTCGAGGTTCATAGTTCATTGTAACGGTGCCCTGTGGTCACAACTCGGTCCATACCTTTTTGCGGGTCATCCTGACGACGAGACAAAGGGACCCATCTAGCAGAGACATTGGATCATCCTAATATGTTCGTTAGGATTGAATGAACGTCCCAAAACACATGCATACTTAGTTGACTATATTTCGCAGGTTTCACACATGTCGCACATAACCAGACATTGGATACGCCACTCAAAGAGTATAATAGAATGTTTGCATTTTGATTTTTATGATTAGCAAGTTTATGTTTACAGTTAATTATATGCGAAAATTCATTTGTTTTGTAATAGGAGGTTTGCTCAAGCATGGGTGCCCACCTTGTACATATTGAACAGAAACCGAAAATACACACTTAAAGTCATATCTACACACCAAATGTAAGTATGCTTACTGTTTTAAACACGGTTCATATTCAAAGTCGTTACAGCCATTTGCAAACGACAAGGCATGAGAACATTTCATGGCTTTTCTATCGAGACATGAACAAGTATAGCATGTTTATATCAATTATTCCATTTGTGTAAAATACACAGATACACAGTAGCCATACAAAAATACACCGTAATAATGTATTTGTTTATAAAATGCAATGCAGCGTCTACAATTTGTCATTGAATTGCACTTTTTTTTTAAATTGACCAGCAGTGTGGCTCTGTGCTGCTCTCTAGAACACATTATCAGATTAAATTTTATCTATAGATGATTAGCCTCACAAAATGATGGCAATGCTTCTCTAGGACATTAGTGAATTGTGTCTCACACAGTAAGTGTTAAATGGCTATTTCTTGAGGGTAGCGCACCGAATTCATATATTATATCTTCGAACTCTTTACACTTTTACACTTATAAGCCACCGGTTTAAAATGTTGAAATGGTATTTCTGTACACAACCGTAGCTATAAAACATGGTATTGATTTATTAATTCCCAGTACTTTTTCCTTAGAAAACTGTCAGAATAAGCACTGATTTGTTGACGCTCTCCTGGCAAATTTTGTATGAAGTTTATCGGTAATTAACTCATTTACTCCCAAATCACCTACAATAAACCAATCCGTGTCTTATTTTTCAACCCATCTTTTTTAATGTGTTGAAGGGACACAGTTAATGAAATATTTGTAATATATGTCATTGACATCCATGGGTTCAACAATCAGTACATGCCCTAATTAAAGGGCTCCTTCAAGAAACTTATTACCTGGGTCTAGACTGTTTGCATATGTCTGTGTTAAGGGTACAAAACACATAAGGGTTAAATGATGTCGAATTTCCATTTCCAGACATTTCGGGCGTCCTTCACACTAACATATGGATAGGAATTACGGATGTAGATATTGAGGGTGTGTGGAAGTTTACTCAGTCTAACACCACGGCCTCATTCTTTGACTGGTACCCGGGTGAACCCAGCAACTCCATAGGTTTAGAACATTGTGCCAGTATAAGGTATTTCAGCTGGCAGTGGAATGACATTGATTGTTGCAGTAAGGCCCACATCGTCTGCGAGAAGGGATAAGAGGTTCATCACACCATGTATGTACAGTGCTCCCTCTCTACAACGACACCCTTTGGGATACGAATATTGTATGTGTTGTTCAGAGGGAGTTGTTATAGGGAGAGAAAATCAAACATAATTAGCTTGTTTGCAGATTCCAAGATAAGGTTATTTCGATAACTAAAACCGTTATGTCTGTATCAAACCTTATGTTGTGACCACTCTTTAGAATCGTCACAAAGTGACGATTCTAAAGAGTGGTAACAGCATAGGGTTTGATGGAGGCATAAATAAAATACGATTGAAACAAGTTGTTTCTGAGCCTTTTTGTTTCGGAAACAGTGACATGCGTTATTGTAAGGAGGGAATTATTATTGGGAGGGCCGTTGTAGGGAGGGAGCACTGTAGCTCGATATAATTATGTTTCATTCGTATGTAGGCGTATATATTGGTGTTGGCGTCAACATACCTATTCCGAATTGATATAGGCGAATTAATGCCAGTGCGTCTGCAATTACACCTGCAGTCGATGTTACTTTTTTGTAATATTTGGGACATAGGCTTATGCGATTGGATACCTTTGAACTATCCCTTAATCCCTTAATCATTGGCCTGTTGAATAATTAAAACTTGCGCCTCCATTTCTGAATATTGTTTTAACAAAAAAAACGTCTATAAAACTGTATCCCTGAACAACAAACAATACAGAGCCCAATCAAAGGATGCCCTCTGCAACTACATGTATTTGGTTAGGATGTACCTTTGCAAATGCATTTTGTACATAGTCCCTGTATTGTTATGGCAAACAATGTAGATTTAGATGTGTATTTCAAGAGCACTTTCATTTTAGTCTACATCTACTGTATCTGGCCATATTAAGGTTAACTGGGTAAGATGGAACCAATGACCAGTTTTACACAGACACTTGTTTTCAATCTTTGGTTACAATGTTTTTTACCATCGTATCTTGTACATATGAGTCCCTTTCCGAGATCATGGCTCTTGTTTGATTGCTTAAAACCTTGACCTAGATGAGACGTTACATCTATTAGATACCTTAAACAATCGTAATATGTACATATTTGTATCATCTAAATCTTTGAAGGTTTTATATGTGTCTTTTTCGTCGACACTGTTGTCGTCATCAAATGCTTTCTTAACCCATTGGCTCCCACGATCCAATATATGGGACGTAGGCAAACAGTGTAGACTCTGATCAGACGCCACATTATGCAGTGTTTACACTATCTACACTGTTTGCTGATAAGAAATGCAATGTAAAAAAATGAAATTTTAGACCAGGCATCCCTTGCATAATATATAGACTAATCAAATATATAAGCATGGAAGAATCCACTGGGAGCAAATGGGTTAATATCATATTCATAACCACAATATTACATAATGAACACATTGTCAGGATTCTTTATAGATTAAATATAGATATTTTTATATTCATCATCAACATTTACACGGAGCAATTTTGAATTTCTGAAATGTGTCTGTTTGAAAATTGTCCTGAGAAATTATCTAAAACATATGTGTTCTAAACACTAACGTTTTGAAATTAACTATTACGATTTACATATCCTATATAACATATGACCAAATATGACGTAATTGATTTTTCAAGTCATTACGCTTTAGGAAGGATTTTATTATCAAGAAGAGGAGGATGGCAAAATCGGCATACCACTATTTAATATCTGGTCATAGTTATCAATAGACATTTTGTATTACATTAGATGTGATGTTTGCTTCTCGTTGGTCTATACTTTTGTTTAATTTTAGACCTAGTCAAATGGAAAACGTGTTTTTGATTTCGTATTGCTAGTGTAGAAATATCAAGGTGAATCGAATAGGATTGGTTTTAATTTTCATATAAACATCCGTTTATCATATTTTACTGATCGTTTTCACAATTTACAATAATAAAAAAAATAACCAAATCCGCTGTTATTGTTGTAATCATCATTGTCATTGTTATGCATGGCATTTGCATCATCTTTGTTATCGTCACCACTGTTGTCATTGTCATTACCAAACAATAAAAGCTACATATGTCTCCCTTCACAGGTTAAACAGTTACAATATCATACAGTGCCCCTCTCTACAACGACACCCTTTGGGATACGAAGATTGTATGTGTTGTTCAGAGGGAGTTGTTATAGGGAGGGAAAATCAAACATAATTAGTTGTTTGCAGATCCCCAGATAAGGCGTTTTTCGAGAACTAAAACCGTTATGCCGCTAAGTGACGATTCTAAAGTGTAATCACAACATAGGGTTTGATGGAGGCATAAAGAAAATACGATGGAAACAAAGTTGTTTCTGGAGCCTTGTTGTATCGGAAACAGTGACATGCGTTGTTGTAAGGAGGGGATCGTTATTGAGAGGTTCGTTGTAGGGAGGGAGCACTGTATTGATTATCTATATGCGTCACTTTCATTAATTACTTAAAATATTATATCTATTATCATCACAATATGCATCACGTTGATCAATTACTTACAATATTATATCTAATAACGTCACAATATGCATCACGGTCATCGTCACCACTCACCATTATGAACATTATCCGTAACATGTTACATGTACGTGCATACGCATCATTGTAGTCTTAATCATTTTAATAAAGTTCAAATAATCAATCCAGTGTTAACCCATTACCTCATAGGCTATTTTAGATACAACATCTTTGAATATATCTACCGAAAAGGAGCATTAACTAAAGAAAAGGATTTTTTAGAATTTTGTAGTTTGAAACCATAGTGATAAATAAAGCATTTGCTTCTATAGGAGAAAATGCTCTATTTATCACACTGGTTTCACAAGGTGACTTCTACAGAGTCGTCCAAAGTCGTCAATATAAGGGGATGGGTTAAGACGATACATTGACTAGGAACGGAATAATATTTGATGCAGTTGACGCAGTTCATATGTAATTCATTTTTCACGAATTCCCTTTTTAAAATCAACATTTATTATCATTAGGAATAGGTTACATTTATATTGTTTCTTTTCTTTATTAAAGTTTTATATTTTATCATTAGAATTTATGTAAATTGAAATACATATTGTGGGAGTATGATACTGCATGCACTGTATAGTATATGAACACGATGGAATGTGCAATATATACCCGTGTGCTTTTTAGTATCTGAACATGCTAATGTATGTTCTGTTAAATATCTGAACATGAAAATGCACAGGCTATTTAGTTTAAGAACATCATGATATATTTACAATAAGTATCTCAACATGATAATGTAAAGTGACAGTCATGTAGATGTAAGTTATTGATAAGTCTTCAGCAACACAAACTAGTGTACTCGGATAATGACTGAAACAACTAACAACTTTGCCGACTAAACACAAAATATGATGACAGATAGATCCTTTGGATATAACTTATTAATTAGTTCGTGGCATGCTTTTAAGGTCTTCACATCGATTGCGAAGTCAGCACGCAACTTACCATTTACCTGAATGTGACACCTATTAACTCACTTGCAGATCACGGTTGGAAGCTCCATATTGGCTATGAAATATATATTACAGTTTTTGTCGTGGTTATAAGTTGTGTTCATGCTATGTTAAGATATGAATTAGTTCAAATTCATATCTTGATTCCTTACATGAATAGTCATCGGGTAAAGGGTAAATTATTGGAAACCATATCAAATATATATTGTCTGCAAACGTTTGACTAGATGAATATAACTAATGGCAAATGTACAAGTATCCTTACAGGTTTCTACTAGCCATGGACATTTACAGACCCCTATTCTGCTAGAACAGAACATTAGGTAATTAACAAGGGATATGATCCTATAGTACTGCAACATGCTGCTTATCTGGTTGTCAATCATTGTACAGTTGGCAATCACGCTGCCCTCTTTTCATGTACGCATACAAGAAAGGTTTAGTACTCTCGTTTTTGTCTTACACTTTATTACATTTCTACATTTACGCTGGTTGCAGCTCAATCTTTGAGTACATTTGCGATAAGTGGATACAGTTTGTTTCACTTTTATATGTTTCCGTTCTTCACAGTATTTGTCATCGAGGTTGTTGTAGTTAAGTCGTAGAGGGGATACATTTATTTACACTGTTTGTTGGAATAGGGATGGAATAAGTATGAGGTTGGGCGACCCATAACCGGTTTAAACTCCAGTGACTACTGTCACTGACCGTTTCAAGGTGGTACTTCTATCTTCCCCCTATTGTTTGTTTGTTATGACTTTGTGCGTCTCTTTGTGTTTTTGTGGTTATATACAGTTGCTGTGTCCTCGTGTGGTGCTGTTCGGGCGGTTCTTTGTTTTATATGTGGTGTTTCCTACATGACTCATATCTGTACTTTACGAAAATAGAGATAATGAGGAAACATGATCTTGCTAAATATCTATATATCTATAAATAGACTGTTTCAATTGTGTATATGTATACATAGGTCCAGATAAGATGCGTAAATTAAAACATTTTCAAAAATAACTTCTTTATTTCTCCACCAAATCATATGTTTTGTAACCACTCTTTGGTAATGATCCCGGTCGGAGAGACGGTTCTAAAGAATGGTCACAGCAAAGGGTTTGGCGGAGAAATAACGATTTTAGTAATTCTGTACGCACGTTTATCTGTAGGTCTGGGTATACAATGAAAATAGAAACCCTTAATCTGCTATCCGCGACTTGACTTGCATTTGCAAGCAGCTTGGATATAGGGGTGACGCTGAGTGTTTCAAGCTGCCTGATATTTAGGCTCTAGCCTGATCAGGTACCAGGGCCAAAGGTTGGCAGACATTCTTTAGTCACAGCGGGATAAGAGTTAAAACAGTAAGGGATTGGCCTGATTGTATTATCATCGGTCCGTGAGTAAGTGAGAGGTATCATTCGAGATTCAGTTTCCACTACAGGATCTCTCAGCTTATACGATCCGGTATGTCCCACGCAGTAGTGATATTCCGTTTCCTATAATTATTATATGGATTACAAACTAAGAGCGTTTAACATATGGTAGATCAGTTTGTGTTTTCGTTTTTGTATTGATGTTGTTGCTTACTTGCGTTTATGGGAATGAGTCGCTTTTAATGTTTATACATATGTGCTCAGCTTTTTGTAGACATAAGAGAATGTAAGAATCAACAACAGCTGATCCTGTTTGACAAGAACGTGTCCAAGATATGCCTCGAACTCTGTATGCTCATGGTTGACCCACTTTCGCTATCGTTATATTAACTTCCTAAACATTTGGACGTCATAAAATTATTGGACATAGTCATTATCTTACCTTGTTCGTCAGGTATATTAAAAATTCATTAACCCTTCGCTTGCTGAATTTAAAAAACCCCGTTCTTCTTCTTTATCCATGCCCTGTTGTATAATTACATATATATTCACTGTGTACAAGTATATCGCTGTGCAATCACTGCTGTGGCGTGCATTGGTTGCACAATCAAAAAGTAAATAGTGCAGACCCTGATGAGACAGCTCGTGCAGGAGCTGTCTCATCTGGGTCTTCACTATTTACAGTTAGGTATTATGACGTGAATAGCAAGGGAAGATCCTATAGAACTACATAACACTGCATGTCTTGTTATCATCCAGTTTACAATTGGCAATCACAATGTCATATTGTAATGTAAACCGAGAGGAAAACATTAGTACCTTAACAAAAACACCATCTTAAATCGGGAAGCGGAAGTAGAATATCGGTTCCTTGTACCCGTTTTTTTGTCGTACTCCTTTTACTTTTCTTCATATACCCTGTTTGCAGCTTAATCATTGAGCGCTAGGTGGATCGTGTTTGTTTCACTGAACCTTGTTATTATTTTACATGCATTTTACCAGTGTATTTGCCATCGCTATGTTTTAAGATTAACTTGATATATGTTTATTTACATTGTTAGTCGTTTAGGTTGCGATGGAATACGTGAGGTTTGGCGCCCTTTAACCCTTTCAAACTCGCTGTGACACTTGTCACTGACCTTTCCAAGGCGGTACTACAATATTCCCCTATATTTTGTTTATAATGTCTTTGTTGGTGTCTTTAAAATTTGTCTTTCGCTGTTCTTTTTTGGCATATTGCTGATATAGCGACTGTGTGTTTTGATTTGGTATTTTCTGCATAACTCATACATTCAATTCAATATCTCGAACTCCAAGGGACCATACAAATTACTTCGAGATTACAGTTATCCAATTTCTAATCTGGAAAAAAGCTCAAGTTCACAGCTTAATACAGATATAAATAAATGCTGACGGCTCTGTTGGGATTTTTCAGTATTACTTTCGACCTATATTAAATTGCCACACGTGTTTCGAGATATGCATAGTGAAACATTGTAGAACAATTCTGTATTGTAAATGTTGGAAATACCGAATCTGTACTTCGGCTTGCTGCTTTTCATTCTCCAGTTTAACCCATTACCTCATAGGTTATTTTTAGACCATACCTCTTTAAATAAATCTACCAAAAAGGAGCATTAACTAGAGTAAAGGAAAAAAATAGAATTTTGTAGTTTGAAACCATTGTGATAAATAGAGCATTTGCTCCTATAGGAGCAAATGCTCTATTTATCACAATGGTTTCACAAAGTGACATTTACAGAGTCGTCAAAAGTCGTCACTATGAGGGAATGGGTTAATATTCCTGCTGGCATATTATTTGTCAATGAGATGGTCGTTAATACTCTGTTTACTTTGTTTTTAAAGTGATTGCATTCCCTGGATAACAATGCGTAAAAAGAGGAATTATTAGCGTGGTTTATAGTCCAAACCTAATGCATTATGTAATATGATGAAGCCGTCACATGCAAAGTAAAGTACCTAGTTATAGTTTACTTTCAATCCGAATGACCGCTCAGCCGACTGTACATTCACTCTCCTGGTCATTGGGTCATTCGCCTACAATATTGAGCACTGCTAACATATGGCGCAATCATGCAGCCGCAGTACTGGCTACTGACCCTCACAGGTACCCATTTTAACCCCTGATGGAGAGGAGGTGCGGGTGGGAGACACCGAAAAGCGTCTCTGAAATTTCCGGGAGGGACCAGGATTTGAACTCCGGACCTCTGGATTGGTAGTCAAGTGCGTTACCACTAGACTAATGCACACCACAAAACATGACGTTGCTTGCATATGCAAACAGAGTCGACGTTGCGTAGCAACAATTATCAAAACATGAAAATAAGAGAGACACTCCGACAACCGCGCGCGCTCACACACACAGCAACAAACGTACAAGTACAGAGACACAAAGACACAAGACAAACATAAAAATAAGGGTGACAAATTTGAAGTCAGTTAGAAAACAACAACCCGGTTTACGGACAAACATTGTAATAGTTCAGGATGTAATAGATATATTTGTATTGAACATAAAACTTATGGTACTTATTCTGCAAATATGATTTATGAAAGTGAAACGAATGTTATGTTAATGTGCATCGTAGTATAATGTACATTGTATATAACACATATGTAGAAGCAATAAGGAATCAGAATATATATTAAGAGCAACGGTGCGTAACTAAGGATCCAGTGTTACAATTATTTGCAATAATGCGTAATGGAGGTTCTCCTATGCACAAAACCCTACCATTTGATAAGATAAGAACTGCTTCAAGATATGTCCATTAGGATAAAAGCTCGAGGACAGTATGAATATATCTACAAGGTGTACATGTATGTGAATGTTTTCGTTTTAAAACTGATATTTCCTTCGGAGTGTCTATTGCCACGTATTTTTATAACCGGTGACAGAGTAAAAATCACACGCATCGTGAGAGTTACACTATACGGCAATAAATTCAGATAGCATTCTAATATCATGATTAAAATGCATTTATTTGGACGAATTACACACCTAGATAAGTAAGATATATTTTGTAATACTATTTCTTGTAAGCAGAATGTATGCAGACTTTAAAATATAATCATTTTTGTTCGTTATATGCAAAAGTAGGCCTAATTAGCCTCTGCCTATTTCCTTCTATCAAACAAGTTCGGACACTTGTTTGCATTTACAGGTTCGATAAATAACTGACGACCAAATTAATACGTGGTGATATGCTAAGTTACCTAACAGATATAACATAATGTACAACATGGCAAGTCGTACAAACATATTTGGCAAATACTTATTGTGTAGGACCCACTGATGCTACTATTCGTCAGTTATATGTGTGGAATAATAATACATTATAATAAACAGCTTCTTAAGCTCCCATTGTATTGTGTACGAGTATTGCCTATGGAGGTAATCATGACAAATAGTATCATCAGTTGTATTAAATAGTATTGGATTAGTCTCCCGTTGATGTGACACGGCAGGCTGAACAATTTGTGTCAGTATCTATTTAAAACAGTATGTGCTATTGTAATATACACATTAAAGTGATAGCCTTTACTTGCAACGTATTTTAAAACTGACCAACAGTTACATACCTCATTTGTTTATATACTGAAACCCAGTGGAATAAGCAACGAAGAAGACACAACTTGCATGTGTTTGGTATGTATTGGAAATGTATTAGTATTTATTCGGCTCGCGTTTTAGTTTCGTTAACTAAACGACTAAGGTCGATAATATTTTCTTGTAGTAAAAATATATAATTATCGATGGAAACGGTTTATTTTGTATCAAAGGGGCATTTTCGATATAAGTTCAAATTGAAAATCTTCATAATAATGGTTGAACATAACAAATACTAAGTTTTATTATATCATTGAAAATATGCGTTTATTGTAGGGAATTCCTCTTTAATGAAGCTGCCGGAAAGATATGGAAATATGAAGAATTATGACATCCTGGGCAGTGGGTTGTAGTGTTTATATTATTTGCACCTGAGTATTGAAGGATTGATCTAGGGGATTTTCCCCACATATCTATTTGAATAATTGTTCAAGGTCTTTGCATATTAAGCATTTAGGAATTATTGACCAGGTTGACTTACTGCTTGTATGACAGGTATTTTAGATTTTATTCGTACGGTGTCGTTTATGTAAATAAACTATGATGTGTTTGGCTGGTCTTTCTATTCAACCCCTAATCATATTTGTCATTTAAGTAACCATACTAAGTGCAATCTGACTGACATTCACAAATAGATATAATTCTAATGAGACACCGAGGTCTGATTCTCGGCCAGTAGTTGTTTCCCAGAGTCAGAAGTGGAATTAGAAAAGAGTGGAGTGTTAGACGATCAAATATTTACGTATATACAGTGAACCCTCGTTACAACGGAGGTGTTTGTTTCCAGACATTTTGCTGGTATAACGGGGTTGCCGTTGTAACGAGTTTAGAAAAGAAAGGAACCATATGGCCAGTTTTAAACTAGTACCAGCAGGTGGGAGCTTTTTGCACTTCTCGTGCTCTGCATTAAGCGATCATCTGTCTTATTGGCATTGTACCTATTTATTCAGTGGTTGTTTAAAAGACTTAACGGTAATTGTGTTTCAATGCATACTGCCTGTATAACGAGGGTGCCATTGTAACGAATGCCGGTATAATAAGGGTTCACTGTATTACTGTTTTTCATTTGTTTTGATTTAAACAAAATAAGTCCATATCAATGATAACAACTGCAGACTCATTTTGTGTAGGTTTTGTTAGGTGTTTTTCAGGTTTTACATCGTTTTAACAGTATTCAGTCATATCACGACTTCTAGCTAATTACAGGTAGAGGAAACCCCCAGAGGTTCTTCTGTGCACGGATATAATTGCATTGTTTCGTGCACAGAAGAACATCCAAGTAGAACCCATAACTACCACAAGCCAGCAGGGGCTTTCACACATAACAATTCAAATGCCCAGACCGGGATTCGAACTCACAGCGATGAGGGGCTATGCGATTGGCAGTGGAAGGCTATAATCACTCGGCCACGGATGCCCATCATTTGGTTTTAAAATGTAGAAAATATGACCAGTACCGCCTTAAAGTTCAACAACTCCTTGTCTGGAATTGGAGTTCACCGTACAGACTATACATACCATATTGTTGTGGGTCCATTATTCAGACTGCACACTACACCATCAGGCGTTGAGTGAGTCCACTATGCAGCATACTACAAATCACACCTTCGTGTTTCCTTGTGATTCCACTATACAGACAACACATCACATCATCTCGCTGTGAGCGAGACCATTATGCAGACTACACATCGCATCAACTCGCTGAGAGCGAGTCAACTATGTAAACGGCACATCGCACCATTTCGCTGTATATTAGGAACGACCCTTCCCCTACAGTTATACGTCTATATGAACAGTGCTAATTGAAATACTGGTATAAGAACACAGAAAAATAAATAGAGATGCATAGAGAAGAAGGGAGAGACGACAAAGACAAAAACGCATCGACAGGCACATTCACAGACATACAGGCTAAGGATTTATTTGAAGATACCGGAATGAGAGCTTCCAATATATTATAAAAATGCACCAACGCATATGATACAACAAGATAATAGTTTAATAACAGGATGTAACAGATAGATCAAGTAATAACGTAAGTTATGGCTTAAGTACTAATTAAAGATCCCAAATAACATAATATCGGTCCAAGGTTATATAACGCCCATACCTCTTGACGTTAGTAAGGATACGATTACGCAACACTGCTGTTTAGACATACAAAGTCTGCCATATTCTCTTCATCAGCAACACACCAAACTCGATTAAGTTTCTACTATGATAAGTTTTCATAAATTCCGTACATTCCAAACTAATTCAACGGCTGAATTCATGATGCATTAACCCTTTCGCTGCCAATGCCATATCTGTGATTACCTATGCAAACAGTTTGGATCCAGATGAGATGCAGAGTCTCATCAGGATCCAAACTGTTTGTTTCTTTTACTACGTATTTGAAACAAAAATTAAGAAAATCAAAAACATAAAATTTTGTAGCAGACGACAAAGTTAGCAGACGACAGACTTTGGCAGCGAAATGGTTAACAATATCACTGTGCCGGGCTCACCTCACAACAATAATTGATAAGCGTATTCTGCCTGGCCAAAATAGCTAATGCGCAGCCATAACCCTGACTAGTCCGGCAGACCTAACTGAATACATACTGGTTCTGCAAATGCCAAAGAAGATGGGAAACACAGGGCAACTGTTACAGTCCGTCAACTATGTACAAAATGACTTAACTGAAGTCAGAGCAACTGCTGGGAAGCCGTTAAGGGCATCGTAACGAAACCAATGCAGCAACAGAATAGTTTTTAACAAAAACTACAGTCTATATTGGTATATCATAAGCCCGATGCCGGTGGCGACCGGATACATTCAGCCTATATCACACGCCTTATGGCGCAATCCTGCCACCCTGCTATAGGTTTTAAACAGAAGGTTCCGGAAATCAACAGATTTGCTTTTATTGGTGAACACTGTATTCTGCTAGTCTGTTGCCAAAGTTCGATTCGACTTCACTAAAGTGCGTCACATAATCAACATAATGACTCCCGTGATATGAAATAACATAGTAAAGATTGTATGCCCGGAATGATGAATGTGATCGCATACAAAAATGATATCCTGATATATCCAGGGCTTGACGCAAGACTATTCTAACTCGATATTTCAAAAGTTTACAGGAAAGGAAAAAAGCTTACAGACTGATTCAATGTTAATATTTTGCTGTATATTCCAGTTTTGTTTTAAACTAACTTGCTTCCGGCATTATCCCCAATTATTATTGTTTGAGTTTTTTGCAAATGTTTGCTTTTATAGAGATTATTTAAGTTAGAATAGTCTTACCTCTAATTGCAGTCCCACGCTTGTTGCAATTTTCATACAAGACTATTCTTACTTGGAGTAGTTTTGCACTAAAATTTTCCATTATTGTAATACAAAAGTTTCGTGCAAAGGTATTTGTTATCTCAACTTATCTGAATTATACATGACCAAAATCTACCTTTTACCAACACTTGGAGTTATAAAAAGTTCAATATAAGTAGTTTTCTGTCTAAAGTCAATCCTAGTGACTTTATTTTGAAATGTTATGACGTACTGTAATTTTTTAAACAAAATATTTAGCATGAATTTTATAGAATAAATGTGAATATAACCCTTCTCTTGCTGAATTTTAAAAATACATTTCTCCTGTTGTATAATTACATATATCTTCACTGTGTACAAGTATATCGCTGTGCAATCACTGCTGTGGAGTGCACTGGTTACACAATCAACTTGTAAATAGTGCAGACCCTGATGAGACAGCTCCTTCAGGAGCTGTCTCATCTGGGTCTTCACTATTTACAGGTAGGTATATTGACCTGAATAGCAAGCGAAGGGTTAACAGGACAATGGAGCCAGTTGAACCATAAGTGAGACATAAGCATTTGATTGAT
The DNA here is from genome assembly GCA_963576725.1 of Azorinus chamasolen. Lineage (NCBI taxonomy): Eukaryota > Metazoa > Mollusca > Bivalvia > Cardiida > Solecurtidae > Azorinus > Azorinus chamasolen. The sequence goes on from OY755252.1 coordinate 6,101,602, forward strand.
TTGCAAAATAACAATCAAAACTATTCCCTAGAAGGAAATGCCCTAGTAGAAGGAATAGTAAAGTATGGTCTAATTACCTGTAACTCTTTACAAGTTTATGTCAGTCTCACTTTAGTTATAGTGAAGAATTAAACATTTCACGAATGCATAATTGTTGAATAAAATACAAGATACACTCACAGCATCATGAATGATTACATTACATAATACAGTGAACCTGTCTACAGAAACCACTCAAAAGAGGCAAATAAAGGTCTTATACACAGATGATCGCTTACTGTGGGTTTAAGTATTTAAGAATGCTACTGCAAATGTTCTGCAAACAATAGGATGGCATCAGCTTCATAACACTTTACCCCATAAATACACAATTCTACACCGTTGCAAACCGAGTTGAGACCCAAATCAGACGGTTGCTATGTGAGTCATCTGTTCACGGTCTGCTCTTTTTGCTTATGATCTTATATAAATGTAATTCTGCAGTTTCTGCCATGGCCAAACAGTCATGTTTTCATGTGCTATTATAACAACGTAATGGCATCATTTAATTTCTTGAAGAAAAACATTTCTAATTTTCATTCAGATTATGTTCTTGTTCCTGCTGACAAGGCATCAAACAATGTAATCATTATTTGAAGATTGTATTATGTTGATGTTTTAAAGAAGGAGCTAACTGATTCAAAAACTTATATAACAGTTCAAACACCTGAAAAAGATATAGTCTCGGAACATGTAAAAATGTGCAATGATTTTAAGTCTGGTCCTAACATAAAACAACATAAACTTTCTACTTTGTACTGGATTCCGAAACTACATAAAAACCCTTATAAGTCGCGTTTTATTGCCAACTCTAGCTGTTGTACCACTACTAAATTATCTATACTTTTGACGTCCTGTCTTACTACGATCAAAGAACATGTTAAACGCTACTGTGATAAAATATATGAAAATTCTGGTATTAATGTTTTTTGGTCCATAAAAAATTCAAATGATGTTTTAACAAAACTTGAAAATGAACAGTATAACATTTCTTTACTGAGCTCTTATGATTTCTCTACACTCTATACTACTCTACCTCACCATCTTATAAAGGATAGACTTATTAAATTAATAGAAAAAACCTTTGCCAGAGAAAACAAAATGTTCATTGCTTGTAATGTTCAACGTTCATTCTTTTCGAATTCAGAAGTTGAACATTACACAATGTGGACTTGCCTTGATGTTTGTAGATCTCTAACCTTTCTTTTAGATAATATATTTGTGCGTTATGGAGATACCATATATCGTCAAGTTGTTGGTATACCCATGGGTACAAATTGTGCCCCTCTTGTTGCAGATTTGTTTTTGTATTGCTACGAGAGGGATTTTATGCTTAGCTTAAAACCTGATACACAGACCGATATTGTTAATGCTTTTAATAAAACTTCAAGGTATTTAGACGATATTTTGAATTTAGATAATCCTTATTTTGATACTATGGTTTCTTCAATCTACCCAAAAGAACTGTCTTTAAACAAAGCTAATCAATCTGACATTAATGCTTCATTTTTAGATTTGAATCTTTCAATTACAAATGATAAAGTTTCGTCCAAAGTATACGATAAAAGAGAAGATTTTAATTTTAAAATTGTTAATTATCCTTTTCTAGATGGGGATGTGCCACGTTCTACATCTTATGGTGTTTATATTTCTCAACTTATTAGGTTTGCCCGAGCCTGTTCTTTGCTTGAAGATTTTAACAGACGTAATTTAGTTATAACTGATAAACTTCTTAAGCAAGGTTACAGATATCACAAACTCGGAAAACCTTTTCTAAATTTTATTATCGAAATTTACCTCTCATTAGTAAATATAATTGCAATCTACGGACGTTACTGCGACAAGGCATTTCTCAACCAGAATTTTATGGGGATGTTATCTACAAACTTAGGAAAATTCGGGGTCATATCCATTTTCATGATTTGTTTATAAAACGCATTAAAAAATTTAAAAAGAAAGGTTATGATCCTATTATATTGCAACACACTGCATGTTTGGTTATCGACCCTTTTACAGTCGGTAGCTACGCTTCCCTCTTTGCTTGCGCGATGACAGGCCGAGGGTAGTACTCTATGATGGTATACTCTTAAACTTGGATACAGGAGGAGCTTACCAGACTCATGTATTATTTTTTCCCTGTCGTGCCCTTAACGGCTTGCCTGCAGGTGCTCTGACTTCAGCAAAGTCATTGAGTACATATTTGACGGATTGTCACAGTTATTATGCTATGTTTTACATGTTGTCCTGTGTTCACCGTCGTCTATGTTGTGGGTAAGTCCAGCGGGGATACCTTTATTTACAATATTTGTAAAGCTAGGGTGACTTTGAGAGAAGTGTGAGGTTAGGACGTCCGTAAACCGGTTTAAACCCCCAGTGGTGTTTTTGCTGCTGACCGTGCCAAGGCGGTACTCTCTTTGTCACCCTTCCTTTTGTTTGCCTTGCGTCTTTGTGCTTGTGGTTTGTTCATGTTGTGGAACGTTTGTCCCTGTTTCTTGTGTGTCTTTTGGTGTTTTCATTTCGTGTGTTTGTGTGCGTTTGGGTGTGTGGTTGTGTGTGTGTGTGTCATGCTGTCTATCGGTGTTTTGGTGGTGGTTGCGTCTTGCATGTGGCTTTGCCTGCTTGACTTTACTACTTTTCCATTTACATGAATAATTATGCATGGTGGAAAGGATTACGGACCCCTTTTCTTCTACTTTTAAGTGGCCGAAGCAGATAAGTTTTACTGTAATTATTTTCAAAAATTATAAAGCATTAAACCCTTTCTGTCATATCTACATATAACCATGTTTTCAAGCATTTGCAAAAACAATAGACGCAGATCAGATGGCTCCTATAGTAACAGTCTGATTAGGATCTGATCTGTTTGCTAGTGGAATTTGATACATCATAGATGTATGTTTCTTTATTTTCTAAAATGGCTACAATATTCCACCTTCCATATTTCATTTTACATGTTATTATTTTGTTCATGAATATTCAGTAATTGGAATAAATGTAGAACAGGGAAAGGGTGAATACTAACATACACTTAATCATCAATACTTTCATGAGGAAATACTGTATATAAACAAGATCACCGCATGTTCCTCTGTTCTTGGTCAGATAGTTGCCCTTGTGATGCTGACCAAGTATTTGAAGTTTCATAGGATTCATAAAATATGTTTGAATAGTGAAAGAAATGATGACAACAATGCAGACGCCAGAGTTACTATAATAGCTCGTTTTTTGCTTCGAAAATCAGACAACCTAACAATAAATACATCCACAGAGTAGAGAATGAAAGTTCCTCAAGACAGATGCTACTTGTATGAAATTATAGACATCTTCAATGTCAATCTTTTTTATAATGTTGGGTTTCTTTGGTCTCAAGATTCCCATTTTGCAGTTGTATATACTACAGATTTCTTCTAGCAGTCTCCACTGCACCATGTACAGTCATTTTCGTTTTGGATATGGCCTCGATGATACATTTCTAAAGTGAGGTCACAGTACAGGGTTTGGTGGAGAAATGGCGGTTTAAGTATTTGGGTACGCACCTTTTATCTGTTGATTTGCCATTAACTGTTTCATGGCATTTAGCAACACATATTTAAAGGAGTTTATACGCCTGCTCTGAGATTTTGAGAATAAATTGCCACTGTAAATTTATGTTACATAGACCCCAAAAAGATTTGAAAAATATGTTCCCTTTTCTCCTAACTAAATTTGGAATAGCACTTGTAACTACAACCGACACCCCAGCCAGTTTTGATTATTTGTGCTGGTTTTTCTAGACCATTACACCTACTGCTTGTTTTGCCTTTTTGTTTCGTTTTATTTTCAGAATATTTCCCTTCCATTGTTCTGGGTATCATGTTCATTTCCTGCCCCTTTGATTTTTATCACGCAATTATGTCACACAGCATCTCTCCTACCACCAATTGCTGACTTTACATCCATTATCACTAAGTCATTCATTGCATTCTATTTTCCTCCCTACATCTCCCTCTTCCTTATCTGTTGGCCTTTCTACACCTCCTCCTTTACCACGTCATTTTGTATACATTTCCCTCTTCACCAGTTATTGGTATTTATACACCTCCCTCTTCACCATCTATCATTCTGTCCACATTTCCCCCTACAACATTTATTGACCTTTCTTCACTTTCCTATTCACCATCTATAATTCTGCATACATCTCCCTCTTCATCACCCTTCATTCTGTCTATAGCTCCCTTTTCAAAATATATCATTCTGTATACACCTCCCTTTACAGTAGCTATCATTATCTCTATATCTCTGTCTTAACTATATGTTGGCCTTTCTACGCCACTTTCTTTACCATGTCATTCTGTATACACCTTCCTCTTCACCTCTTCGGTCGTTCTACACCCCCTCTTTACCATCTATCATTCTGTCCATATCTCCCTCTTTACTATCCATTGACCTTTCTACACTCTCTCCTTACTATGACATTCTGTATACACTTCTATCTTTACCATCTAAATGCCTTTCTACATTATGTCTACATCTCCCTTAAAAACATCTATCATTCTGTCAAGACAACCCTCTTTTTCATCTACTTACCTCTCTCTCTCTCTCTTTACCAGGTCATTCTGTATACACATCTCTTCTAAATCTAAATGCATTTCTACACATCCCTCTGCGCCATCTAAAGGCCTTTCTACACCTCCCTCTCCACTAACTATTATTCTGTCCACATTTCCCCTTTCAAAATATGCAGGCCTTTCTTCACCGCCTTTCTCACCATCCATCATTCTGCCTACACCTAGTACCTCTTCATCATGTTTCAATCAGTCTTAATCTCCCTTTTCAACATCTATCATTCAGTCAAGGCAACCCTCTTTTCAATCTATTGGCATCTGTAAACCCCCTCTTCACCATCTATCGACATGTCTAAATTCTCCTCTTCACTAATTATCAACCTGCTTACACCTTCCTCTTCACCATCTATTGTCCTGTCTATGCCTTCCTCTTCACCGTCTTCACCATCTACCGAACAGCCTACTCCTCTGTATCCACCATCTATCTCCCTGTCTACACCTCCATATTTACCATTTATTGCCATATTTATACCTCTGTGTTCAACATATATCGCCCTGTCTACCCCATCCCCATCTCTTTACCATCTATCGCCCTGTCTACATCTTTGTCTTTAACATCGATAGCCCTGTCTACATATCCAGTTTTACCATCTATTACCCTGTCTACACATCCCTATTCACCATCTATCGACCTACCTACACCATTGTCTTCACCATTTATTGATCTGTCTAAACTATTATTTTCTACAAAAGATTGATCAATTTGTAACTTTTTTGCAATTTGTTTTTTATTTGCAGTATTGATTAAGACAAAAACTCATTCAACACTTTAAGTGCTGCTATTTAGTTTATATAGTGGGAAAGGGCATACGTGTGCATGTGTATATCAATATTCAACTCTTTATAAGTTAATATTTCTTCTACAAAATTCACCAAAATCTCATTCAAGGTAGCAAATTACAGAAAATTCTTACACTCATGATGGAAAGGCCAGATATAGAGTTAAAATTCATTTAACAACACGCTGTAACAGTATAAAACAAAAGGGCCATGATTGCCCTGTTATCGCTCACCAGCCATTCAGAGGAGAAGATTTTCAAAATGTTCACTATCTGTTTTTTATAGAAATCTGGCCATCCCATGGGCAGGGTCATTATTTTGAACTTAGGGGCACAATTTATATAACTTTTGTAGATGACCTGGACATGATGCTATGTGCAAAATATGAAAGCTGAGAACCTTACAACAGAGGAGATGTTCAAAATTGTCACTATGTGTTTCGATACAAAATTGGCCACCCCTCTGGCGGGGCCAATTTTCACCCACGTGCATAATTGAACTTTTGTAGAGGACCTAAACATGATGCTATGTGCCAAATATGAAACCTTTCAAGTTTCAGAAAAAAAATATATATTCAAAGTTTTATGTTTCTATAGAAAACAGACACCCCTGGGGCTGGGCCAATTTTTACCCCCAGGGGAACATGTTCAAAGTTGTCAATATATGTTTCTATGCGATTTTGTGCAATAAATCGAATTTACACAAACATTGACCTACTTTACACAAATATAACCAAATATGAGTGCCAAATCAATTCGGTGTGTAGGTCTAGTTATGCACAGCTCCGACGAATATGTCATATAAGAAAGTATCTCTCACCTGATGCTACCAAGACTTTGGTGAACTCTCTGGTTACATCAAAAATAGACTACTGCAACTCATTGCTGCATGGAATTTCAAAAAACACACTGCAGAAACTTCAAAGAGTTCAAAATACAGCAGCCCGCATCATAACCAGGACTCCTCGATATGATCATATCACGCCTGTTTTGAGAGAACTTCACTGGCTTCCGGTTCAACATCGCATTGAATTCAAAATTCTGACACTTACGTATAAAGCCATGCACAATGAATCCGCCAAGTACATTGTCGACATGCTTGACGTGTATCGGCCCCGCAGAGAACTAAGGTCAGCAAGTAGTTCCTTGTCGTTGGTTGTACCAAAAAGTCGTAAGGTAAAATACGGTGAGAGAAGTTTCATGCATGCAGCACCAAAACTCTGGAATGCTCTGCCATCAGGCAATAGAGATGCAAGCTCACTGGCATGTTTCAAAAGATCTCTGAAAACACATTTCTTCAACATATACTACTAGGACAGTTTAGGAAAAGTAGCTTATAGTCATCAATTCTCATACATTACGATTCCTTTGCCATTGCAGCCCTTGGGATATGCTGTAGAAATCAATCTCTCATTGACCGAGTAGATAATCATGTGGTTCCTACCGGTTGGTGATTTTATACTTATTGTATATTTATTGCATATCTTTCATTGACTGGGTAGATAATCATGTGGTTCCTACCGGTTAGTGGTTATACATTTATTGTATATCTATTGCATATCTTTCATTGACCGGGTAGATAATCATGTGGTTCCTACCGGTGAGTGATTTTATATTTATTGTATATATATTGCATACATTTCATTGACTGGATGGACGATCATGCCGTTCCTTTCGGTTTATGATTTCATATCTATTGTATATCTTTTGTATATCCTTCACTGACCGTCCGGCTAGTGATTTTTATATTTATTGTATATCTATTGTAAATCTTTCATTGTCTGGATATATCGTTCCGATTATTGATTTCATCCATGTACAGCGCTTTTGAACGCACATATCCTGTGTGAAAAGAGCGCTATATAAATGTGGTATAATAATAATAAATAATAATAATAAATTGCAATCAAATATCATTAAAAAGTTTTTAGTCTAAGTCTGTAGCTGTTAGGCTCCAAAGCCATTCACTCAGGAAAATCATCAATTATACAATTTAGTTGATTTAAATAATTCTAGAAAAATATCAATTCTAAATCTGGCATATTAACAAAACCTAAGAACATATTTTCAGAATGTATAACAAGTTATTGACGTCACAAGGCAAAACCTCCATATCCTACTACATACTGAGTCTCAATGGGTAATATGATACACTCCAGCAGTACAGGTATGCTACAAATAGCCACGTTTTAAAGAGTAAACCACTGACCTTATATAGTAACGGATAAGAAAGCTGGTAACAGCATTACGCTATAGAAAACTGGCCTGTTCAACCAGTTTCAGAGTAGAAGCTTTTCAAATGTTTCACTATATATTTCTATAGAAAACTGGCCATACCTGGGGCGAGACTAATTTTGACCAAAGAGGCATAATTAATATAAATTTTGGAGCGGACCTGAACATGATGCTATGTGCAAAATATGAAAGCTGAGCACCTTTCAGTTTCATAGGATATTTTCAAAGTTTTCTCTATACGTTTCTATTGAAAACTGTCCACCCCTGGGGCGGGGCCAATTTTGACTAAAGGGGCATAATTTATAAAACTTTTGTAGAGGACCTAAACATGCTGCTATGTGCCAAATATGAAAACTCAGATCCTTCAAGTTTCAGAGGAAAATATTTTCAAAATTTTACTATATGTTTCTATAGAAAACAAGGCACACCTGGCACGGGCCAATTATGACTCAAGGTGCATAATTTATGTAACTTCTGTAGAGGACCTTCATATGATGCTATATGCCAAAGATGTAAGCTGAGAACCCTGTAGATTCAGATGAGAATATTTTTAAAGGTTAAAATTATTGACGACAGACGACGCACGTCGACGGGTGACGGACATCAGACGATCACAAAAGCTCACCCTAAGCAATGTGTGTTCTGGTGAGCTAAAAAGAAAGATTATTTAGAAATTGGCAGAGATATAGAGTTATGGTTCTTATATGCGGAACACCATCTACCAATAATGAACGGTTTTTGTTGAATTATTTCAAAATTGCATTACCAAGTCACAAAGCAGATACAAAATATAGATTGGATGGATGGACAGATGAATGGAAATTCTTACAAACTCTGTTTGTGTGGCTGTTTTCTTTTGTTTTGTATGCGGCTAGATAGACAATTGCCATAACATAAAACATCAGTTTAGGCTTACAAGAAAGGCAGTAAAATACATACTTTATGCCTTTTGGGGACACAATTGTGACAAACAGACAACTAAAAGAATGGGATGGCAGATGGACAGACTGACAAACAGCCAGCCAGACAGACAGACAGACACCGGCAAGCAATGTCTCTAACACAATTTGTTGTTTGAGATATACTGGCAATTACATGTATATAGCTAGTAAATCAGTAGCACTTTCAAATCATGTCTCATTTTTTATATTAAAATATATTAACCAAATAGGTGATCCTTGTTTTATATACATAGAGCAAATTCATATCATTTTGTTAAAAATTATTTCTTATAGTTATATATATTTCTTTGGAAAATTACAGTAAAACCTCTCTTAACCGGACATTAAATTTAGTATAAATATCGGTTTTGGAGACAGGTGATAGCTTAATGCAGGGTGGAAGACATGCAGAAAGCTCCTAGAGGAGCTTCTGCATGACTTTCACCCTGCATTAAGCAGTCACCTGCCTAAAATATCTAAATTCTTCTCTACTAGAATTCCGGTTAAGAGAGATTTTACTGTAATAAAATAACATAATAATGCAGATATACATAAAATAATACTTAGCTACCTTTATGCTTGTGATATTGCATACAGTTACTTTTAAGAAGAACATTTTAAGGGAACTGAGTATCAAAATCATGTCTAAATTCTTTTATATTTCAGGAACTGATAGGTCAAAAACATTTAATATTTATTTTTTGATGTCATAATTGTTATTATGTCATTATCATGCAATCACACTTTTCATGATAAAGACAGAATACATTTGCATTGTCGTATGCTAAGACTTGACTAAATTCATTCATGCAAAATCATGCTAAGTTGAGTTATAATAGTTTTCCATTGAGATTTGGTATAAATTAACACACTTTATTGATGCAAAACTAATCTATTAAAATAGTTTTGCACTGTTTATGGTGGTGTTCCGAGACATACTACTTTGGCATATTTCCTGTAGTGTCAGTTATAATTTAAATATATACAAAAAGAAACAGATTTATCACCAAAAATAGCCATATCTGAACAAAATCAAGTTAGAATAGTGCTGCGCCAAGCCCTCGATATAAATACTTCACATCTATTTCAACTGGTTCACTGACTAAAAAATGCATACAAGGTAACAATAATGAAATATATCTACGAAATCTAAAATAAACTACATAACGAAATGGTCGGGCGTGGAGCTTTCTTGTACATTCATAAAGGGAACACGTTGCAAATAGAAGGGATGTGTTTACATAGAAATACGAATTTCATTGTCTATGTTATATACACAGCTATCATGCTATTATCCACCTTTGGTTTTGATGTGTATGACTGGATAATTATGCTTATTAGCGAATCTCACTGGGATAATACACACAAGTAAACAATTAATATACAGTTGAACTTCGATATATCGAACTCGGATAAATACAGAATTGCTCTAATACTGAATCTCTAAAGATATCTAGAAACACATGAGACAGCTTAATACAGGTCTAAAGTAATGCTGAAAGCTCCTACAGGAGCTTTCAGCATTACGTTATACCTGTATTAAGTTGTGGCCTTGAGAAATTGTTCAGATTAGAAATCGGATGACTCGACCTTCTATTATCTCGAACTAATTTGTATGGTCGCTTGAAGTTCGAGTTATCAAAGTTTAACTGTATATGATATTTGTCGGCTAAATGGTTACAATTGGATCTCAAACTTGTAACTTCCCATAATTATTATCATCATGGCGTTTACATTGAGCTGTAGTTACACTTTGTGCAAATGCCATTAAACACATTTCTCATATTCGAATCATTAAACGTGTGTATAGATGTGTTCCTCAATCTGTCCTGATCACATGATCCGAACACTGAAAATTAAAACAGAACAGTAAGGTAATACAGGTATATTTAACCCTTATCTAGTATTGAAAGCTAACGTCTGTTTAAATTTGGATATGGGGGAAATTTGACTACTTTCAAATCGATCACGCTTTTGTAAACGGGTGACCAAACAGCTTGTATCCGTATGAGACACCATGTTACCCACCGTCTTGTCTGGATTTGCGGTGTTTGTTTATGCTAGTCAGGTTGTGGGTTGACGGATAAGGTTATTTATAGGTTATTCGATTTTTCCCATGCAGGAAATAACCATAGCAACGAAGGTCTAACGATCGAACAGGTCAATACGCAAGTGTCTATTACAGTAACCGTTTACATTATATGTATTCAAGTAAAGGTAATGATATATTGAAAATTCATTTCGTGAATCTGTTAACCATTTACGCCATTAACCCATTACCTCATAGGCTATTTTAGATACAACCTATTTGAATAAATCTACCGAAAAGGAGCATTAACTAGAGAAAAGGAAACGTTTAGAATTTTGCTTTTTGAAACCATTGTGATAAATAGAAGCAAATGCTCTATTCATCCGTTGGTTTCAAAAAGTGACTTTTACAGAGTCGTCAAAAGTCGTCAATATAAGGGAATGGGTTAACACCTTTCAACATCTTTGCCAACAGAGTAGACCCCGACCAGACGATTGCTACGGACATATCGGTTATACTTGGGACATTGGTGTATTCACACAGTAACATATACAGGCAACCTTTATAATCTGATCGGTCCAGTGTTGTACCATTACAAAACCGAAAATTGTCACGATTCGCCGAGGGTGAACGAAGCAGTCAACAGCAAGCAAATACATATGGATACGCAATATAAACATTGTTATTTCCGATATATATAATTACATTAGCCAATTAAATAGATTCTTATCAGACTGTTTCTACTGTGGCTGTCTGATCTGTGTCTCCGTCAGGTAAACAGATCTCTATTTTTATAACAAAAGAGCATTTTTGTTTGCTTTAATTTGTAGTAGTAGTTAAAAGTTAAAAGTATGTACGATATGATGGAGTGGCACATAACTTGGAAATGTTTGCTGTCTGATCTGATTCCATATCTCGTAATTACTAATGAGAAACACATGGGTAGACCTGTTACATTTTTAATCAATGTGCAAGAATAATCGGAGATAGCCATGCGTTCACCCATAAACTCCCGTGATAGAGAGGGAAAAGGATACAGAAAAACCCGGGCGCGATGCCCTACTCTTATTATCGACAGAGTTTTTCTGGTTGTTTTAGGTGCTCAGTAGAAAGCACTGATACATCGAATCGCGGTTTATAGTATCGTCCGAAGGACTCTGGGTTTTATTAAGTCATGGGCAGTTTGTTAAAAGTTGAACACTCTTCAAACAGGCCGTTTTAATCCTTTACCCGAGGAAATGCACGATCCGACAGTACGATGGAAACTGTCCCATCAGTGTCTGCTACAGTTTCTGCAATGATCCTAAATGACTGTGTACATATGCCAGAGAAGCACAGTCGATAATAAGAGTAGGGCATCGCCCGGGTTTCTCTGTATCCTCTCCCCTCTCTCCGGGGCGTCTAATTAGCCCATAGTGAGCAGTAACGGACATTAGTCAACACAAAACAAACAACAACATATGCCATTATAATAATTCAACAACTTCATAGCCATGACGCCAATACTCCGCACATGATTATTCACAAAGTAAATGGTTAAAACGGATGATGCAAAATAAATAGTTTCACATACTGCTTTTCACAGAGGAATCCGGAAACCACAGAGCAGGTAGCGTCCAACCATCCATCATGGTATAAACCCTGTATAGCACAATGCTGATTTTGTGTCACGCCATTCGGTTCGTTGGGGGTCCATTTAAAGAAGGTGGCGACCGCATCTGTCTGGGTAATTTTCCATACTCCATCGAGCTCATAGAACCTGAATCCGACCCACCACGAATATGATCTAAAGCTGTCTACAAAATATTGAATATTTAACTAATAACGTTTGATGAAGATACATATGTATTCACTTGCAAACAGTTTACACTAATCAGATATCAGAATACCGGTTGTTGCAGGTACGGAGATAACCTTGAATTAGTCAATGGTCAGCCACACGTTTCAGTACTGTGGTTTACACCCTCAATGGTAAGTTAAGTACAGACCGTTCAAAGGCAAATGTCTTGTGTTCGCCCTATTATCTGTCATCATTTTGAACATACGAATGTATGTTATGTATGTATGTGGTATATGTGCGCATGTCATTAATTTGTTGTGTCTCTGTACATGTAATATTCCCTTTTCTTCACCATCCATTGGCGCTACGTGACCTGTGCAGTGTCGCAGTTAACTTAACTCGAAATCTTCCACTTGAGAGTCTCAGTGCCCTAGTCCCAACCAAACCAATGCAATACTTTCCAGTCTTGTACGTTACACATCTTTTGTAAGTTATGACACACATATTGTCAATTGTTTTTGATGATTTTATGATTTTGGTTGAGTTTTGGTTGAAGGGTACTGCGACGCATTCTGCCGTATAGCACTGATGCACTTTAGGTGGTGAGCAGAAAATGAGCAGTTTTGCGAATGTTGTGTGTATGTATATGTATTTATATAGTTTCTTTGGATTTTCGTGTGGCATCGAATGCCTGACTTCTATATGTGTATCACGTTGCTTACCCGGGACGGTTGACCCAATTACTCCGACGAATGCATGCAAAAATAGTAAGAGACCCCAGCATTGTATTCTGTAATGGAAGCTGCTAGGGATATTTACATTTTGCGACAAGCTGCTGACAAAGATATACACAGTACTTATATAATTAAAGTCGAATACCTATAACTGTGTTTCTTATGCGATACTTTATGAATAAAATAATAAGTGTATACTTACACACACTGTTGACAAGGTCTCTGATAAGTTCATTTTTATCTGCATTCTCGATATGGATGATATGTGATCCAAGGGACGAACAATATTCCTGTAAATGGGTCAAGCACACAATGTTATTTGTGCTATAGTTCATCATATTTCAAATCGTTGTCAAGCACACAATGTTATTTGTGCTATAGTTCATCATATTTCAAATCGTTGTCAAGCACACAATGTTATTTGTGCTATTGTTCATCATATTTCAAATCGTTGTCAAGCACACAATGTTATTTGTGCTATTGTTCATCATATTTCAAATCGTGTTATGTGCGAGTTAATTTGTATGTCAAGCAGTGTAAATCCTGATTAGAGAGCTTGCTACTAGTCATCTGATCTATACTGTTTACAAATGTCATTAGCATACTCCTGTCTGTACGTCAAAGAGATAAACAGAATCCAGACCTTTAAAACAGTGGTCTTTGGAGTCTTTTTTCAGTGTTTCAATATTAATATGATATTGACTCAGTTTGAATGTATATGTTTATGTTTACACTTATGCTAAGTATTATAAGTGGGAAAACAGTCATACAGGTAGCGACACACACAAAAGGACACACCAACAAACATCATCAAACACGAATCAGAAAACTTACATGATAAAACGTGACGAAACGCACAAAACGACATAAAATATTATACATTTACCCTAAAATACAACAAAGTAGGCAGATGTACGGGGGGCTTAAACCGGGTTTGTAGGAATCCAACCTCACCTTCACCTAAATCAAAAGGTAAAGTACGATTCCCTCTCCACACAACTCCACAATATGAGTAAAGATCAAAACATGATTAAAAATACTGAAACAGAAAAACATGACGTCATAAAATAAGTGACGTAATAAGCATAGGTCCTTACCCTCGTCGAACAAGCAAAACGGGAAGCATAATGCCCAACTATGAATGGGTCGACTACAGAGCATGCAGTGCGCTGCAGAATAGAGGGGTTATAGCCCTTTTTAATGAATTGGTTAATACGTTTGACAAAGTATCACAATATGTGTGTCCATCAATTTTATAAAACTCCTCGTATTTAAAACACACTACGCAAATTACAGTTCTATTTGCCGGTGAGCAGAACATTACGGTGGTAAAAATTTGAAAAGGTTTTTTGAAGCTTGTCATACATGTAGCAGTTGTCCAGTGATCATAGGGTGGTAATTGATAAAACCATCAAAACGAATAAAGTACATATATGAGTCATGCAGGAAACACCGCATACAAAACACACGACCGCCACAACAGCACCACGAATACAAACAACAAATGTACCTGTATATAAAAGACACAAAGAGACGCACAGACATAACAAACCAACAATGGAAGATTGAAGTACCGCCTTGGAACGGTCAGTGACAGATGTCACTGGGAAGTTAAACTGGTTTCGGGGTGCCCAACCTCACACTTATTCCATCCCCACCCTAAAAGACAAACAGTGTAAAAAACGTATTCCCTCTAAGACTAATCTGTAACAACCGCGGTGGCAAATACAGTGGTAAAGTGCATGTAGAACGTAAAACATTGAAGTGAAACAAACTGTATACAAATATCCGACGTCCTCCTTCAGTTTCCGGATTTTAAAAGTTACCTTCATAGAGTACTAAACCTTTCTTGTCGGCGTACATGCAAAGAGGGCAGCGTGATTGCCAACTGTAAAATGTTTGACAACCAGACATGCAGTATGTTGTAGTGCTATAGGATCATATCCCTTTTTAATGAATCTTTTAACATATTTGATGAACAAAGTTAGAAAATGGGTACGTACACTAATCTTACGAAGTTTATAAATCACATCACCATAAAATTCTTGATGTGAAATATAGTGTCGCAGGAGCGCCTTGCGATCGCATTTATACTTGCCAATAAGTGAGAGATTTCGATAATTAAATTTAGGGAAAGTTTTTCTTAGTTTATAGAATCTATATCCTTGCTTAAGCAGCTGTTCAGTTAAAATGAGATTTAGACTGTTAAAATCGTCAACAGATAACATGCTCTAGCAAAACGAATAAGTTGAGAAATATAAACCCCGTAAGATTGGGCACGGGGAACATCTTCGTCAAGATGAGGGAAATTTACAATATTAAAATCAAAATCATCTCTTTTTTTATATGTATTTTAGAAGAAATCATTCCATTGTCAATTTTAAGGTCTAGATCAAGAAAAGCTGCATACGTGCCGGAAGGGTTAGATTTTACAATTTGAGTTCTTTGGGGTACATTGTAGGAATTAGAGCATCAAATAAAAGGTTGTCTAATTTAAAAATATCATCCAAATATCGAGAAGTTTCAAAGAAGACTTTTATAACATCTTGTGATTCGATTCAAACGTAACATGAAATCTCTCTCATAGCAGTACAAAAACAAATCTGCGACCAGTGGTGCACAATTCGTATCTATAGGAATACCAATCACTTGATGGTATATAGCATTCCCATAACGTCAGTAAAAAAAGAACTTTATCAGCCTTACATGCCAGAAAATATGTTTTGTCGGGCAAATACTTTCTGGATTAAGTTAGTAGGTTTACCTTTAATTAAATCATGAAGAATGGTCGTGTACAAAGTAGAAACATCGTATGTGCATAAAGTTGATGCATGAAACCTTTTTTTCTTAAGTTTGTTTAATACTTTTGAAGAGTTCTTAGTAGACCAGAATATATTTATTCCATAATTCCCATGTCTTATCACAATAGAAGTTTACATGTTACTTTATCCTTGTTAAAGATTTACTGCTGAGCATTAATAACCACATAAGATGTAGCACGGGGTACATCTCCATCCAAAAGGGGACAGTTAACTGTGTTAAATACATCAGTCATCCCCTTTGCCATACATGCTAGAAGATATAGTTCCATTTTTATACATAAAAGGGCTGCAGATATGTCAGAACAATTTAGTTTATTCAACGTGAGCTATATTAGGTAGATTGAGGTGATCATAGAATCAAAGAACGGGTTATCAATATTCAACATGCCGTCTAAATAACATGCTGTACTATTGAAAGCACTGGTGATATATGCCTATGAATATATTTTAAATGTTATCTACAAGCTCGGGGTCAAATCCATTTTCATGATTTGTTTATTTAACGCAACATTTAAGAAGAACGGTTATGACTCGATTATATTGCATGTTTGATTATTGGCCCGTTTACAGTTGGTAGTTACGCTTCCCTCTTTGCTTGCGGGATGACAGGCCGAGGGTAGTACTCTATGATAATATACTCTTAAACCCAGAAACGGGATGAGCTTACCAGAATCATGTATTGTCCTTTCTCTGTCGTGCCCTTAACAGCTTCCCTGCAGTTACTGTGGTTTCGACATATGTAACGGACTTTCACAGTTGTTATGCTATGTTTTACATTTTGTCTTATGTTTACTGTCTTTATGTTGTGGGGAAGTCCGGCGGGGATACCTTTATTTACAGTGTTTGTTTCGCTAGAATGACGTTGAGATAAGTGTGAGGTTAGGACGTCCGTAAACCGGTTTAAACCCCCACTGACCGTTCCAATGCGGTACTCTTTTTCATCCTTGCTGTTATGTTTGGTGTGTTTGTGTCCTTGTACTTGTATGCTTGCTCATGTTTAGTATTTTCATCTCGTGGGTGTGCGTGTGAGTATGTATGTGTGTTCACCCTTACATTACGTTTGTCTTGTGTCCTTTTACTTTTGCGTTTGTTCATGTTTTGAATTCCATCTCGTGTGTGTGTCTGTATTCCATCTCGTGTGTGTGTATGTGTGTGTGGTTGTGTATTAATTGCTCTATCGATGTTGTGGTGATGGTTGCGTCTTGTGTATGGCTTTTCCTGCTTGACATTCACTACAGTTTCATTTAAGGATAAACATAACGTCCAACTCATTGTCATAAAATAAATTACTTTGAAAATAAGTGATACATTTGATTCATGCATGTGTCATCTGTTATATATGGCTGGGTCGTAATCAATTTCGGTGGAACGTGTGTCAAAATATATTTTCATGAAATCATATGAAATGGAATGTGTTGAAATATACTGATATACAGCTTATTTACATCCACCCGTTTGACTAAACATAGTAAAGCAAAGAACTTATTATTGACTCGATAATGAGTCATTTGCAACTTGAGAAACTCCGTTTAAGCACAACGAACGAAATCCTTCCATATGTTGCCGCTTTGGAGTATTGCTTTTATCTTAAATCTGGTTGTATCTACCTCAAATACAACTACACACCAGGAGGTATACACTTTATACTAGGGTGGATCCCATGTAGTGACACTGGACTTTGCATTCAGCTGACTAACTAGCTGAGCAACCACTTATGCAAAGTGTTAAGAATTCAGCAGGAATGACCGTAGTGCCTGACTTGTCAGAGGTTAGAAGGATAACTTGGGTTCTTTTATGTATGCTCGTTCAGTAAAATTTCCATGACAGACGTTATTGGAAAAAGAAACCAGAGTAAATAGCACAATGTTGCATGACAACATAAATGTTTACACTTTTGTTTACATTAGATATTTAACTAAGAAACATCGAAACTGAAATTGTAGCATAAGGAAATGCACAAAGGCCTGCATAGACACCAATGGAAAACAAAAGTGACAAAACGATTATTGCACTAAGAATTCGATGAAACTTTCGCTGGCAAGATGAATGAACTAAGAATTAGGTGAAACTTTCGTTGTGAAATACAATGTAAGAATTTTGTCCTTGTGGAGAATATTCTCTACAGGGTCAGTTTTATACATTCAAGATGATTCATATACAGAGCATCGAGGTGAAATTAAGAACGTTGCACGGAATATATGAATGCTGCTGCAAACTTGCTCTGAATTACTATGAAAATATTGGAATATGTTATTGATGTAGTACAAGCCTCAAAACAAACAATCAAGCTCATGAGAAGAGATCAAAATGTATAAATGCAACTAATATGTTATCTGACAAAAACACCACTTTCATATAAGAACATCGTTATTTCTGTCTGGTATTGCAAAAAAGCATGACTTTATTCACATACCGTCTTCATAGAAGAAGCAATGTCACTGTAAGGTAACATTGCTTCTAGTGCGACTGTGCTATTACAGAAATATGGACACAGAAAGCATATACGATATACTAATACTCAAGCAAAAAGTCAAGACAGTATGAAACATAGAACAAACCGTAATCTAAATAGGCAAATACGATTGCAAGTTGTTCCTGTTTTTGCATGAAATCACATAGATTGTATGTAGGTACAAAATGTGATTATTCAAAATAATAATATAAGATCAAAACGTCAGGAATCACGGTAGTGTGTTTCTTGAACATTTCTTACACGAGACTGGAACGTTCTGTAATAACACGTATGTAGGGTGGAACGTATAGTAGGAGTTAGATAATTTGACATACTGCATTATTACTTACAACCCAAACACATTAAAGTGCTGCTCTTGTATAGTTTCGTTCACCATAACTATGTTGAGCTAAACATCACAGTTACTGGGTTAATTTATAAATTCAGACTTGAACAAAACATTTAAGCAACCGAATGAGATTGGATCGAAGTTGGTAACAAATGCGTAATATTACATGTATATGGAGAACAATGAGAACATGGTAAAACGAAAGAAAACGAACACAACGTACTTCTCCTTGTGCAAATGTTCCCTTGGCCTCTTGAATGAAGAAGTAACAGGACTGGTTTATTCTGTGCCAATTTTCTTCACATGTTTCTGTAATAACAAGTTATACTCTTTGAATATGTTCGTGCTAGTTAGTTCACAGGCAGCAAAATGGTATTGGAAATAAACTGCAAATTCGGTGTACAGTTAAACCTCTCTATAATGGCCACTAAATTACATCAAGTATTTTGTGTTAAAGGCAGGTGGCTGCTTAAAGCAAGGTGTAAAGGAAACCAAAACGCTCCTATAGAAGCGTTCTGATTTACTTTTACCTTGCTTTAAGCAGCCACCTGCCCTAAATACCAACTAATTAACACAATTTAGTGGCCGTTATAGAGAGGTTTATTGTAATGTGTTTAATTTTCTAACTAATAGAGACCCCTTTTGACGGCACCTGTAGGAGTCGTCTAATCAGGTTTTGCTCCTTTTGCATATATACGTCTAAGAGCTGATTCTACAACTTCTGCTATGGTCCACACATACATGTGTTCATGTACCAATGTAAACCATAAGCCAATACATAGTTTTGATGTCATGTTTTCAAACATAAATATTCATTAATAAAAAAGGTTTCAATTATAACATAATCAGCTGGAGCTGAAAATTTAGATCAGACATCACTTAGATAAACAATGGACTAGTCCAGTATATAAGCATGGAGGAATCAACTGTGAGCAAATGGGTTAATAAGCAATAAATATGGCTGCAAAAGAATGATCTGATACTCTATTGCAGTTATGACTACAGTAGGTTTAGATGCAGATGCAATTGAAACGTTCCTTTACATTGTACCGTAAGATGCAGGGAACGCAATTATAACTGGCTATACTAGCTATGCAGCAGTAGAGTTGTAGAAGTAGTATTTTTAGTTTTCATTTGTGACAGAAATATGTACTAAAAGCAATGACATATGATAAGGGCGTAATGAATACAACTGGGTCCCTGCTTATAAAGCTTTTAGTTGAGTCTGAGATCGTTCTCAAGCTTTTGATTGGTCAGATTTGAGCCTTTGGCTCAAATCTGACCAATCAAAAGCTTGAGAACTCAAATCTGACCAATCAAAAGCCTGAGAACAAAACTCAGACTCAACTAAAAGCTTTATAAGCATGGACCCAGGAAGCAATAACGTTGGTTGTAGAACCAAACGCATTGTTAGTCAGCGTGTAGTTGGCTGCCAGTTTGCAGTTTGTAACTCGAATAACGAACTGCGAAATATTTCAATTGTTGACAACAATTTGTACTAAAAGCAATGACAGGAATCAATAACTTTGGTTGTAGAAACAAATGCAGTGTTAGGCAGCGTTAAGTTAGCTGCTAGTTGGCAGTTCGTTTTTCGTTCGCGAATAACGAAATAGTTCGCAGCTCGACTTATGAATAATGAAAGGGTAAAACAAGCTAAACATGTGCAATGATAATATTGTAGACTGCAGACCCCAGTCATACTGGATTCAATGATTTATATATTAAATACGGAGACATTTCGCAGTTGGTTATTCGAGTAACGAACTAGTTCGCAGTTCAGCGTCCAAATAACGAAATGGTTAACATAAGTAATTGATGATATTTAGGCACTGTAGGTCCCAGTGATAGTGGATTCAGTGATTTGTATATTATATCCGGAGTAATTTCGCAGTATGTTTTTTGGAATAAAGAAATAGTTCGCAATTCAATTTCAAAATAACGAAATGGTCAAAATAAGTTATAAATGCGTAATGATGATATTTCAAACACTGTAGACCAATATGATAGTGGCACCAAGGCTTATTTATTAAATTTAGGACCATTTCGCAGTTCGACATTCGAATAAAGAAATACTTTGCATGTCGTCATTTGAATAACTAACTAGTTCGCAGTTCAGCATCTAAATAGCGAAATTGTCAAAATAACTAACAAATGTGTCAACCTTCGAATACGGAAATGGTCAAAATAGGTTATAAATATGGAAAGATTATATTTTTATACTGTATACCCCAGTCATAGTTGTTTCAATGAATAATATATTAAATACGGAGCAATTTCGCAGTTCGTTATGCGTATAACGAAATATTTCGAAGTTCAACCTCCGAATAACGAAATAGTCAAAATTCATTACGAATGCGTAATGATGATATTTCAAACAATGTAGACCAACGTCATAGTGGAACCAAATCTTTTAAATTTAGGACCAGTTCAGCATCCGAATAACGAAATGGTCAAAAGATCTAATAAATGAGCAGAGATGGTATGTTTGACACTCTAGACCCCAGCCATAATGAACCCAATGTTTTATGTATTGAATCAGGAGCAATTTCGCAGTTCTATATCCAAATAATGAAATAGTTCCCAGTTCAACATCTATGTAACATAATGGTCAAAATAGGCCATAAATGCAAAATGATGATATTTTAAGCACTGTAGACACCAGTCGTATGGGATTCAATGACTTATATATTAAATCCGGAGTCGTTTCGCAGTTCGTTACTTGAATAATGAAATAGATCGCAAATCAACTTCCGAATAAGGAAACTGTCAAATTAAGTCATAAATGCGTAATGATGATAGTTCAAACACCGTAGACCAACATCAGAGTTGAATGAAAGCTAATTTAAATACAATTAAGAACCATTTCGCAGTTCGACATTCGAATAACGAAATATTTCGTCAATTAAATAGCGAAATAGTTCGCAGATCAGCATCCGCATAACGAAATAATTGCATTATACAGTGTCCAGAATATCACCTCTTTACATTTCCAACTTATTTTCGTTATTCGGAAGTTGAACTGTGAACTAGATCGTTACTTAAATGACGAATTGAGAAATATTTCGCTATTTGAATGTGGAAATGCAAATTGGCCCAATATTTTATGCATAAGCTTTGAATCCGCACTGGTGTAGGTCTATAATGTGTAAAATAGCATGACTGCGCGGTTAAAACTTATTCTGACC
Organism: Azorinus chamasolen; assembly: GCA_963576725.1. NCBI lineage: Eukaryota > Metazoa > Mollusca > Bivalvia > Cardiida > Solecurtidae > Azorinus > Azorinus chamasolen. The sequence goes on from OY755252.1 coordinate 6,123,551, forward strand.
GTTTCGATATTCGGAGGTTGAACTGCGACATCCTCTAAGATTTGATAAAGCAGCTTTAAATCTACGATGGTGTGGGTCTACAGCGCTTAAAATATCATCATTGCGCATTTGTATCTTATTTTGACCATTTCGTCAGTCAAAGGTTGAACTGCGAAATGTTTCGTTATTCGAATAACGAACTGTGAAATTGTTCTGGATTCAATATATAAATAATTGAATTTACTATGACTATAAATATTATCTTTGCACATTTATAACTTATTTTGACCTTTTCGTTTTTCGAAGGTTGGACTGCTAAATAGTTCTTTATTGAATAACGAACTGCGAAATTGCTCCGTATTTAATATATTATTCATTGAATAAACTATGACTGGGGTCTATTGCTTCAATATATAAATAATTAAGTTATTCGAATGTAGACCTGCAAACTGATCCTATATGTGATAAATAAGCTTCGATTTACTGAGATGTTTGAAATATCATCACAGTGCATTTATAACTGATTTGGACCATTTCGTTATTTAAAGGGTCAACTGCAAACGGCTTCGTAATTCGAATAAAGAACTGCGAAACACTTTTCATATACATTTTCTTTGAATTTCAGTATAATAGCTTTCTACCGTGTCCAGAATATCACCTCTTCACATTTTCAACTTATTTTCGTTATTCGGATGTTGAACTGCAAACTAGATCTTTATTCCAATGACGAAATGCGACATGGTCCTAAATTTAAGAAATAATCATTGCTTCCACTATGATGTTGGTCTACAATGTTTAAAATATCATCATTACGCATTTATTATTTATTTTGACCATTTCGTTATTCGATGGTTGAACTTCAAATAACGAACGGCGAAATTGTTCCGGATTAAATATATAAATCATTGAATCAACTATGACTCGGGTCTACGGTGTCTAAAATATCATTATTGCGCTTTTATAACTTATTTTACTATATCGTTATTCGAAGGTTGAGTTGCGAAATATTTCATAAATCGAATAATGAACTACGAAATGGATTTAATATATAAATCATTGAATTCACTTTGAATGTAGTCTACAGTGTTTTACATACCATATATGTTCATTTATTAGTTCTTTTGACCATTTCGTTAATCTGAACTGCACTGCTGAACAGCGAACTAGTTCGTTTTTCAAATGACGCCATATGTAATATTTCGTTATTTGAATGTCCAACTACGAAATGGTCCTACATTTGATAAACAAGCTTTTATTCTACTCTAATGTTGGTCTACAGTGTTTGAAGTATCATCATTACGCATTTATAACTAATTTTGACCAATTCGTTATTCGGAGGTTGAACTTAGAAACATGTGTGTTATTCGAGTAACGAACTGCGAAATTGCTACGGATGAATGTATACATCACGGAATACACAATGACTGCATATCAACTACGTCCATTTATTGCTGAACTGCGAACTAGTTCGTTATTCGAATGATCAACTGCAAAATGGCACCGATATAAATATAATATAATATAAATAAAATATATAAATCATTGAACCCAGTATGACTACAGTGCTCCCTCCCTACAACGGCCCTCTCAATAACGAGTCCCTCCTTACAACAACGCATATCACTGTTTCCGAAACAACAAGCCTCCAGAAACAACCTTTTTTCCATCGTATTTTCTTTATGCCTCCATCAAACCCTATGTGGCGATTCTAAAGAATGGTCACAACATAGGGTTTGATTGAGGCATAACGGTTTTAGTTCTCGAAATACACCTTATCTGGGGATCAGCAAACAAGCTAATTATGTTCGATTTTCCCTCCCTATAACAACTCCCTCTGAACAACACATACAATATTCGTATCCCAAAGGGTGTCGTTGTAGAGAGGGAGCACTGTAGTGTATTCAGTGTTTAAAATATTATCATTGCACATTGATAACTTATTTTAACCATTTTGTAAAGTGTAATTCGTTACTTGCTTGCAAATAACGAACATCGAAATATTTCACAGTTCGTTATTCGAATAACGATTTTCGAACTGCGAACTGGTAGCCAACTTTACGCTATCGCAGTGTTCATCCTTTCGGCGCCAAATCTCAAATTGTCGTCTGCAAACCACTTTTGTTAAATCATTCGGTAAAATAAGGAAATGAAATAAATGTAAATGTCAAAATGATAAAGCAAAGATATAAAACAAAGAGTTTGAAAAAAAAGTGAAATACCTAATCAGATGTGGGGCTGCGCTATTTGTCGTGGTGATTTTTTTTGCGACATTGGCGGTGAAAGGGTTAAAATGTCATTTGCATTCGTAATAGAAAGATCTAGGAAACGAAATCGTAGCTGATCAATTGATGGAAATTACAGTACAGGCAGAAATCGATACAAAACTAACACATACTAGTGTTTAACACTTTACTTTATGAGCACTCATTAACCCATTACCTCATAGGCTATTTTTAGATACAATCTCTTTGAATAAACCTACCGAAAAGGAAAAGTAATTAGAGAAAAGGAAATTTTTAGGATTGTTTAGTTTGAAACCATTGTGATGAATAGAGCATTTGCTCTATTTATCACAATGGTTTCACAAAATGACTTTACAGAGTCGCCAAAAGTCGTCATAATGAGGGAAAGGGTTAAGGGTCCACTCTGTATGAGTTTGCTGTTATTATAAGACATATAATTATTTTTGATGCACCTGAATTGCAAGTTAAACTACCGCCCAAACACGGAGTTGAATAAAAGCAACACTTAGCGGTAGCATGTTACTAATACGTGTATACATATCCCCGCTATTACACACATGTAATATATACACTTCGCGTAGAGCAAGAACAGAGGACTACTGAAAACGTCATCTTAGCTGGATATGCCCGGTTTACATAACAAACCAATGTCCAGTGTTTCAATCGGCATATGGTTTTGAAAAACAGCTCCATCGCAAACATATAAAAGATGAATGTGCTCAAATTTCAAATGGATGTGTTTACTTTGCATAAGGGATGTTTTAGATTAAATCATAGAATACCTCTAACTTCACAGTCCTTCTTCTGGATGTTGCACACCTGTTCGCCGGAACAGTTCTTACACATACCTGGAATCTAAAAGTAATACGTATTTGATATTAAACGTTTCGTTGCAGTCTGACCAGGGTGTACTGTTTGGTAACTGAATTACAATTTTTATTCAACAATTTCTGCAATGGTCAAAAGTCCCCTATATACAATGCCTTGATATAGCATCAGCTTTCAAGTGTAGTACAGTTTGTAACCCTAGGGTAGATAGCCCTGCCTTCGTTGTGACATTCCACAATGTTGCTGTCGTAACAATATTATTAGATGAAAGTACAAAAATGAGTCATGCAGGAAACACCACATACAGAACAAACAGCCGCCCGAACAGCAACACAAGGAAACAACAAATGTACGCAACTATAAAAACATCAAGAGACGCACAAAGACAAAACAAACATACAATAGGGAGAAGATTGAAGTACCGCCTTGGAGCGGTCAGTGACAAAAGTCACTGAGGGTTAAACCGGTTTTGGGGCACCCAACCTCACACTTATTCCATCCCCACCCTAAAAGACAAACAGTGTAAATAAACGTATCCCCTCTCCGACTAATCTACACGATATACAGTGCACACGATATACAGTGCAAGCGAAAGCAGACAAGCAGTCATTCGTCAAGTATATTTATCCCTTACAGTGAAGGAACGAGTCACAAGTAACCTTTGCAAACAGTGTAGACGTGGATGGATTGGCTCCTAAATATGTATCTCATCAGGGTCTGAACTGTTTATAATGTTACACTTTTCTTAAGAAACAAATACCCAAATATTCACCATGAGCTTGTCCTGTTTTAGCATTGCAATGTTTAAGACATTACGTGAACGCCTTGGGCTTCGAAAGAGGTCTGATACCGTTGGGTCTCCTATTTGCCCATTGATGTTAGACTAAAAAGCAAATAAGCAAGTAAGACCAAACCTCAACCAAATTCATCGAACACAAAAGACAAGATGGGACGCCAAAACTTACGCAATTGTATAAGACACAAAATGTCATACTGAAAAGTAAATATCGGTTGGGCTGAGTCTTTATGCATCAAAACCAAAAGGTAAGGTGACACCATCACTTACGCAAACATATAATAAGACATAACGTTACAAAACGCCTTGAAAAATATATATCGGTTAGGCTGTGCCACTTAATTAGATAGCTTAAAGTTTGACGGTATACCTACATTAAAAAGATCATGTAGCGCAAAGGATGCTGGACATAAAGGAACGAGTCAATTGAAAAACACCAATACACACACTCACATATCACGCATATACACACAATCATATGCACCAATGTATGAAAGATGCACGATACAGACACAAAAGTAGGGTTAAGAAAGATGTACCGGAGAGGGTCATCATCATAGAGTACTATGTCCTTCCTGTTATCGCACACAAAGAAGGAATCGTGATGCGTAGAGGGATCGTCCACGCCAAACATGCCATGCATATTGTTAGATTATATTTGTTTTAATATGATTATGTACATGTATTATGCGCTAACTGAACAAGTTTTGAAATTGCACGTCTCCAATTATCTTCCGAAGTTTGTAAATCACATTGCCATAATATTCCGGATGCGTAATTATCTGTCACTGGGGTATCTTTAACTCATTCCTTCCTAGACTATTTTTAGTCCCAACCTATTTGTATAACCCTACCGAAAAATAGCATTTACTGGAGAAAACGATATATTTTAGAATAATGTAGTTTTTAAACCATTGAGAACATGTGGAGCAAATGCTCTATTTAGCACAATGGTTTCAAAAATGACTTTTACAGAAACGTCAAACTGCACCAGTGTGAGGAAATAGGTTAATTGGATGAGTGTAATATTTCGGTAATAGAATATAGATACATGTAGAATATATATATTCATAATGTTATTATGTTTTACATATAAAGTGTTAACGCTTTCCTTCATACAAACACATTATACGCATTTGAAAGCAAAGAGGACTCTGTATGACCCGTCTGATCAAGGTAGTATCTGCTTACTCATAAAAATATATCGATCTAATCCGACAGTTTTAGTCTGAGCCAATAATTGCCTTTTTAAAGTTGTACATTTGGTAATAACGTTTATGAATATTCATGCACACATGTTCATTAGAGAAAGGGAAAAGTATCTATACTGTTGAATGTTCATTAGAGAGAGGGAAAAGTATCTATACTGTCGAATGTTCATTAGAGAGAGGGAAAAGTATCTATACTGTCGAATGTTCATTAGAGAAAGGGAAAAGTATCTATACTGTTGAATGTTCATTAGAGAGAGGGAAAAGTATCTATACTGTTGAATGTTCATTAGAGAAAGGGAAAAGTATCTATACTGTTGAATGTTCATTAGAAAGAGGGAAAAGTATCTATACTGTTGAACAGACATTTCAATTAGCTATATTTTTGAATATATATATGTTCTCGAGGAAATTGTTATAAGCTGAAGCCTTAACGCTTTCAGTGCCAGCATTGTTCTCTGCTGGGCATATTTTTGTCTGTTTCAAGTTTAAGAGTGAGAGTATGTTCAATTTCTTTATACACAGATAAACAAAGTACCAAACAGATTGAATCCTGGTGAGACGCTGGGTTACCCGGCATCTCCTCTGGATCGAAAGTATTTGGATATGATATCACAGACCCATCTTGGTGAAACTGAAGGGGTTAATTACAAAGCGTGATAATATATTTTCCAGGAATGGGGGGTCTTATTTTGGTATATCACTTTGAAACATATTCTGAGTGGGAAAATTTGTTTCAAATTACAAACTAAGATATTAGTTATATTTAATACATTAACGGATGTTCAGAACATGCCTGTTCCCTTTCAACGACGACATCTTCAAGGCAGTCACAACATATCAGTTGAAGAATAGCGTTATGATTCCTGATTGCCTAATTTGCGTTTTACCGTTTAGTCATTTATTTTTTTTATCTTAATCATAATCACATAATTCGCCATTTACCTAGTGATTATCCATATACGACATAATGACTATAAGAATATGAATGAGCTGAATATGAATACTTCTATTACGGACATGGAAAGTGTCCTCCAGTGTCAGAGACTGTAGACACATATACATGTGTATATATTATTTCCTAAGCTGGCATATATAACATACCATGATCCAATCCGTAGGCTCCTACAGGAGCCATCTGCTTTGGACTACTATGTTTGCAAATGCATTGAAATACGTCACTATCATATATAAAGAAATATACAGGTACTCCAACATTATAGCGAGAAGAACAATGTGTCTTATTCGGAAACAGACTATTTGCCATTTTGACTATGTTTCAGTTTCTTAGGTCTATTCTACAATAGAACCTGTCTTAAGCTACCGTATATTGATTAAACACAGACATATCAAACAGCAGGCGATTCCTTAATACAGTACAGACGTAAAGTTCATATGCATTTCAGGCCCATAATAAAACCTTTTTTATGGTTGCTTAAGAAAAGTTCTACTATACATTGTGGGTTGATGCTGGGCTTTTATGTTCATCGATTGCAATGCGTTTAAGAAGAGTGGCCAGGGTTCAAGGTTTTAAAGCCTGTGAGTCTGAGTCTGAGACCATTCTCAAGTATGCTTGAGAATGGCATCAGACTCGAGCAAAACGTTTTATAACCTCAGGGCATGTTTTGTTCATTTACAACCAACCAGTGTTATGTCCTTAGCGTAGTCATTTTCACATCACCACACGAGCGTCGAATACGGAACTCAGATGGAGTTCTGTGTAACAAATGGAAGCTTAATGCAGGATGAAAGTCGTGCAGAAAGCACAAAATTGAACTTTCTGAGTGACTTCCATCCGGCAATAAGCAGCCACCTGCCTGACAAAAGTATAAATTCTGCTTTGTTTAACGCCTTGTTCAGAAGGCTTTTTGTAGATCAAAATTGGAAAGAATCGTTACACCTTATCGGGGTTATGTCTATGACATCAATCATCCGTATGAAGACACATGGTCGTTTGTTATACGCAGTCGCCTTATTGATATCTGTCTCCAGTAGTTGACATTCTCGTCTGGTCTTCAGGTACTTCACGGCATTACATGCAATGCGCACGCGACATTCAAGAAGACATTTCTATATAGCAACGTCTACAAACATGAGAAAGCCGTCCTCACCATTGTCACACTTTCTCCAGTCATGCACAGAGAATTTGAATTGTCCAACGGCATATGTCAAACACAGCCAGATATTTAGCAGGTGTACACAGGAAACAGCGAGATATTTCAGCAACATAACTAGCAAATAGTAAGTGCGATAATCATCTATTACAGTTCCTTCGAATTCGAATTCTGTCTATAACAGGCAACTTGATGGCAAGACTATAGAGCGACGATACAATATTTCTGTCTTTTCAGAACATACATATAGCCCTTTAAATGCGAGCCACTATTGGCCTGGCATATGAAAACAGAAATCGTCTGGTCAATTTAGAGCTTTCATCCTGAATAGAATCGTTGGCTTGCATTGGCAGCCTATTCAAATTTAAAGTTTCAGTATTCAAAGGTTTCAGTAAAACGGTATTTGTCAGCAGAAGCCAGTCTTTCGTAGAAACTGGAAATTAAACTTAAATGACATTGTCAACACCATGTCACTAACAATGACACATGCAATTCGTTTTGCTATTTCAGTATTCAAAGACTTAATGAAAATTGATATGTGTCAGCAGAACCCATTCTCTCTAAGTGAAATTAATCTTACATGATCTTGTCAACACCATGGCACCAACACTTACAAATGTACCGCATTTTGCGTCATGACCGTCTGACTAGGCAATATGAACAGGTGTACATATATGTATTCAATGTACACATTTGTAAATGTCCGATCTGCTAAAACATATACGTGTATAATCAAATCAGACATACAGGATATCATATTGGTCAATGGCCACTAATTTGTATATTCAGAAACATATCACTGTTATGCAATTACAAACTTCTTTTAACCCTTTTACCGCCACAGTCCCATAAATGCACCACGACAAATAGTGCAGCCCCAGATCAGACGCCGCCTTTTCAAGGCGGCGTCTGATCAGGGACTTCGCTATTTGTTTTAATCTCTATTTCTATATATGTGTTTTATTCATTTGAAATTTGCATTTATTTATCTCATTTCCTTATTTTACTGGATGATTTAACAAAATTGGGCTGCAGACGACAAATAGAAATTTGGTGCCGAAAGGGTTAAATACATCATATTTACGAGCATGAAGCAAGTGAATGATGTAAACCACACTCCAGTTAGAACGGTACGGTGTGTACCTATACATTATACGCACATATACACATATATGTATACTTACAGGCATACACATATACGAAACTATCACAATAAAGTAAGAATCGATTAGTGGTACTCAAGCATGTGCATGTGTACAACATTAAGGCATAACACATAAATAGTGCTTACTTTATCTTTCTGTTATATTGATTTAACATCCAAGGCGGTACTTCCATCTTCCCCCTATTTTTTTTGTTTTGTTTTGTATTTGTGCGTCTCTATAGTTTAGGTAGTTATGTACATTTGCTGTGTGTTCTTGTGTTGCTGTTCTGGTGGATGTTTGTTCTGCATGTGGCGTTTCCTGCATGAGTCATATTGGTACTTTATCTATATATGGTTGCTTGAAAATATCCATCCTAAGACTCGGGTTGTCAACAATGTACGAACATTTCGTTGAACAAATAAACAAAACTATAACAGAAACAGAAGAGTTATGGGATACGACAACGCTATCAGGGTACTTTGAATTTCTTTAACTGTTTTATAGCTAACTTACATCGTCTTCGGCAGTTTGATGTTTAAAATGTCAGGGGCAATAGTTCATTTGAAATTGCAGCATTGTAAGTGTTAACCTATAAAAACCTTTTTCCCCTTTACAACTAAACGACATACATAATTATACACTTCATTTGTGCACAGCTCACCGAAGCTACTATTCCTGCTTATGGTGGTTCACAGTGATACTGAAGTTGAAATCAGCAGTAGAACGACCAGTGTAGAACGGACAGGTGATAGTCTTTATAACAAATATTCGTACATGTCATTTTTTGAAATTACTCTTTCATATATTGTCATACGTTCTTTCTGATACGTTCTTTCAATATTGCAATGCCCATTGTTTAATGTATGTATGAGTAGTACAAGATGCGTTTTGTACGAAAGGGTTTATCAAATAGTGTTGGAATTTTCCGTTCTGTTTGTAAACGGACGGCTGAAACTTTTAACTCTTTAATCAAAAACATCTGCGGTGTTATATAATGTACCCCATTTTACATTTAATGAAACAGTAGACTTTAATGAAACTACTACATGTCCTGTGGTATTAAATAATATACTCCCTTCGACATTAAAATTAAGTTGTATACTTTACTTAAACTACTACAATACGTAATGTAGACCTTCCGAACATGGTAATATTGTGCAAACCTAGTCAGTCGGTAAAAGCGAGTGTTTGTATTATATAATCTATTCTAACTGAATTTGAACCTGAGTGCCGCCACAGGACAATTGGCGATTAAATGTACTATGAAAGTTATTCAGAAAGTACAATATAACGTTTCTGTAAGCCTTATAATTTCTTTCGATAAACATCAATGTGTATGAAAATGTGGTAAAGTCAAACAGGAAAGGCCACAAACAAGACGCATCCATTTCCAAAAACGCCGATAAATATAAGTGCGACACACACTCAACTTCACCCCCCCCCCCACACACACACACACATACACACGAGAGAGAGAGAGAGATGCAAATCTCAAACACCAAAAATGCACAAGTAAACAGGCACATTAAAATAAACATAACAGTGAAGGTGACAAAGAAAACACCACCTTGCAACGGCAAATGCTCTATTTATCACAATTCAAAAGTCACCCGTTGAAACCATTGTGATAAATAGAGCATTTGCTTCTATAGGAGCAAATGCTCTATTTATCACAATGGTTTCAAACTACAAAATTCTTAAATTTTCTTTTCTCTAGTTAATTCTCATTTTCGGTACATTTATTCAAAGAGGTATGATCTAAAATAGTCTATGAGGGAATGGGTTAAAATGGCAGTTAAACAAAGAATTGCATAGCCTTGAAAACAACTTTAATATCCGGCCTATACAAATCCATCAGCAAAAACCGTTGATCCTAAACAGGAGATCTGTTATGCAAGTCGACTCTGTTAGCAAATACATCACATAACGTTTCTAGCAGATAAACTGTTATCAGAGGTTGCCATTGTAAAGGCCTATATGATTTGTTTCTTGTAAAGGGTTACAGGAAATTAAGGAGCACATTTTATGGCACACTTGTATGTTAATGGTATTACACAGTGTCGCAGTGTCAAACTGCTGGATCTTCTTTGTTTACCATTGTTAATATATGCTAATGAATATTCATTATGTAATTTATTCAAAGGGTTTATTTTGTTCCGAGCTGTTGTGCAAAGATACTAACAATGCTTGACTTTTTTAAAATAGTATGACGTTCCATTAGTTTCTACAAAAGCTAGCTTGCATTATTGAAATATTGTAATGGTCGTTAAAATTGTCGGCCGGTATATTGAAATATATGTCTTTTAATCAATGTCATTTGGGAATAAGATATAAATTCATGTTTATTGCATATGCATTTTATTTTCCTTTGTTAATGTAGGCGCAAATCGTTATACTTAAATCGCAATATTAATTATTCAAAAATTGACAATCTGTTCTACTAAGCATGGTTCTGTACGACATTTAATGGTACTATTAACCCTTTCCCTGATGAATATTCATTTAGGAAATAATGACGTCATAGATATTAATAAAATCATTTTTTATTATGGCTTATGAACATATGACAGTTTTGCTCAGGAAGAAACTGTAGAATCAGATCTATTTTACACCATTAGCAAACAGAGCAGACCCTGATCAGACGGCTCCTATAGGAGCCGTCTGATCTGGGTCTACTCTGTTTGCTGATGCGTCAAAACGCGCTTACATAAGGAAAAGGGTTAAGATGATTTGTTCCTTACTATAGTAGAATAATTATGTCTCAAGAGATCCTACAATGTATATTGATTGGAAAAGGGGATATTAAAATCAGCTAGCGTCTGCTTATAACATACCCCCTACAGATGGGTTCTGCGTTATTTTTGACCTGCATTAAGCTACCACTTTCCTTACAAAGACACACTAAGACGTTGTTGATCGCTTAAGACAATGTACATGCAAAAAGGCATTACAGTGGTAAACATGTGAATGAAATTATGTTATTCTTATTATACATGTATTACCAGTTTAGACCGATAAATGTATGCAAATTGAGCAGACCAAGATTAATCTACTCCTGCAGCAGCAGGCATGATCTGTTCTATTTGTTATGGTCTCATTTAATCCTTACTCCATAAAACACGTGTATATGCCTTTGCAAACAGAGTAGACCCAGCTGTAGGATCCGTCTAAGCAGGATCTAATATAGATATAATTATACAGTTTCTGAATAGGCTAAACTTCCCCACGCCATGTGCTATTTTAACAATTTATCTTACTTATATTCTTGAGATCATTATTTCTTGCATGAACATTAATGGAGTATAGGGTTAAAAGTACCACAAATGGAGTATTATCGATTGATGTAATTAGGGCTATCAGTTTATTTCCGAATAATAATAAAACACTTTTATTCTATTATTTGACTTCAAACCAGCGTCAAGCATGATAATAATAAAATGTTTAGAGGGCCTTGTATGTGTGTACGTGGTCCTATATGAGGTTTAGTATTATTTTTAACCTGTATTAGGCTACCACCTGCCTTACACACCCATAATTAGACCTCTTTATGACGATCGCACAATACAGTTTCTATTGTATGTCGTTTGGATGTCGGCAAATTTACACGAACCAGTTAAACAATGCATGCACAATCAGTAAACGTATTCGTGACTGCTCTGTCTGCTAATGGAATTTGAAAGATCTGTGCCACTACTTTCTAAAATGGCTACAATGTTCCAGCTTTCATATTCCATTATTACTAGTCTGTCCATGAATATGCAGTAGGTATTGACATTTGGAATAAACATAGAACAGGGAAAGGGTTAATCACAGGTATGTACTGACTTTGTGATGTTTAGTTCACGAAATTGATTGTACACATGGATTTTAAACAGCAGGTGTTTGTTTAATACAACGCAATAATAACTTGAGATTTTTAATAAAACTTTTAACATGCATTAGGTTTCCATTTGCCTAACAGGCTCACAATACTCACAATGCAAAATACCTGCCAATAAGAAGGATTCCTGTGGAATGGCACTTCTCACAACGTTCCTTGATGATCGTGTATGACTAGTTCTACTGCACTCTACATATAGACTGCAAACCTTACCCCTATGAAAAAAAAGGTACTGTCTGCTTGAATTCAAATTTAGTAAAACCTAACTAAACCGGACGTTCAATTAAGTATAGATATCGGTCTTGGATACAGGTGGCAGCTTAATGCAGGATGAAAGTCATGCAGAAAGCTCCTCGTGAATTTCACTCAGCATTAAGCAGTCACCTGCCTAAAAGTACCTCAATGGCAGACCCGGTTTAGAAGGATTTTACTGTACTGGGCAATAGTTGTTGCTTCTAACTCGAACACTCTTGTTAGAAACCTGAGCCCGATATAATAAAAAGTTTTGCTCAGAATCTGACTAATCAGATACATGAAAATGATCTCAGACTCAGAATCGGAAGTTTTATAACCTTGTACACTGACCTATATGGGTTGAATTTAGTTCTGCACGTTTTCATATGATTTTCTACATGCAAATATGTCAAAAAGTCACAATGAAACTGCTACATTTAACCCATTACATGTTTCTAGATCAATTCATTTTGAATAAATCTACCGGAAAGGAACATTTACTAGAGAAATGGGAAAAAAGATTTGTTTTTATTTTGACACCATTGTGATTCATGTGGAGTAAATGCTCTATTTATCACACTTGTTTCCAAAAGTAACTTTTTACAGATGCGCCGAAAGGCGTCAATATGAGGGATAGGGTTTATGATCCCTATGGCCACTGAAATGTTTTATTGCAATACATATATGTAGAATATTATGAACGACTGAATGCGAGAAATAAGTATACCGACAGAAGCACTTGGTGCAAATCCTGATCAGAGAGTTTACCTCGATTTGTTTTTTCATATTCGTTCGCTTTCATACCAAAGAGACTATATCATTAAACAGAGATGGACAAATTCACTTTGTAAATTAAGTATTCAATAAATTAATATGTTATAAGATCTTCCCTATTATATACTTGTTTGAACTTATCTACTTCAAAACAAATCCCTTTCAATAAGCTCGTTTGATGATAACCCATTAAATTTGGGGAACGAGTCATCAATGCCCTTTGTAAAAAGTGTATACCCAGATGATAGGACTCCTAGTGGAGCCCTCTCACCAAGGTCTGTACTGTTTGTCATGTTGCATGTTTGAATTCAGAAATACATGAAGTCTATTTTAAAATTCAGCGTTGAAAGACTTAAAAGATAAAATACTTCTTTACACTAACGTCTGATATAAAATATTTGATAGATGAAGAGTCTACATAATGAATTGTCACGGGCATCCTTTAACCACTTCATATAAACGTGTTTTCATGCATCTGCAAACAGAATAGACCCATATCAGACGGCTCCTACATAGGGTCTGTTCTGTTTGCTAATGGAATTCGAAAGATCTGCTTCCCTACTTTATAAAACGGCTACAGTTTTACACGTCCCATATAAACCATTATAAATATTGTGTCCATGAATATTTAGTATTTATTGAAATTTGGAATAAACATAGAACATGGAAAGGGTTAAAAGCAAATGGCTGCATAAAAACGTTACCTGGTGAATATTCATGTAACATTGTTAATATTGCAAATGACTACAGGAATATTTGCCAATAACAAACACTGCAAAATCATATCTATATACGAGTTTATTCATATACAAACACAGCAGATAGTGATCAGAAATGTAGTCGTAAAAAACATTATGCAGTACGTGGTTTCAAAAGATTTAAACGGATTTCTCTGTATAGAATTATAATTTCTGCCCTTTTTCTGCAAATCGAGCTTACACGTTTTGAAATTTCAGGACATTGATGGTTCTGTCCAGTATTATGTCAAGATTTGACGCTTTACTTTATGTTCAATGGTGCTGTGATGAGTTTTGATTCATGTAACCCTTATTTCAATAAATACCCCTTTGTATAAGAGCCGCTTGATCAGGGTCTGCTCTGATTGCTTATGCTATGATATCGAGATGGTTCCACACTTTATGCCATATTCAAACGTTTTTGTGTTCATTTGCTATTATAACGAATAATCAAATTAGTATTCATGATGTTATTATTTTTACATAAATATTCATGGCATAAAGTGTTTTAACCCTTTCACCGCCGCAGTCGCATAAATGCATCACGACAAATAGTGCAGTCTCAGACCAGACGCCGCCTTTACAAGGCGGCGTCTGATCAGGGACTTCACTATTTGTCTCAATCTCTATTTCTATATATGTGCTTTATTCCTTTGAGATTTGCATTTATTTATCTCAATTTCTTATTTTACTGAATGATTTAACAAACTTGGATTGCAGAGGACAATTAGAAATTTGGCGCCGAAAGGTTTAATCGTTATGCACGTTATGGTGTTGTCTGGAGGGGGAATTTTATTTACATTTTGACTTTGGTAAAAGTGGGATAAGGACGAGGTTGGGTACCCGTAAACCAGGTTTAAGTCCCCTAGTAGCCCTTTTTTATTGTTTTTGGCTGCTGGCCGTTCCAAGGCGGCACTCCTGCTTTCAGCCTACGGTCAATTTTGTTGTTTAATATGCTTAATGTTTAATGTGTTTCGTCTTGATATGCGTCCTGTTATGTTTTGTCTTGTGGTTTTACCGTTTCTTGTTAGATGGTGTTTGGTGCGGTGTCATTTCGTGTGTGGCTCTCCCTGTTTGACTATTGTTCCATATTAACACATAATTGATATTGATACCAAACGCATCTATTGAATTTCTTAACCCATAGTCTGTTACAAACACTTATATCTGCTTAATGTCCAATCTGTGACAGTTTTCGCTTTATTTTATTAGGTCAATTGTTGAGTAACGTTAGACCGAGTATCAAACAGCTTGGATCCTGATGAGACGTCTAGCTACACGGTGTCTCATTTGGATCAAAATTGTTTGAAAAATGCAAGTCAGGGTCCATGCTTATAAAACTTTTAGTTGAGTCTGAGATCGTTCTCAAGCTTTTGATTGGTCAGATTTGAGCCTCAAATCTGACCAATCAAAAGCCTGAGAACGAAACTTAGACTCAACTAAAAGCTTTATAAGCATGGACCGAGGTCGGGCTAAGCAGGCTATAATGTAATGTATAGCATGTTGCAATGTAATAACAGTTCTGTTACAGTTAATTTCTTCGGCACTTACGGGCCAGGTTCTAATACAGTAAATATTCGATACAGCGACATTTTAAAAATGAAGAGTTAATTGCTTTGCAGGCAGATGGCTGCTTAATGCAGGGTGAAAAACAAGCAGAAATATACTGGACGAGCTTTCTGCTTGACATTAAACCTGCATTAAGCTTCCATCTGTCTAAACAAAATAATACGGATTTTAGTGTTCGAATAATCGAGATTGTACTGTAGATCTATGATAAAACGAGATAAAGTTTAGAAAAGGATAAGCCGAGTACGGGCTTCTGTTTGCAGATGTAATAACGGACTTGCATGGCTGAATTAAGGGCACAGTAAACCCCCCCCCCCCGCTAATGCGACCACCAAAAAGGGGCATACTTCTGGTGACAGAGGCAGGTGGTAGTTTAATGCAGGACGAAAGTTATGCAGAAAGCTCCTATAGGAGCTTTCTGCATAACTTTCGTCCTGCATTAAGCAACCACCTGCTTTAGACGACATCTGTTGCTGTTTATTAAGTGGTCGCATTAGCGGGGTTTCACTGTATATGAATAATTAATATGAATTCAAAATGTTAACAATCTTATGGCATGACAAACGTTGAAATATTGATTTTTCATTTGATAAAAAAACAAACTCATTTGATGTTGCGAAACAAATGTTCATTTGATGTTGCCAAAAAGATTCTCATTCGATGTTTGAACATTTTTCATTTCATAACAAATTTCTCATTTGATGATGCGAAAAAATTGTTCATTTGATGTTGCGTAAAAAATTCTCATTCGATGTTTGAACATTTTTCATTTGATAAAAAATTTCTCAGTTGATGATGCGAAATTTCTTTACATTCGATGTTGCGAATTTGTGTTACATTCGATAATTTGCCTCATGGCATAGGCTATTGGAGGAGTTGTAAGCTCGGATTTCATTGGACGAACAAATCAGACTAGCTAAAGGCATGGTTAGATCTTTAATACGGACACTTATTGACAAAAGAACATAATTCATTAATAAAATCATTTATCAAAATTTTACCCATACATGACTGTGTGCTCAAGAAATATATATAAAATAGAGAACATTGTCTTCGGTCCCTGTTAGGCAAAGGAAAAAGTGCGCGAATTGTAATGCTGTCTCTAAAGATGACTTTTTTCTGAATGACGTCATTCGATACATACAACGTCATACTGCTTTGACAGTTGTGCTAAAAATCACCCGGCACCATGTAGACATAGATGTAGCTAGTTCTACGGAGTTAGGAAGTTTGAATTCAGATCTAGCATTGAAAATATCGCGACATACAGAATTCGCTCTGTATGATTGATATCGAATTTGATACTTTCATTTCAGCTAACTTCCTGCCTATTCGACTTGTTAATAAAGTCTGACTGGCATAGTGACATTCATTGAATTCTGCAATGAAAGTCTGTATTTTTGATGCGTGTAAAATAAACTAAAACCTTGCCATTTTGAAATAAAATAGTGCCATCTGTCAGTTTACTGTATATAGATCTACTCAATGTGTAAACATACTTTATTGTAACCATGTTATCGGTGACTGTGTGAGAACGTACGTCAACAGTTTGGATTCAGATGAGTCAATATGGTTGAACACGGATTGTATGCACATTTGGAGAGAAATGGCGAATACATGTTTGTGAGAGTTGGACAATACCCCATCATGTTCTAGTTAACGTGCATAGAAATGGAGAAAAGGGAAATCTTAGAATTGTGTAGTTTTGAAACCATCGTGATAAATAGAGCATTTGCTCCTATGGAGCAAGTGCTCTATATTTATCACAATGGTTTCAAAAGGTGACTTTTACAGAGACTCCAAAATGCATCTGGGTCCATGCTTATAAAGCTTTTAGTTGAGTCTGAGTTTCGTTCTCAAGCTTTTGATTGGTCAGATTTGAGTTCTCAAGCTTTTGATTGGTCAGATTTGAGCCAGAGGCTCAAATCTGACCAATCAAAAGCTTGAGAACGTACTCAGACTCAACTAAAAGTTTTATAAGCATGGACCCAGAAGGAGGGAATGTGTAACGTGCATAGAAATAGCGGAGACAGTAACTGGAGACAGCACGTAATACATACTTATACTGGTATCTTGAACCTTCACGGTCTGTCAGTCAAAGTCATATTCGATATTTCCTGTCGTTTAGAGAAAAAATATTTATTTACTTATGAAAAACTGATGCATGGGCTTCGTGAGAACTATTTTCACTATTCTTAAATGAGCAAAGCATACCAAAGGCGTAAACACCGAAAAGTGCAAACCACTAGATTTGATATATGCATTTAACCCCTTCCCGGCTAGTCTGATTTGTTCGTCCAATGAAATCCAAGGTTACAACTCCATCTAGTAGCATATCGCATGAGGCAAATTATCGAATGAATTTTTTTATCAAAATGAAAAATGTTCAAACATCGAATGAGAAAAGAAAATATTGGATTTAAAAAAATATCAAATGAAAAAATAAATTATCAAATGAGAATTTTTTTATCAAATGAAAAATTAATATTGCAACGTTTGTCACACCATACAATCTGATTCATTTTCACGCATTTGTCAGCTAGCTCAAGGGAATATCAATATTTGTTGATCATCGCAAAAAGGCATTATAAAATATTTACACATCCTAATTTGTATGAACGTCTGCGCTAGGTAACGATTAAAACAAGTGAGCAAATACATTCATAGGTTGTCTAATATATTAAAAATAGGATTAAAGACACACGTAGCCGGACTAACATTAAGACAGGATTTAACACACTCATAGCTGAACCAATATTAAACACAGGATAAAATACACTTATAGCTGGACCAACATTAAAAACAGGATCGAAGGCAATAATAGATGGAACAGCATTAAAAACAGGATTAAATACACCAGAGTCTGTATTATTTGTCTATTCAAAATCGTATTGCAAGTTTAACCCATTACCCCATAGGCTATTTTTAGAAACAACCTCTTTGAATAAATCTACCAATAAGGGGCATTAACAAGAGAAAAGGAAAATTTTAGAAGTTTGTAGTTTGAAATTATTGTGATAAATAGGGCATTTGCTCCTAAAGGAGCAATTGCTCTATCACAAGGGTTTCACAAAGTGACTTTTACAGGCGTAGAAAAGCGAATGTATGGAGGAAAGGGTTAAGCATGTTATGAAATGGTTAATTGGTATTTATGGTTAAATTATTTCTCACATGACTTCCATACAGTCAAGGTTTACCCATTAATTGGCATGTATGAGACAGTCGAATATATTAACTCTTTCGCTGCCAAACTATGTCGTCTGCTAACTTTGTCGTCCGCTACAAATTTTCATTCTTTTGATTTTATTCATTTTGTTTTAAAACATAGTAAGAGTAACAAACAGTTTGGATCCTGATGAGACGCCAAGTTACTCGGCGTCTCATCTGGATCCAAACTGCTTGCATAGGTAATCACAGATCCGCCATTGGCAGCGAAAGGGTTAACCCATTCCCCCTACTTACGTTTTAGGTGCCTCTGTAAATGTCATTTTTTAAACCATTGTGATAAATTGGAGCAAATGCTCTATTTATCACAATGATTTAAAAATATATTCATTTCTCTAGTAAATGCTTCTTTTCCGTAGATGTGTTCAAAGAGGTTGGGTCTAAATATAGTCTAGTACTGAATGGGTTAACAGTGATGTACCAGTGTAGACCCTAAATAGACCAATCTCACATCACCGTAAATACGTACCAAGAAACATCAAGACAATTGATCGACGTTTACTAGGTAACTTTCGACAAAGATTGCCTGGAATATTCAACTGATATTATCTTCTATCGCGTCAAAGGGTTAACAACTTAATTTGTTTCAGCTAGTACATCATGCAGTTAATATATATGACGGTTTTATCTGTACAATTGTTGACAGTTTGGTTGTGTTTGGCCAATGCCGTCGCACGTTTTAAATATTCTGTGTTTGATTGGAAAAGGGGTTGTACTGGAAACAAAGCGTTGCTCAAAGTCTACAACGTTCCGATACAGAAATGCATTCTGGAATGTCGCGTGCGACGTGACTGCAAATCTGTAAAGTATCAGGTAACCCTGCTGAAGTGTCGCCTTCTGCCGTCGGATATAAACCGTTCGACTAAACGTAACAAACAGCGACCCTGTATCTTCGTACGGATGACAGATGTCGTGGACATCATCCCGGTAAGGATACTTTCGTAAACATGCTAACGGTCTTGATGATATATTTCATTTACTAAGTAGACTATACATATATTTACATTGGCAAGGTCGCCTGCACATATATTATTAAGTAAACTAATCTCGCCTACGCATATAAATAAATAAAAGTCACCTATACATATAAATAAATAAATCTCGTCTATACATATAAAGACTGTTGCAAAGTCGCCTGCAGTAGAACCTGTCCTAAGTAGTCATTCATTTATTGACCATGTTAGTCTTATTATGCAGGTTGTTGTTTCCTGGAGGTCTAAAGTAATGCAGAAAGCCCCTATTGAAGCTTTCTATATTACTGTATTACTTGTGACCTGCATTAAGCTACCACCTTCCTTACATAACCATGCTAGTGTTCTTTTTTATGGCCGCTTGAGACATGTTCTACTAATTACATATAATTTTATTTACAACGTAGCCTATACTTATAAATAAATCAAGGTCATCTGTACACATAGTCAAATTTACAAAGACATTAATGCAAGTAAACACTTTGGAACCATTGTTCTTGTTCTTTCTTTCACCTGCCTAAATTATCTAAAATATCTAAAAGGGAGTTCCGGTTTAGAGGGATTTTACTGTACTGGACTATGGTTGTTGCTTCTGACTCGTACACTCTTGTTAGAAACCAGGCCCGAGTTTATAAAACGTCTTGCTTGAGTCTTAGATCATACTCAAGCATCTGATTGGTCAGAATCAGACTCGGAAGTTTTATAACCTTGGACACTGTCCAATATGGGTTGAATGTAGTTTCCACATGATTTTCAATATGTAAATATGATGTAAAAAAGTCACAATGAAACCGCTATACTTAACCCGTTATATCTTTTTAGATAAATCATTTTTTTAACATACCTACCGAAAAGGAACATGTACTAGAGAAATGCAGAATTTTGAAAACAATATTCTGAAACCATTGTGATCCTTGTGGAGTAAATGCTCAATTTATCACACTGGTTTCCAAAAGTGACTTTAACAGATGCGTCAAAGGGTAATAATCTGAGGGAAACTTTTAATGATAAACATTCCCTATGCCCATTGAGATATTTTATTGCAATAAATATATTTGTAAACGACTGTCTGCGAGAAATACGTGTAAGGACATTTGTAAAAAGTGTAAACCCTGATCAAAAGATTTACTTTTTTCATATACGCTTTTATACCAAAGAGACTATATCACTGAACAGAAATAGACCATTTCTCTTTGTAAATCAAGCATTCAACAGATAAATTTGCAATAATGTTTTCCCTATCATATACCTGTTTGAAGATATCTACTTCATAACAAATTCCTTTCAATAAGCTCATTTGATGATAACCGTTTAAATGCGGGAAACGAGTCACCAATGTTTTTGCCAACAGTGTAGAGCCACATGAGAAAACTCCTAGAGAAACCCTCTCACCGGGGTCTGTACGGTTTGTTATGTTACAATTTTCTTTAATACGATTTCTACAGTTTGTTTCCTTCCAATACTTTTTTATTGTTTTATATTCTGTTGTTTAAAGTATGCTGAGTTCAAATAAAAATCGAAATGAGGGGGTTACATATTTTATTTTTGAGTAATTAGCATGAAATAAACACAAGGGTGTTTCCTGTCTTTTACATATGCGACAGTACAAAAATCATGACATCAGTGATATTTTCGTAAATTTCTAAGAAACTTATCAAAGAATTTTCTTCAAACTTTCACATGTCGTGCTTTATAATATCCTTAACATGAAATCAAAACAAAATATGTGGGTAACAGGCTTCGTTTTAGATCACCTGGCACAAAGTGCCAAGTTGAGATATTTGGATCACCCTGTGTCCGTCGTCCGGCATCGTGTGTCGTCAACATTTCAATTCAAACGACATCTCCTCTAAGGTCAAATGAAATGAAGGATGGTCATACGGTAATCCGCTGTCAAAATAGCTGAAATGGTTTTGATCCATGTAGAACTCTGGTTGCCATGGTTAACCAAACGAACATCTTTAAATCTCTTCTTCTCAAAAACCAATGGTCAGATTTCAAAAAAATTATAGGAATAATCATTAGGTGACTGTTTATTAAAATAGCTAAAATAGCTAAAACATGACAATATCTCAAACAGCATGGCCGCTAGGGGCTGGGCCTGTTTTCCTCATATGTATACATATATAGCATATCCAAATCTTCAAACATCCTCTTCTCCAAAACAAATGGTCTGATTTCAGAGCAATTCAGTTATCATTAGGTAACTCCCTACCAAAATAGCTAAAATGGGTTGGATCCATGTAGAACTCTGGTTGCCATGACAACAAAAGACACATCTATAATTCTCTTCTCCAAATTAAACCGATGGTCAGCTTTCAAAATAATTTGATGGGAGTAATCATTAGGTGACTATCTTCCAAGCTAATTAAAACTATGAAATTATCTAAAACAAATGGCTGCTAGGGGCAGACCTGTTTTCCTTATAGATATAGAACATATTACAAAATCTTCAAATCTCCTCTCCTCCAATACAAATGGTCTGATTTCAGAATAATTTGATGGGAATAATCATTAGGTAAACCCTACCAAAACAGCTGAAACAATATCTAACACAAGAGGGCCATACTGGTCCTGATATCCCTCACCGGACAATCAGAGGAGGAGATTTTCAAAGTTTTACTATATGTTTCTATAGAAAACAAGGCATCCTTAGGGCGGGGCCAATTTTGACCTACAGATGATGCTATGTACCAAAATTGAAAGCTGAGAACACTGTAGATTCAGAAGAGAAGATTTTTAAAGATTCAAATTGTTGACGACCGACGACCTACGCTGACTGACGACGGACATCAGCCGATCACATTGAGACATGTTAAAAAATGCTGGCCGAAATCAGCCGTCCGAAATTTGCGTTATCCAGAATACTGGTACGCCTGTTTCCGTTGTAGAGAGTATTCAGCGCAAAAAAGCTGCGCAAAACGTACTACCTAACTCGTATTTAAAACAATCCCTTAATATTCGCGGTAAGCTTTACTTGTTTGAATTCCGGAAAAGTAAATCTGGAAATTCAGCGATGAAAGCGTTAAAAGGTAAAATACTTTCGTACACTAACGTCTGATATGCAATATCTGATAGATGAAGGGTCTACTTAATGAGTTGTCACGGGTATCCTTTAAACATTTCCTTCATATAAACGTGTTTTCACGCATCTGCAAACAGAATGGACCCATATCAGACGGCTACTATAGGAGCCGTCTGATCAAGGGTGTTCTGTTTGCTAATAAAATTTGAAAGACTTGCTTCCTTACTTTATAAAATCGCTACAATTTTTTCACTTTCCATGTTTCATTATAACTATTTTGTCCATGAATATTCAGTAGGTATTGAACTTTGGAATAAACATAGAACAGGGAAAGGTTTAAAAGCAGATGGCTGAATAAATCTTTACCAGGTGAATATTCATGTAACAAATAAGGAGATCATTAACCCTTCGCTTGCTGAATTCACGTCAATATACCTACCTGCAGGAGCTGTCTCATCAGGGTCGGCACTATTTACAAGTTGATTGTGCAACCAGTGCACTCCACAGCAGTGATTGCATAGCGAAATACTTGTACACAGTAAAGATATATGTAATTATACAACATGGCATGGGTAAAGAAGTTGAAATGTATTTTAGAATTTAGCAAGAGAAGGGTTAGTATTGCAAATGACAACAGGAATATTTCCCAATGACAGACATGGTAAAATCATATCTATATCTTAATCCTTCCATATGCCAACATAGCAGTTGGGGATCAAAATTGTAGACGTACACACATTATGCCATTAGGTGCTGCAAAAGAATAAAACGAATTTCTTTTTAACCCTTTCGGTGCCAAATTTCTAATTGTCGTCTGCAATCCAAGTTTGTTAAATCATTCAGTCAAATAAGGAAATGGGATATGCAAATTTCAAAGGAATAAAGCACATATATAGACATAGAGATTGAGACAAAAAGTGAAGTTCCTGATCAGACGCCGCCTTGAAAATGCGGCGTCTGATCTGGGACTGCACTATTTGTCGTGGTGCATTTATGCGACTGCGGCGGTGAAAGGTTTAAAATGATCAATTATGTCTCTTTCTGCCAATCTGACATACAATTGAACTTCGCTATCTCAAACCTCAAGTGACCCTACAAATTACTTCAAGATAACCAAAGTTCGAGCTGTCCGATTTCTAATCTCAACAACATTAGAGCAAGTGCTCTATTTATCACATTGGTTTCAAACCTACACAATTCTTAAATTCTCATTTTCTACACTTAATGCTCCTTTTCGGTAGATTAATTCAAAGAGGTTGGGTCTAAATTAGTATAGAAGGGAATGGGTGAAAGACATATTTGATGCTGATGCGAAACTAATTTATTGAACTGTTTAACACTTTGTCTGGAGTTGGAAGGCCGTATTAATGGTATATGAATAATTAATATGGACCCAAAGTGATCAAAATCATTTTCATTTGACGCATTTTGTAGCCAGCTGAAAGGAATATCAATAGTTGATCATCATAAGAGGCAATATAAACTATTTACACGTTCAAATATATATAAAGGTTATAAAGATAACAACAGAAGAGCAAAGACACTCATACTTAATTCAATATAAGAAATAGAATTAAAGGAGTTATAGCTGATCCAACATTACAAACAGGTTTAAAAACACTTGTAGTTGAACCAACATTAAAAAAGGATCGAAAATAACCATAGTTGGAAAAAACATTAAAACAGGATTAAAGACACTTATATCTGGGCAAACACTAAAACAGGATTAATGACACTCAAAGCCTGACCAACATTAAAAACAGGATTAACGACACTTACAGCTTGACCAACATTAAAAACAGGATTAAAGGCACTAATAGCTGGACCAACGTTAAAAACAGGATTAAAGGCACTCATGTTTGGACCAACATAAAGATTAGGATTATATACACTTTGAACGTGACCAACATTAAAAACGGGATCAGAGACACTCATAGCAGGACCAACACTAAAAACAGAATTAACCCTTTCCCTCATATATTTCACGCATTTGCAAACAGAGTAGACCCAGATCAGATGGCCCCTAGAGGAGCCATCTGATCAGGGTCTGCTCTGTTTGCTAATGGAATTTGAAAAATATGTTTCTGTACTTTCTAAAATAGCTACAATGTTCCACATTCAATGTTGCATTATAACTTTTTTGTTCATGAATATTCAGTAGGTATTGGAACATAGAACAGGGAAATGTTTAACGACACAAACAGGTTGACCAATATGGTCAACATTAAAACAGGATTAAAGGCAATTATAGCTGAACCAACAATAAAAACTTGATCACAGGATATCATTGTTGGAACAACATTAAATACAGGATTATTACTTATACCTGGACGAACATTAACCCTTCTCTTGCCCAATTCTAAAACACATTTCTCCTACTTTTCCCATGCCCTGTTGTATAATTACATATATCTTCTCATCTGGGTACAAGTATTTCGCTAGGCAATCACTGCTTTGGAGTGTACTGGTTGCACGATCAACTTGTAAATAGTGCAGACCCGGATGAGACAGCTCCTGCAGGAGCTGTCTCATCTGGGTCTTCACTATTTACAGGTAGGTATATTGACGTAAATAGCAAGCGAAGGGTTAAGAACAGAATTAAAGCCATATATGGTTGGACCAACTTTAAAACAAATTTAAAAGCAACTATATGAGGACAAACATTAAAAACAGGGTCAAAGACATTGCAGCGTCTGCGTTATTTGTACATTCAAAATTTTACTGCAAATTAAAGCATGTTATACGGACTCCTTTCTTAAATACTGAATTACTATTCAATTCTTAATACTCATGGTTGAAATGTTAATATTCATGTTTTATTTATTTCTCACATGATTCTCAATGAGGTCAATGTTTACCCAATACTTCCCTGATGAATATTCATGTATGAAATAATGACGTCATAAATATTAATAAGATTATTTGTTTAAAATGGCATATGAACACAGGGCATTTTGCCTCAGGCAGAAGCTGTAGAATCAGATCCATATTACATCATAAGCAAACAGAGCGGACCCTGATCAGACGGCTCCTATAGAAGCAGTCTGATTTGGGTCTACTTTGCTTGCAGATGCGTTAAAATGCGCTTACATAAGGGAACGGGTTAGTTGGGAGCTATAGAGAAGATCGACTCTATTAAACCATGCCCTCCTACTAGCGCCTTTTGGCGCCTCTGTACAATTCATTGTTAAAACTATTGTAATAGATAGAGCATAATTTTATTTACCATAATGGTTTAAAAACTATTAAATTCTAAAACATTCCTTTCTCTAGTACATGCTCCTTTGTGATAGAGGCTTTCAAAGAGGTTCAGTATAAACTAATATCGGATTGAATGGATTAACTGTGACTAACAGACCCTAAATACTAGTAGACTAACCTCATATCACAGAAACACCAAGACAATTGATCGATTGAAAAACTAATTAGTGGCCATTCGACAAAGATTGCACAGAAATTCAGCTGACATCATTTTCTATCGCGTCAACGGGTTAATAACCTAACTTTTTCGAGCCAGTGAATCATGCAGTTAATATATATAACGGTTTTATGTGTACAATTGTTGACCGTTTGGTTGGGTTTGACCAACGCTGTCGCACGTTTTAAATATTCTGTGTTTGACTGGACAAAAAGGGGCGGTGGTAACCATGCGTTGCTTAATGTCTACAACGTTCCGATACAGAAATGCATTCTGGAATGTCGCGTGCGAAGTGACTGCAACTCCATAAAGTATATTGTAACCAGGCGGAAGTGTCGCATTCTGCCATCTGATATTAATCTTGCGACTAAACGCTCTAAACAACTTCCCTGTATCTTCGTACGGATGGCAGATGTCGTGGATATCATTCCGGTAAGGATAATGTCATAAACATGCTTATTTGATTATACAAATAACTACATTTACAAGGTCGCCTACACATAATTATAAGTAAATCACACTCTAAATAAGCAGGTGGCTGCTTAATGCAGACCAAACTACAGAAAGCTTCCATAGCAGCTTTCTGTATTACTCTTGACCTGCCTTACCGACCCATAATTAAATGTCCTTTTTGATAGCCGCTTAAGACATATTCTACTGTATACATATATGCTCTTAAGGGTTGGTGCAAGTCATGGCAATTACACATTCGAGATAAAAACCAAACATATGTCAAAGTTTGCCTTCAAATGTGGAGATCAACATATTAACTATGTATCGTACGATAAATATTGAAGCGTCTGGCTTAATGAATTGCTTGATCTTTCAAAGTTTGTACGGGAAGCAACCAAATCAGCCAGTCACGCATTAGGGGCTGTTTTCATGAAGTATGAAAAACTGGCGGAATGATGTACATGTTTTTTTTTAAACTTATAGAAATAATTTTAGAATCCGTCTTACTTTATTGCGCAGGAATCATCTGGGGTCAACGACATTATCCAGAAGTCGATACTGTCCTTAATAAAGCTTGCATATATTTTTGGGAAACCCCTAAAAACGCTTCAAATGTTGCAACTAAGGGCGATATGGTTTATGCATCTTGTGAATTAAAACAAAAGTTGGGAACTGCTCGGCGGTGGTGTAGATTGCGAGGAATATCCGAAATGCCGTACCGTCCACAATCCGTCATGTACATTAAAGAACTTGTGGCTAAAAATGTGTATGATAAATTTCTTTAATGGCCTAGATGTGAATATTTAGCTAGTACGCAACAGACAAACTTATTGTATTAAACATATCAAGGAAAAACTGTGGAAAAAATTAGAAAAAATGGGAAAGAAAGCTCAATAGGGATGGAAACGCGGCAAATGGCAATAAATTAAGGACTTACATATTACACTAATACATGTATGAGTCATGCAGGAAACACCGCATACAAAACACAAAACCGCCTAAACAGCACCACGACGAAAAACAGTAAATGTACATATATATAAGACACAAAGATATGCATAAAGACATAACAAACAAACAATAGTCGGAAGATGAAACGGTCAGTGACAAATGTCACTAGGGGTTTAAACCGGTTTAGGGGCGCTGAAACTCACACTTATTCCATCCCCATCCTTAAAGACAAACAGTGTAAATAAACGTATCCCCTCTCCGACTAATCTACAACGACCGCGATGGCAAATGCAGTAGTAAAGTACATGTAAATGGGAAAAAAGTAGTAAGGTCAAGCTGACAAAGCCACATACAAGACGCAACCACCACCAAAACGCCGATAGACAGCATGACACACATACACACATAACAACACACCCAAACGCACACTCAAACACGAGATGAACACAGAAAACACAGACACACAAGAACCAGAGACAAACACTCCACACATGAACAAGCACAAAGACGCAAGGCAAACAAAAGGAAGGATGACAAAGAGAGTACCGCCTTGGCACGGTCAGTAGCAAAAACACCACTGGGGGGTTTAAACCGGTTTACGGACGTCCTAACCTCACACTTCCCTCAAAGTCACCCTAGCTTTACAAATAGTGTAAATAAAGGTATCCTCGCCGGACTTACCCACAACATAGACGACGGTGAACACAGGACAACATGTAAAACATAGCATAATAACGGTGACAATCCGTCAAATATGTATTCAATGACTTTGCTGAAGTCAGAGCACCTGCAGGTAAGCCGTTAACGACAGGGAAAAAGTAATACAAGAGTCTGGTAAGCTCATCCCGTATCTGAGTTTAAGAGTATACCATCATAGAGTACTACCCTCGGCCTGTCATCGCGCAAGCAAAGAGGGAAGCGTAGCTACCGACTGTAAAAGGTCGATAACCAAACATGCAGTGCGTTGCAATATAATGGGATCATAACCTTTCTTCTTAAATGTTTTAATGCGTTTTATAAACAAATCATGAAAATGGATATGACCCCGAATTGTTCTAAGTTTGTAGATAACATCCCCATAAAAGTCTGGTTGAGAAATGCCTTGTTGCAGTAACGTCCGTAGATTGCAATTATATGTACTAATGAGTAGTAAATTTCGATAATAAAATTTAGAAAACATTTTCCGAAGTTTGTGATATCTGTAACCTTGCTTAAGAAGTTTATCAGTTATAACTAAATTACGACTGTTAAAATCTTCAAGCAAAGAACAGGCTCGGGCAAACCGAATAAGTTGAGAACTAAAAACCCCATAAGATGTAGAACGGGGCACATCTCCATCTAGAAAAGGATAATTAACAAGTTTAAAAATAAAATCTTCTCTTCTCTTTTATCGTATATTTTGGAAGAAACTTTATCATTTGTAATTGAAAGATTCAAATCTAAACATGAAGCTATAATGTCAGATTGATTCGCTTTGTTTAAAGACAGTTCTTTTGGTTAAATTGAAGAAATCATATTTTCAAGGATTATCTAAATTCAAAATATCGTCTAAGTACCTTGAAGTTTTATTAAAAGCATTAACAATATCGGTCTGTGTATCAGGTTTTAAGCTAAGCATAAAATCCCGCCCATAGCAATACAAGAATAAATCTGCCACAAAGGGGCACAATTTGTACCCATGGGTATACCAACAACTTGACGATATATGGTTCTCTCATAACGCACAAATATTTTATCTAAAAAAAGGTAAGATATCTACAAACATCAAGGCAAGTCCACATTGTGTAATGTTCAACTTCTGAATTCGAAAAGAATGATAATTACAAGCAATGAACATTTTGTTTTCTCTGGCAAAGGTTTTTTCTATTAATTTAATCAGTTTATCCTTTATAAGATGGTGAGGTAGAGTAGTATAGAGTGTAGAGAAATCATAAGAGCTCAGTGAAGAAATATTATACTGTTCATTTTCAAGTTTCGTTAAAACATCATTTGAATTTTGTATGGACCAAAACATTAATACCAGAATTTTCATATATTTTATCACAGTAACATTTTACATGTTCTTTGATCGTAGTAAGACAGGATGTCAAAAGTTTAGATATTTCAGTAGTGGTACAACAGCTAGAGTTGGCAATAAAACGCGCCTTATAAACGAAAACATATTTAAGTGAAACAATTATATCCACCTATCACCAGTGCACTCAATGATTGAGCTGCCAACAGAGTAACTGTAGAAAAATAATAAAGTGTACGACAAAAACGGGACAAATATCCGACGTTCTCCTTCCGTTTCAGGAATTAAGAGGTCACCTTCATAGAGTACTAAGATTTTCTTGTCGGTGTACATGCAAAGACGGCAGCGTAATTGCCAACTGCAAAAGGGTTGACAACCAGACATGTAATATGTTGTAGTACCATCGGATCATATCCCTTTGTAATGAATCTTTAATTTATGTAGCGAACAAAGTGAGAAAACGG
Source organism: Azorinus chamasolen (assembly GCA_963576725.1). NCBI lineage: Eukaryota > Metazoa > Mollusca > Bivalvia > Cardiida > Solecurtidae > Azorinus > Azorinus chamasolen. Next base: position 6,153,579 of record OY755252.1, read on the forward strand.
GTATGTCCAATAGTTTTACGAAGTTTGTAAATCGCATCACCATAACAATTCAGGATGTGAATACCGTGTCGCAGGAGTGCCTTAAGAATACAGTTTTACTTACCTATAAGTGAGAGGTTTCGATAATAAAACTTAGAGATTGTTTTCTTAGTTTATTATATCTATATCCTTGCTTAAGCAGCTGTTCAGTTAAAATGAGGTTTTGACTGTTAAATTCGTCAACAAAAGAACAAGCTCTAGCGAAACGAAGAAGTTGAGATATATAAACCCCGTAAGATGGGACACGGGGAACATCTCCACCAAGATGGGGGGGGGGGGGGGAATTTACAATATTAAAATCAAAATCGTCTCTTTTGTCATAACCTTTAGAATAAATCATTCCATTGTCAATTTTAAGGTCTAGATCGAGATACGCCGCATACGTGTCGGAAGGGTTAGCTTTATTCAATTTGAGTTCTTTTGGGTAAATGGTATGAATCAAAACATCAAAGAAATGGTTATCTAAGTTGACAATATCATCTAAATACCCAGAAGTATTATTGAATGCTTTTATGACATCTTCATGTGATTGTGGGTTCAAACTCAACATGAAATCTCTCTCATAGCAGTACAAAAACAAATTGGCTCAAATCTGACCAATCAAAAGCTTGAGAACTCAATTCTGACCAATCAAAAGCTTGAGAACAAAACTCAGACTCAACTAAAAGCTTTATAAGCATGGACACAGGAACTGAATATTATGTAAAAGCAAACTTACGAACGGACCAACGTAGGATCTTAGAAACATTTAGAAGCTGTAATTTACCACTGGCTATTGACATTGGTCGTTACACACGCCCAAAACCTCCCGTTAATCATAATGCCTGTGGACATTGCTCTATAGGAGTTGTCGAAGGCGAAACTTTTTGACACAGTGCGACTTTACGACGATAGTCGGTATGATCTGTTCCGCATCATTGAAAACGAAAACTCATTCTTTAAAGATTACTCATTTGAACAGAAAATTGTCTATCTCATAATGGCTGATCACTTACAGTCAAATCTTGCAGATTGCCTTTTAACAATGCTGGTACGGAGAAACAGTTCTATACAATAACCATTTACGAGTTCTATTTGTCGGCATTTATATACAAAATGCTCGGAACTAATTTAACGTAAATCATGCCGTTTATTCTTCGCGGAAAACATATAGTGCTATTTTGTAAGTTTCGAATCTGACGGTAGGTAGGCTGTACACGTGTTTGATTCCTAATTATTACCTCTATCTGTACATGTGAGCCAACTGCACACTGTAATCTAAGACGCCCGCTATACACGAAGCACGTCTTAGGGGTACTAGTATTATGCAGACTATATCATAATTCTCTCTAGTTTCGCAATTGATCAGGCCGTATACCTGAGCCCAATTGCACTTGGTACTCTAAGACACCCTCAACAATGCGCGGGTACTCAACTATATAGGGCTTATTCCATTTCTCTCCTCCTTCATCAAGTAAAATAACCTAAGCTACCCAATAGCTGGTAGAAATCAAGTACGTGCATCTAATTCTGTTCATAGGTTCTCATTTTACGTTGTTTTAGCTAGTGTTTTAATGATTGAATATGTGACACAACAACAGACCGTTTATAGCACAGTATGTATTCATTTTAATACATACGTGCATTGCGTTACTTATTTGTTAACAATTAGGTACATCAATGCTGGGACTATTTAAACGTAAAGCTTCTCTTTTATTCTTAGCTAAATACATAGTGTACTATTTTGAAAGCTTTAATTTGATTATAGAACATAGGTGCATTTGATTCCTAAATATTACTTTCTCTATACATGTGAGTCAAACTACACACTGTAATCTAAGACGCCCTCTATTAATGAGACACTTAGGGGTCTTAGGGGTACTTGCATTATCCAGCTATAATTATATTTCTCTATTAAGATATGTTTTCCACTAACCAGGTTACATGTACATATCTGATCCCATTTCCAGATAATCTAAGACGCCCACTATGATACGCGGCACGTCTTAGGATATTCAGAGCCGTTGCTATTTCTTTTCCCCAATACCTAGTAATATCATCTAAATGAAACAAGATTTGGTAGGAATCACGCACATGTATGTACATTTAGTAGTAAGTTATATGTTGTTTGATTTTAGCCTGTATATTGTAACCATTGGATTCTTGGCGCAATAACTGACCATTTTAGCACTGTGTGAGTCCATATTTAACGTGTATATAACTGTTACATATTTTCCCTCTTTTAAGATCATGTAATAAGCTTTTAACTATAACGGTGCAAACAACCCGTTTCTAGACTAGTCACTATGGGAATTTATCCTAACGGTTGCAAATAAGAATGTATTGCCTTTCTTTTGTATATGTTATGTATTGTGATGTACTACTACATGATAAGGCATATAATTACATAATAATGCTTTGCAGAAGGTTTAGATCGAGCCTGGAAGTCGAACTGTCGGCACGCAACCAGCTCCTGGTCTGCAATTTCTGCAATTCCTCAAGCAACTACAAGTGTATGAAATGTCTCATAGGCCGCTGGACGGCCGTGTATAAAAGCTCGACTGTGTATAATATTTGTAAATTTAATGTAACTTTTATATGTGACCCTATAATAAATAATAAAATGTAAATGTATATAATTTGATTTACAAGGTAGCTTATACTTATACATAAATCAAAATCACCCGTACATTAACAAAGAAATTATGCAAGTGAACACATTGGGACCATTTTTCATTGTTCTTTCTTTACGGATTTAGACATGTTTACCAAGTGTCAAACAGCTGGGTCGCCTACGTCTCATATGTACGTAAGTTGTTGCAGCATCATATATGCAAGCTAGGTTGCGAATAGCGGCTTAAGGATTCTAGGACCCATTGTACTCTGTTACCGAAACATTTTATTGTTCCTTTTCAACCAGTCATATCTTAACTGTATATTTAAACACTTTGCAGACAGTGTTGAGATCAGTATCCATGTTTGTAAAACCTTTTAGTTGAGTCTGAGTTCGTTCTCAAAGTTTCGATTGGTCAGATTTGAGCTTTGGCTCAAAATCTGACCAATCAAAAGCTTGAAAACAAACTCAGACTCAACTAAAACGCTTTATAAGCATGGATCCAGATAACTCCTGTAGAAACCGTGGAATTATGGGTCGGCCGGTATAAATAAAATTATGTAGCTTCTGCCCTTAAAAAATGGGATTGTCCATATTGCATCATATACATAAAACTTCTCTATAACGGCCACTAAATTATGTTAATTAGTTCGTATTTAGGGCAGGTGGCAGGAGCGTTCTGTTTTACTTCCATTTGCTTTAAGCTATAGGAGCGTTCTGTTTTACTTTCATCTTGCTTTAAGCTATAGGAGCGTTCTGTTTTACTTTCACCTTGCTTTAAGCAGCCACCTGGCTTTAACGCAAAATACTTGATGTAATTTAATGGCCGTTAAAGAGAGGTTTTACTGTACTTAATTATTATCTATACAACCAACCAACGTGTCTTTAGAATATAATCTAAGCTGCCATTCGATTATTGAACATAGAAATTATAAAAGTACAAAAACGAGTCATGCAGGAAACACCACATACAGAACAAATAGTCGCCCGAACAGCAACACAAGGAAACAGCAAATGTACATAACTATAAACAACAACAAGATACGCACAAAGACAAAACAAACACACAATAGGGGGAAGATGGAAGCACCGCCTCGGAACGGTCAGTGACAAAAGTCACTGGGGGTTAACATTACTTAATGCAAGGGTAAAGTAATTTAAAAAAAACTCCCATGGGAGATTTCTGTGTTTCTGTTGACCTTCATTAAGCTAGCATCTTCCTTAAAGACCAATAATGAGTAATAGTTTATGACTGGTAAACGCTTTCCCTGTTCTATGTTTTTTATGTTTATTCAAAATTTCTGTACCTACTGAATATTCATTGACAAAATGGTTATAATGTAATATGTAATGAAAAACATTGTAGTTATTTTACAAAGTAAAAAACAGACCTATCAAAATCCATGATCAAACAGAGCAGGCCCTGATTAGATGACTCCTATAGGATCCGACTGTTCTGGGTCTACTCTGTTTGCAAATGCGTGACAATGTGTTTATATGAGGGAAAAGGTTAAGACAGGTTTTACTCTCATCACGTTAATGGTAAAATGACTAAGCGTATGAATAAATGGTTTAATCAAGGTCGAAACAAGATGCGTAAATCAAAACAGTTTAAGAATAACTGCAGTATTTCTCCACCATGCCCTTTGCAGTATTAAGTATCTGTTGGGGGAAATGACACTTTTAGTACTTGAATACGCACGTGTATGTCTAGCTCTGGTAATGGTTTTGCTTAATTATCATTAATAGAATTGTTACGAGTGGTCATTTTGTACAAACTGATATAAACGAGTCTTGGAAAATGCTATTAAACGAGCCTCTAGCGAGCTTAATATCATTTTCTAATGTGAGCATATTCGTTTTTATCACATACCACATCACGACTAAAGATTTCGTTCCACAAGAATACACAGTAGCGCGTGGTGTTTCTGCATGACGCCACAGCTTATAACAAGAAAACCATAGATGTAAACATCAAAGGGTGCCATTATAAAGAACAACCATACTGGTTTTGTTTAAATCTATTGTGAAACAATCATTGTTAGAATATGAGTAATTGTGATATTTATTTTCTGCAATAACCCTTTCAATAAAGATACATGTCTGCTATTGAAACAGTGTAAACATAAATGAAGACAAAGGAAATATTTTTACCTGAAAATATACACTGATTGGCATTATCCTAATATAATCATGCAATCATTCAAAGGTTTACTTAAGCATATTGCTGTTGGAATTACTACAGTTGTATAATAAAAAGACACCCTATAAAACAATGAAATAATTATACTAAAAAACTAAATAATAATTTGTCCAAAGCTTTTCAATACTGTGAATTTATGAAATGAATCAAAGGAACAGATAGTTTAAATTGTAGTTTCGATTGATAATAAGCGCGCTTTTATAAATGATTTTAATTGATTAATGACGGATCAGTCATTATTAAATCTTAGAAATGAATAGTATCCTTTTCATTGTAAAATCTTGTTCCTATATTAAGCTTAGTAATACACACCTTTTTGCAACAAATCGGGAGTATAACTGTGGATAGGAAAATGGTTTAAAATGCCATACGTGGCACTAAGCAAGGTCGAATTTTCTAATTACACGACATATTTTCGCATTTTATACAATAACATACTTAAATTTAATTAATTAATACTTTAAAACTAAAAAAAAAAAGTCCTAACATATAACTAAGTTTCTTTAAAAAAAAAAATAGACATTCTGTAAATACTGGGCGGAAACTTTCTTGAGGTGTGTGTGACTTTCATAAAAATGTGATTATTATGTGCATACAGACCAATAGACGGGCTCCTTAGCGTCAACATATTACAGTGCAATAGACTCAGTCTTTCTGACCTTGTGACTGGCTTCAAGTCGATAATCAAATAAAAAATCATTTATAAACCGCGATGTATAGGAGTTTTTCTCTTAAATGGGCCAAAATTAACAAAATCAAATATACGTCGCCCCGTACTTCATTCTCTGTGTTGCTATATTTTCTGGTCCTTCGGGATCATTAGTTTTGATGTTAATAGTTTTGAAAATTGAATACTGCTTAAGCAGGTGCTAGGGGCGTGAGTAGTGTTGCACTTTTAATTACTACTCATGAACAGACTCAATAAAACCGAGTCTGCAATTTTCTCTTTTTGCAGTTCTACTTTTGCTTTCGAAGGATCACCTATTTTATTATATATATATCTAATATATCTATATATTATATCTAAAACTTGCAATTAATTGTATTAATTAAAATAACTTCACACTAGACTGTGCATTACTGCAAAAAAGTATCATACTTTCCTAGACCTTAAGGCAAGCCTATTACACCGGAAATTCGAAAGGATCAGCATTTTAATATCAATAATGTATTCATTTCGTTTAATGCAATAATAACAAACAACTGCTTGTTTTTATTTCATTACTTCTGATATGTTAATCACACTCTTAATCGACCAGTTCATACAATAAACATTGCTCAAACAAGTAACTTCCATTTCTTCAACGTTACAGAAATGACTGCTCCTCCAATTAGCGGATAATTTTGTAAGCCCATATAGGCACCCCGCATAATACGGATGAGCCCATGAATATTAACTCGAGTACACGGGAGGCTAGGTGATAAAAGTAGAGTATGTATTAAAATGAAGTCTAAAATAAATGTGTATTTTATACAGTTGGCAGCTTAATACAGGGCCACTATCTGCTTGTTATGACTCCTCGGTTAAATAAATTGTACTTGAAGACGGAGATTCTGTTGTAATCCGAGAAACAGCAACCATCATATATATTGTTTTAAAACAATGAAGTTAGAATGTTCTATCTTTAAGATGAAATATCAACCATTCCAGTTAGAACAACCAATAGAGCTTAAATCAAATTCGATCTTTTATATTCTTCTTACCTTTCCCGAAAGCGTTCAAAATGTTTAACCTTTAGCCTGCTGCAGTCGCATGAGTGATAACATATGCTCACATTTTGGACCCTGATCAGGGTCCATGCTTATAAAACCTTTTAGTTGAGTCTGAGATCGTTCTCAAGTTTTTGATTGGTCAGATTTGAGCCTTTGGCTCAAATCTGACCAATCAAAAGCTGGAGAACTCAAATCTGACCAATCAAAAGCTTGAGAACGAAACTCAGACTCAACTAAAAGCTTTATAAGCATGGACCCAGACACCGAGTAAGTCGGTGTCTCATCAGAACTCAAACTGTTTAATATTCTTACCGTTATACATTTACATAAATAATCATGCAGTAAAGGCTGGTGAAATGTCACTAATCTGTTGATCGAATACCAAACAGCTTATATCCTGATGAGATGCCGACTTACTGGGTGCCTCGTGTTCATGCAAGCTAGCACATAGCTTGAACTGGATCAAGATAATTATTGTTTTGGCTGAAATCATCTCTGAATTATACGTTTGGAACATTTCTTAAAAATCTGAAGAAAAAATCTAACGCATACCATTTTGCTTCATTTTGTCGGCTTTACTCTAAAAAGTACAAAAATGAGTCATGCAGGAAACACCACATACAGAACAAACAGTCGCCCGAACAGCAACACAAGGAAACAGCAAACTTGTCTAAACCTTTTTTAAACGAGATATTACAAAATTGAAACAGGTAAAGCCTGCCGTGAATAGTCGCTGAATATTCACGGAAACATGTAACATGGCAAACAGTGCAGGCAGTCCCTGGTGAGAGAGTTAATATAGGAGCCCTCTCATCTTGGTTTACACTGTTTGCAAAATGGCTTGTTTCCCCCAGTGAAAGGATTAATGTATACCGGGAAACTTTTGTCCTAAATCTGTAATTATCTCTTTCCAGCTTCCCGAGATTTGCAGCACGTGCGACTCTGGCCAAGTGTGCGATATTGAGAACGAGATATGTGTTGATGAAGATAGACAAAAGAGACGTAAGTACATCTAACAGTACAAACTTAGTCGTTGACCTGATCCTAAATAGTTTGCCTAAAGTCGAGTATTTTACCAAGCATATGATTGGTCCCATTGAAAGTTTTACATCGCACCAATCATATGGCTGAAAATGGACTAAGACAAACCATCACTTTTCAAAACCTAGGACAAGAGGTTTAGTCCTACATGTGTGTATCGGAGAATCACTATGTGACTATACGGTAAACAATACAATCTATTGAACAGTAGTCATTTAATCAGGATACGTACTGTTTGTTAAACGTAAGTCCTATAGGAGCCCATTGGTCAAGGTTTGCCCTGATTGTCATTCCTACAGGAGCTTCATCAATATTCAAGGTGTATGTCACTTGGTTTGCAAAAGCCCCATCGAATTGGAAATATTCTGAATTGCACCCCAGACCAACAGATAAAGGTTCGTACAGAAATACTAAAATCGCCATTTCTCCACAAAGCAATATGTTGTACCACTCTTTAGAATCGTGGTCAAGTTCAACAACCAAAGTATCATAAAACGCTCTACACACGTTCTGTTTTTTAGCGTTAGTTGATATATGACATAAAATCAAGCCTAATTTGGAGCTTTGCTCCCATATTTATATATGTTGTGACTACATGTTACGTAAACATCAATCCACAACCTTTGTCTTACATGTTTGAATTCAAGGAAAGGGTTTACAAAAGACGGAACATTATAAATTAACTACAAAATATTTTCAGCAATTAATGCTTTATTTCTCCGTCAAACGCCATGGTGTAACCACTCTTTAGAACCGTCTTGAAGATAACAATTGGCAACAACATGAGGGTTTGTGAAAAAAATAACGATTTTAATATTTGAGTACGCACCTTTATGTGTATCTCTGGGTATATTGATGACATTTGCAAACGCAAATGGTACTGTAAGTCACAAATACCCTTTAATTACGATGATGGAACGGTGTGTAGCATATGTCAAACATCGAAACTTTACTACAGACGAACATGCAGATGTAAGAACTGTGCAGAAACCTACACGTGTCCTATGGAATTACACAAAACTCTAAATGTAAACGTAAATTAAATAAACACACACATACACACTAACATTATCGGCTAATTATCACGAAGGTCTCCAGTCCAACCAAAGCAGACAGACAGGTATGTAACAAATGAAGTGGCAACAAAAGTGTCAACTACACAGTTGTGTCATTTACTAAATGTACACTATAATGGGTTCAACTGCATTTCCACAACCAGAGTATCATAAAACGCTCTACACACTATCTCTGTTGATATCGTTATCGATATATGACACAGACTCAAGCTTCATGTTAAGATTTGCTCCCATATTTAAAAAGGTCTTGTATATCTTGTGACCAAATGTTATGTATACATGTACATCATTTCAAAACATTTGTCTTACATGTTTGTATTCAGGCAAATTGTTAATATTCACGACATGTATGTTCTTGAAGTCAATATGTATGATACATATATTCTCCATTTTTCTATTGTTTATGATACAATACACTATATCCACTACAGGTCCAACTGAAACCACCATCCCCGAGACTACAGGTAAGAATGTTTCAAATGTTTTCAAATGTTTTTTCTTAACCAATCAAACTAGAAAGACAATATATTCTGCTAATCGCCTACTAGAAACGGTTGATTCAGTTCGGGGTCAAACACAAATCTTGTTAACAATTACAATAACAAATCTGCAAAAGTTTTCTTTCAAACAGAACAGACCAACGTCAGGCGGTTCCTTTTGAAATTCGTCTCAGCAGGGTCTTCTCTGTTTTGCTTTGGACTTAAACAGTTCAAGAAATTTGTAACAACTGGTCAAATAATAAGGTTTGGTATAAAAGTATTGTTTACAGCGAGGTTTTGTTGATTCTTTAGTTATACATCAAATGCATGTCATAAAATTGTAAACTGTTTAACTATGAAACATTTTCAAGAATTAATGCTTTATTTATCCGCCAAAGCCATGGTGTGAACATTCTTAAGGACCGTCTCGAAGAAACAATTCGAAAATGAGGTTTGGCGAAGAAATAACGATTTTAGTATTTGAGTACGCACTTTTAAGTGTAGCTCTGGGTATACTGATTTCAATACAAAAACCAAATGTTACTGTAAGTAACAAATACCCTTTAAGGGGCCGTCACACCATAACGTTCTGGGGCGTGTGACTAACGTGTGACTAACGACAGAATAGCGTTTTGACGTTCGTTTGACTTTAGTCACGCGCTGTGTGCGCTGGGGGACCGTTCAGCGGTCGTTGACAGGTCGTCAGTGAGTCGTTCACTGCAAAGCAAACGATTAGTAACAACAAGTAATTCTAGAGTAACGACTGACTAGCGATATCCGAACGCGTGCAACGCTCATCAGACGTTAGTAAAACGTTCCATGAACATTCTTATACGTTATTCAGCGTTTAAAATTAAACGTTGAAGAAAGCTGGTCTCAGTGAGAACTTTTGTGCATGTTCCAAACTTTTTTTCCGGACCAGCGTTATCCGCCGATTCCCGGCGATCACCGACGTTCACTAGCGTTCACTTGCGTTCACACAACGCTCTTCTGGCGCTATCCTAGCGACCATGGGCGACTACCAACGTTTCCTCAAACATTATGGAACACTGACCAGAATGTCATGGTGTCACGGGTCCATTAATTACGATACTGGAACGGTGTAAAACATCGAAACTCTACCACAGACGAACAGACAGTCGGTGGAACAGTGCAGAAACCTACACATCTCCTGTCGACTGCAAGACACTCTAAATTTAAACACAAATTCAACAGACACACAAATATCATCGGCTAATTATAAAAAAAAGTCACCCGCCAACCCAACCTAGACAGGCATGTATGTAACAAATAAGGTAGCAACAAAAGTGTCAAATCATTAACTACACAACTGTGAGATTTAAAATTGTACACTATATTGCTTTCAACATAATTTCCACAACCACAATATCATAAAAGGCTCTACACACCATCCATGTTTATATCGTAAGTTGACATATGACACAACCCAAGATGAATTTGGAGCATTGCTCCCATATTTGAAAAGGCCTTTTATATGATGTGACCAAACGTTACGTAAACATCATTCCACAACCTTTGTCTTGCATGTTTATAGTCAACCAAATGGTTAATACGAGGGGTGTTCCATAAATAATGTCATCTGTGCTTTATTTCGCGGAAATCGTGCAATTCATGCACAAAACCACCTCGTGTCGATTGAGTGATCACTGGCACGTGACACAGGTAAATATCTCGTCCACACGTTCACTTGCCTCGGTACAGTGTACATCGTTTCATAGCCTATTCGTTAGACTATACACAAAATGACAGGAAAACGAGCTGAAAATGTTCTTGAAATTAAGGCCTATATAAAAGGTAGGTCATTACTCGGCATAAAGGCTGTAGATATTCACCGCGAGGTGTGTGACATTTATGGGGAGGGCCAAATGTCCCACAGGACTGTTTGTAGGTGGGTAGCTAAATTTAGTGCTGGGCAGCAGCAACTGAAAGATGCTGCTCGCCCAGGTCGTCCTGCAACAACTACGACCAAAGGTAACATAGAGAAAATCCGAAATATCCTCAAAACTGATGCTCGATTCACCGTAAGACAATTGGCTCGAATGACAAACTTGTCGTTAGCAAGAGTTCATGCAATTTTGAAGAAACACCTAAAAGGTAGAAAGATAAATGCAAGATGGATACCCCATTTGTTAACGGATGAGCAAAAGAAGACGCGTGTAACAATGGCAAAAAAACTTCTCAAAATGTACCCAAAATATAGTAAAAAGGCTTTTGATAATATAGTCACTGGTGATGAGACCTGGGTGTATTATTTTGAACCAAAGCGGAAGGTTTCCAACCGAATATGGGCCACTAAAAATGCCAGACGCCCAAGTATTGCCAAACGAATACGAACGGTAAAGAAGGTTTTGTATGCTATTTTTTCACTAATAAGGGTCCAGCTATTCAAATCCCGGTGCCAAAAGGCAGAACGGTCACAGGCAAGTTCTATAAAAACGTTGTTCTGAGAAAATTGAAGAACTACTACAAAAGTAGCCGCCCCAAAACAGGACTTAAGTATGTCCGACTTTTGCATGATAATGCACCCGCTCACAAGGCACGTATTGTGACTGACTTTTTGGAGTCAGAGAAGGTTACCGTCCTTCCGCACCCTCCGTATTCGTCAGACTTGGCCCCCCCTGCGACTATTTTCTCTTTCCAAAACTTAAATATCATTTATCTGGAAGGAGATACAATTCGAGAAATGCCCTTGGATCTGCTGTTTATCAGTGTCTGATGGGTGTCCCCATTGAAGAGTATGAAAAATGCTTCCAAAAATGGATTGACCGGCTAAACAGGTGTATTCTGGCTGGCGGAGAGTATTTTGAAGGGCAGAGCAAATTAAAATGAACAAAAGCACTTCCGCTATATGAGCACCGATGCAAGTGACATTATTTTTGGAATACCCCTCGTATTCATGCCATGTATGTTCCTGAAGTCAATATGTGGTATACATATAGTATCAATGTTTCTATTGTTTATAATACAATACACTATATCCATTACAGGTCAAACTAAAACCATTATCACCGAGCCTACAGGTAAGAGTATTTCTGTTTCTAGCTGTTGTTATTAACAAAACTAGACAGACAATATGTTTTATGCTAATCGCATACTAGAATCGGTTGTTTTGGTAGGGGTCATACTCAAATCGTCTCAACTAAGGTAAATTGCAATTCTACAAAGGCAGTGGTTTCAAACAGTGTAGACCAAAGTGTTTCCCGTCTCTGCTGCGTCTGCTCTGTTTGGTTTTGGAATTATATAGTTCATGAAGTTTTGTAATTATTGGTCAAGCTTAAGGTTGGTTTAAAAGTATTGTTTACAGCGAGGTGTTATCCATGTTTCTGTTGTTTACGATACAATACATTCTATCCATTACAGGTCCAACTATAACAACCATCCCTGAGAATACAGGTAAGAGTATTTCAAATGTTTTCAGCATTCGTTCTTAACTAAAGTAGACAGAAAATGTTTTGTGCTAATCGCATACTAGAAACTGTTGTTTTGGTAATCAAATCGTCTAAAATATGGTAAATTACAATTCTGCAAAGAGGGGGTTCAAACAGAGTGGGTCAAAATTAGACGGCTCCTCTAGGAACCCGTCTCAGTTGGATCTGCTGTGTTTTGTGTCGGAATTATATAGTTCAACAAGTATTGTTAAACGCTTAATGTTTGTAAGTATTGTTTACAGCCAGGTTTTGTTGATTATTTATTTTCCTCCATACATGAAGAGTTATGCATATAACTATCAAACATTTTCAAGAATGAATGCTTTATTTCTTCGCCGAACGCAATGATGTGACCACTCATTCGAACCATCTTGAAGATAAGATTCGAAAAGGTGGACACAGTATGACGTTTGATGAAGAAATAACGATTTTAGCATTTGAGTACGCACATTTATCTGTATCGTTGGGTATATTGATGAAACTACGAAACCCAAATGCTACTTTAAGTGACAAATACCCTTTAATTATGAAGATAGAACGGGGTGTAGCGTATGCCACACATCGAAACTCTACCACAGACGAATAGACACACGAAAGAACTGTGCAGAAACCTACACGTGTCCTATCGATGGCAAGATACTTTAAATTTAAATATAAATTAAATATACACACACACAAACATCATCGGCTAATTATCACGAAGGACACCGCCCGCCGAACCCAGGCTGACAGGTATGTAACAAATAAAGTGGCAATTAAAGTGTCAAATCATTAACTATACAGCTGTGGCATTTGCAAAATGTACACTATAATTGGTTCAACTGAATTTCCACAACAAAAGTATTATAATGCGCTCTACACATTTTCTCTGTTGATATCATTAGTTGATATATTACAAAAACTCAAGCTTAATTTGAGCTCTGTTACCATGCTTTCGTAATGTTACGTAAACATCATTCCACAAACTTTGTCTTACATGTTTGTACTCAGGCAAATTGTTAATATTCATGCCATGTTTTCCGTTGGTGTTTTGGTGTTGGTTGCGTTTTGTATGTGTCTTTTCTGCTCGACTTAACTACTTTTTTATGTATATTCTTGAAGTCAATATGTGATATACATTAAATTATCAATGTTTCAATTGTTTATGATGCAATACAATATATTCATTACAGGTCCAACTAAAACCACCACCATCCCCGAGACTACAGGTAAGAGTATTTCAAATGTTACCAGTGGTTGTTCGTAACAAAACTAGATGGACAATATGTACTGTGCTAATCGCCTACTAGAATCGGTTGTTTTGGTACGGGGTCATATTCAAATCGTCTCAACTATTGTAAATTACAATTCTACAAAGGAAGGGGATTCAAGCAGAGTAGACCAAAATCAGAGGGTTCCTGTTTAAACCCATCTCTGGTTTGTAAGTTTGCAATTATTGGTCAAAGCTTAAGGTTTGTTTAGAACGTATGGTTTAGCGCGATGTTTTGTTGATTCTCTAATTGATTCCATACATGTAGAGTTATACATAAAACATATGTCATAAGACTAAAAAATCTATAACTATAACTATAAACTATTTTCAAGGATTAATGACTTTATCCGCCGAACCCCATGATGTGATCACTCTTTAGAACAGTCTCGAGGATCCTATTCGGAAAGGTTATTATAACCCCAGTTTAATTTGAGCTCTGTTCCCATGTTCCAAATGTTACTTTCACATTATTCCACAAACTTTGCCTAATATATTTGTATTCAGGCAAATGGTTACTATTCATGACATGTTTTCTGTTGGTGTTTTGGTATTGGTTGTGTTTTGTATGTGTCTTTTCCTGCTTTCCTTAACTACTTTTGCATGTATATTATTGAAGTCAATATGTCTTATTATATATTATCAATGTTTCAATTGTTTATGATACGATTCATTACATCCATTACAGGTCCAACTAAAACCACCATCACCGTGACTACAGGTAAGAGTATGTCAAATGTTTCCAGCGGTTGCTCTTACAGAAACTAGACAGACAATATGTTTTGTGCTAATAGCCTAATATAATCGGTTGCTTTGGTAGGAGTCATACTCAAATCGTCTCAACTATTGTAAATAACAATTTTACAATAGGGTGGGGTTCAGACGGAGTAGACCAAATTCAGACGGTTCCTGTAGGAACCTGTCTTTGCTGGGACTGCTTTGTTTGATTTTAGAATTTTATAGTTCACAAAGTTTGTAATTAATGGTCAAAGCTTAATGTTTGTATGGAAAGTACTGTGTACAGTGTGGTTTCGTTGGTTCTTTATTTACCTCCATAAATGGAGAGTTATACATCCAACATATGTCATACGATTATAAAATCCATAACAATAGCTATAAATTATTATCAAGAATTAATGCTTTATCTATACGCCAACTCCTATGGTATGACTACTCGTTAGAACCGTCTCGAAGATACGATTCGAAAAGGTGGTCACAACATCAGGCTTTGTGAAGAAATAACGATTTAAATAGTATTTGAGTACGCACCTTTTTCTGTAGCTCTGTGTTTATTGACTGTAAATGGAAAAGTAGTAAAGTCAAGCAGGCAAAGCCACATGCAAGACGCAACCACCACCAAAACACCGATAGACAGCATGACACACACACACAACCACACACCCAAACGCACACGCACACACACGAAATGAACACAGAAAACACCAAAAGACACACAAGAACCAGGGACAAACGTTCCACAACATGAACAAACCACAAGCACAAAGACGCAATGCAAACAAAAGGAAGGGTGACAAAGAGAGTACCGCCTTGGCACGGTCAGCAGCAAAAACACCACTGGGGGTTTAAACCGGTTTACGGACGTCCTAACCTCACACTTCTCTCAAAGTCACCCTAGCTTTACAAATATTGTAAATAAAGGTATCCCCGCTGGACTTACCCACAACATAGACGACGGTGAACACAGGACAACATGTAAAACATAGCATAATAACTGTGACAATCCGTCAAATATGTACTCAATGACTTTGCTGAAGTCAGAGCACCTGCAGGTAAGCCGTTAAGGGCACGACAGGGAAAAAATAATACATGAGTCTGGTAAGCTCCTCCTGTATCCAAGTTTAAGAGTATACCATCATAGAGTACTACCCTCGGCCTGTCATCGCGCAAGCAAAGAGGGAAGCGTAGCTACCGACTGTAAAAGGGTCGATAACCAAACATGCAGTGTGTTGCAATATAATAGGATCATAACCTTTCTTTTTAAATTTTTTAATGCGTTTTATAAACAAATCATGAAAATGGATATGACCCCGAATTTTCCTAAGTTTGTAGATAACATCCCCATAAAATTCTGGTTGAGAAATGCCTTGTCGCAGTAACGTCCGTAGATTGCAATTATATTTACTAATGAGAGGTAAATTTCGATAATAAAATTTAGAAAAGGTTTTCCGAAGTTTGTGATATCTGTAACCTTGCTTAAGAAGTTTATCAGTTATAACTAAATTACGTCTGTTAAAATCTTCAAGCAAAGAACAGGCTCGGGCAAACCTAATAAGTTGAGAAATATAAACACCATAAGATGTAGAACGTGGCACATCCCCATCTAGAAAAGGATAATTAACAATTTTAAAATTAAAATCTTCTCTTTTATCGTATACTTTGGACGAAACATTATCATTTGTAATTGAAAGATTCAAATCTAGAAATGAAGCATTAATGTCAGATTGATTAGCTTTGTTTAAAGACAGTTCTTTTGGGTAGATTGAAGAAACCATAGTATCAAAATAAGGATTATCTAAATTCAAAATATCGTCTAAATACCTTGAAGTTTTATTAAAAGCATTAACAATATCGGTCTGTGTATCAGGTTTTAAGCTAAGCATAAAATCCCTCTCGTAGCAATACAAAAACAAATCTGCAACAAGAGGGGCACAATTTGTACCCATGGGTATACCAACAACTTGACGATATATGGTATCTCCATAACGCACAAATATATTATCTAAAAGAAAGGTAAGAGATCTACAAACATCAAGGCAAGTCCACATTGTGTAATGTTCAACTTCTGAATTCGAAAAAAATGAACGTTGAACATTACAAGCAACATACCCTTTAATTACGAAGATGGAACGGAGTGTAGCGTATGCTACACATCGAAAATCTACCACAGACAAATAGACAGACGGAAAAACTGTGCGGAAACATACACGTGTCCTATCGATGGCAAGAAACTCTATATTTAAACATAAAATAAACAAACACAAATACACGACAACCATGGGCTAATTATCACGAAGGGCAACCCAACACAGACAGATAGATATGTAACAAACGAAGTGGCAACAAAAGTGAAAAAATATTAACTACACAGCTGTGAAATGTACTAATTAAATGGGTTCAACTGCATTTGCACAACCAGATTAACCCCAACCAGAGTATCATAAAACACTCTACACACTATGATATTGTTAGTTGATATATGACACAGGCTCAATCTTAATCTGGAGTTCTGTTCCCATGTTCGAAATTTTACGTAAACATCATTCCGAAACCTTTTGTCTTTCATGTTTATATTCAGGCAAATGGTTAATTTTCTTGAATGGAAAAGTAGTAAAGTCAAGCAGGCAAAGCCACATGCAAGACTCAACCACCACCAAAACACCGATAGACAGCATGACACACACACACACACACAACCACACACCCAAACGCACACACACACACACGCGAAATGAACACAGAAAACACCAAAAGACACACAAGAACCAGGGACAAACGTTCCACACATGAACAAATCACAAGCACGAAGACGCAAGGCAAACAAAAGGAAGGGTGACAAAGAGAGTACCGCCTTGGCACGGTCAGTAGCAAAAACAC
This sequence comes from Azorinus chamasolen, assembly GCA_963576725.1. Lineage (NCBI taxonomy): Eukaryota > Metazoa > Mollusca > Bivalvia > Cardiida > Solecurtidae > Azorinus > Azorinus chamasolen. Next base: position 6,171,036 of record OY755252.1, read on the forward strand.
CACTGGGGGTTTAAACCGGTTTACGGACGTCCTAACCTCACACTTCTCTCAAAGTCACCCTAGCTTTACAAATATTGTAAATAAAGGTATCCCCGCTGGACTTACCCACAACATAGACGACGGTGAACACAGGACAACATGTAAAACATAGCATAATAACTGTGACAATCCGTCAAATATGTACTCAATGACTTTGCTGAAGTCAGAGCACCTGCAGGTAAGCCGTTAAGGGCACGACAGGGAAAAAGTAATACATGAGTCTGGTAAGCTCATCCTGTATCCAAGTTTAAGAGTATACCATCATAGAGTACTACCCTCGGCCTGTCAATATTTCGCAAAATATAGTATGAATGTTTCAACTGTTTATAATAAACAGTCAATATTCTTGAAGTCAATATGTAATATACATTATATTATCAATGTTTCAATTGTTTATGATACAATACACTATATTCATTACATGTCCAACTAAAACCACCATCCCTGAGACTACAGGTAAGAGTATTTCAAATGTTTCTAGCGGTTGTTCTTAACAAAACAGACAACATTTTTTGTGCTAATCGCCTACAAGTGTCGGCTGTTTTAGTACGGGGTCATATTCAAATCGTCTCAACTATTGTAAATTACAATTCTACAAGGGGAGGGGTTTCTAACAATGTAGACCAAATTCAGACGGTTCCTGTAGGAACCCGTCTCAGTTGGGTCTGCTCTGATTGATTTTAGAATTATATAGTTCAAGAAGTTTATAATTATTGGTCAAAACATAAGGTTTGGTTGGAAAGGATTGTTTAGAGCGAGGTTTTGTTGACTCGTTATTTTATTCCATACATCAAGTATATGAACAATTAGTAAAGTCAAGCAGGCAATATGTCATAATATCATAACATCTATAACTACTTTTCCATTTAACTATAAAATATTTTCAAGAAATGTTTTATTTCTCCGGCAAACCCCGCGGTGTGACTACGTTTTAGAACGTCCTGAAGATACTTTTCGAACGATATGATTCGAAAAAGTGTTCACAATATGAGGTTTGATGAAGAAATAACTATTTTAGTATTTGAGGACGCAATTCCATCAGTTAAATTCTGTAGTTCTGGGTATATTGATGAAAAAAGTGTAGCGTATGCCACACGTCGAAACTCTATTACAGAAGAACAAACAGAAAGAAGAACTGTGCTGAAGCCTACATTCGTCCTATCGATGGCAAGAAACTCTAAATTTAAACATAAATTACATAAACACACACAACCATCATCAGCTAATTATCATGATGGGCACCCGCCCGCCGAATCCAGACTGACAGAAATGTAACAAAGGAAGTGGCAACAAAAGTGTCAAATCATAAACTACACAGCTGTGACATTTGAAAAATAATTATAATGGGTTCAAAAGCATTTTCACAACAAAAATATAAAACGCTCTACACACATTCTCTGTGGATATCGCTAGTTTATATGACACTAACTCAAACTTAATTTGTATCTCTGTTCCTATGTTCCAAATATTACGTAAATTGCTTTGTCTTACATGTTTGTATTCTGGCAAATGTGTAATATTCATGACATATATTCTGAAAATGGGTGATCCTTTGAAAGCAAAAGTAGAAATGCAGAATGAGAAAATTGCAGACTCGGTTTTATTGAGTCTGTTCATGAGTAGTAATTAAAAGTGCAACACTACTCACGCCCCCTAGCACCGGCTTAAGCAGTATTCAATTTTCAAAAATAATAACATGAAAACTTATGATCCCAAAGGACCAGAAAATATAACAACACTGAGAATGAAGGACGGGGCGACTTTTTACTGCCGCCAGACAAGCACTTAACACCTGCCATAATGTATGTTATTGAAGTCAATTATACATGTAATATCAATGTTTCTATTGTTTATGATACAATGCATTATATCCATTACAGGTCCAACTAAACCCACCATCCCCGAGACTACAGGTAAGAGTATCTACGGTGTAATATTTAATTCGTCCGAACTATTGTAAATTAAAATTCTACAAAAGGATGGGGTTCAAACAGAGTAGACCAAATTCAGACGGCTTCTGTAGGAACCCGTCTTAGCTAGGTCTGCTCTGTTTGATTTTGGAATTATATAGTTCAAGAAGTTTGTAAGTATTGGTCAACCATAAGGTTTGGTTTGAAAGTATTGTTTAGAGCGAGGTTTTGTTGACTCTTTATTTCCTTCCATACATGACGGGTTATACATCTTTATATAGGTGATAATATTATAAAATGTATAACTATAAAAGAGTGAATGTTTTATTTCTCCGCTAAACCCCATGATGTTACCACTCTTTAGAACCGTCTTGAAGATACGATTCGAAAAAGTGGTCACAACATGAGGTTAGGTGAGGAAATAACGATTTTAGTATTTGAGAACGCAATTTTATCTGTAGCTCTGGGTATATTGATGAAATACGAAACACAAATGTTACTGAAAGTCACAAATACCCTTTAATTACGATGATGGAACGGGGTGTAGCGTAAGCCACACATCGAAACTCTTCTATGTAAACAAAATGTATAAATATGAAGTAAACACACACACAAACACAAAAGCATCGGCCAATTATCACGAATGGCACCCACCCGCCCAAACTAGACTGACAGGTATAGTTCAACCTAGACAGATGTATCAAATGAAGTGGCAATAAAAGTGTCAATTCATTAACTACACAGTTATGACATTTGAAAAATGTACACTATAATGGATTCAACTAAATTTCCACAACACAAATATTATAAAACGCTCTACACACTTTCTCTGTAGATATCGTTAGTTGATATATGATAAAAACTCAAACTTAATTTGGACCTCCGTTCCCATGTTCCAAATGTTACGTAAACATCATTCCTCAACCTTTGTCTTACATGTTTGTATTCAGACAAATGGTTAATATCCATGACATGTATGTTCTTGAAGTCAACATGTATTATACATATAGTATCAATGTTCCTATTGTTTATGATATAATACACTATATCCATTACAGGTCCAACTAAAACCACCATCCCCAAGACTACAGGTAAGAGTATTTCAAATGTTTCCAGCGGTTGTTCTTAACAAAAGTAGACAGACAATATGTGTTGTGCTAATCGCCTACTAGAATCGGTTGTAGTGGTACGGGGTCATATTCAAATCGTCTCAACTATTGTAATTGACAATTCTACAAGGGGATGGGGTTCTAACAGAGTATACCAAATTCAGACGGTTCCTGTAGAAACCCGTCTCAGCTAGGTCTGCTCTGTTTGATTTTGGAATTATATAGTTCAAGATGTTTATAATTATTGTTCAAAGCATAAGGTTTGGTTGGAAACGATTGTTTAAAACGAGTTTTTGTTGACTCTTTATTTACCACCATACATGAAGAGTTATACAGCAAATACATGTCATAATAATATCAAATATATGACTTAACTTTAAAATATTTTCAAAAATTAATGTTTTATTTCTCCGCAATACCCCATGGTGTGACCGCTGTTTAGAACGTCCTGAAGGTACGATTCGATCAAGTGGTCACAATATGAGGTTTGGTGAAGAAATAACGATTTTAGTATTTGAGATTTCATCTGTAGCTCTGGGTATATTGATGAAACTACGAAACGCAAATGTTACTGAAAGCCTCAAATTCCCTTTAATTATAATGATGGAACGGTGTATAGCGTATTAGGCCACATATCAAAACTCTACCACAGACGATCAGACAGGCGGAAGAACTGTGCAGAAACATACATGTGTCCTATCGATGGCAAGAAACTCAAAATATAATAAACATTAAATAAACACACACACACAAGCATCATCCGCTACCGATCACAAAGGGCAATCGCCGCCAATCCAGACTGACAGGTATGTAACAAATGAAGTGGCAACAAAAGTGTCAAATCATTAACTACACAGCTGTGCAAAATGTACACTATAATGGGTTTAACTGCATTTCCACATCCAAAATATTATAAAACCGCTCTACACACTTTTTCTGTATCGTTAGTTGATATAGGACACAAACTCAAACTTAATTTTGATATCTGTTCCCATGTTCCAAATGATACGTAAACATCATTCCTCAACCTTTGTCTTACATGTTTGTATTCAGGTAAATGGTTAATTTTCATGACATGTATGTTCTTGAAGTCAATATGTATTATACATATCATATCAATGTTTCCATTGTTTATGATGCATTACACTATATCCATTACAGGTCCAACTAAAACCACCATCCCCGGGACTACAGGTAAGATTATTTCAAATGTTTTCAATGGTTAGTCTGAACCAAACAAACAAGAAAGACAATATACTTTATGCTAATCGCCTACAAGTAACTACTAGAACAAGATATGATACAACGCTCTAAAATCCATTGAGCAACCTTCTCGGTCTGTATCGTCAGTTGATATGTATGACACATACACACGCTTAGTTTAAAGCTTTGCTTCCATATTTACTAAGGCCTTCTTACCTAAATATCATTCCACAACCTCTGTCTTATATGACTGAAGTAATTCATGAAAGAATAAACAGGTTAGAAGGTAAGCAATTTCTTGCATGCTGGCAATAAGCTAGGAGTCTGCATAACAAACAAAACAATACACAATTCTAAGGTTTTCTGTTTCTATAGTTACTGCTCCTTTTCGGTAGATTAATTCAAAGAGGTTGGGCCATAAATTAATCTAGGAGGAATGAGTTAATCTATTTGCTCTTTCGATCCCATATATGGGACGTACGCAAACAGGGTAGACTGATCAGAGTCTACCGTTTGCTGATAGAAGTTTCAAAATAAAACAAACCGAAATTGAAAATTTAGGCCAGGCACCCCTTATATCAAAAATGGACTAACCCAATATATAAACATGGAAGAATCCACGGGGAGCAAATGGGTTAATAATCTAAACACACCATAAATACTCATACGGTCATACCCCTTCCCCGCTTTATTTTACAAGGTTACATTGTGCCTTATCATGAATGTTATGAATACCTGTTTTGCCAAAGTTTCTACGTTCAGATGACAAAGCTGACCAGAAAATGCTTTCTCACATACATTCCCTTATCTCCGAGTTAGAACAACGGGTTAAGATTCCCTGATCTGTAACACGTGTAAGATCACTTTAGAACATATATGACGTCATAGGTCGTATATGACGTCAAACCATGGAAACCGATGTTTACATGTCATTTAAACGGTGCAATTACACTTTTTTGTTATGTGAGAAAAAGAATTTGATGCTCGTTGTCTTTTGAGATCACATGTTCCTAAACTCACTGAGAAAATGTTGTTGACATTTTCTCGTTTAGGAACATGCTATCTTAAAAGACAACTCGCAACAGATCCTCTATTTCTATAATATGGTTCCCTTTCACGAACCTTTCATGATGTCATTACTTCTGATATGAATACTCATGGAGTAAATGGTTAACACAACTACACTCCGCGTGCCACGCGGAATACTTTGGATAAACCTGATACGTTTAAACTGAACCTCCTCAAATGCAGACATCTAGGCAGCGGCCATATCATTCGGAATTAACTTCAATTGAAATCTTAGATAATGATAACAGTTTATATATGTTACACATTGTTATGAATCCCTTCGTCCAGAAAATCAGAGCCTGCAAAACTGAAAAATGAACTACAGTGCTCCCTCTCTACAACGACACCCTTTGGGATACGAATATTGTATGTGTTATTCAGAGGGAGTTGTTATAGGGAGGGAAAATCAAACATAATTAGCTTGATTGCAGATCCCCAGATAATGTGTATTTCGAGAACTTAAACCGTTATGCCTCCATCAAAACTTATGTTGTGACCACTCGTTAGAATCGTCACAAAGTGACGATTCTAAAGGGTGGTCACAACATAGGGTTTGATGGAGGCATAAAGAAAATACGATGGTAAAAGGTTGTTTCTGGATCCTTGTTGTTTCGGAAACAGAGGCATGCGTTTTTGTAAGGAGAGAATCGTTATTGAGAGGGCCGTTGTAGGCAGGGAGCACTGTAATCATTTCAGTCATAAACCAGTCAGAGTCAGAAAACAGTTCTGGAATATTCATAAACCCGTTCAAGTTGCAGTAGATCTATGTATAAGAGTCACAGTTTAATATTCAGACATTCTTATTTTCTAATCTGTAGGTCTGCCAGAGTACCCGACTCAAATACCACCAGAAGGTAAGTATTCTCTCCGTATACAATGTGCTATGTGGGGCATTTTGTTTTCATCGGTTAAGGACACGTTATCAAAATATTACGAATACGATGCATATTCACATAATTATGGTACAATACCAGTCAACATTTCGAATATCTAATTCGATTTCTTGCCAATCCCCGTCTCAATACCACATTCAAGCAGCTTGCATCCAGATTAGATACCTGGTAACTTGGCGTACCATCAATACCCGAGGTGTAAGCCATTTAGTCCATATGTTCTATATAACACTTATCTTCTAATGTTAACTCATTACGTCATAGACTGTTTTTAGATTGAATAAATCTACCGAAAATGAGCATTTACTTGAGAAAATGAAATATTTGGAATTGTGTAGTTCTGAAACCATTGTGATAAATAGAGCATTTGCTCTTATGTAGCCAATGCCCTATATATCACAATGGTTTCAAAAATGACTTCCACAGAGGCTAAATATGCTACGGAAGAGAGATTACACAGAATGTTATACAACAACCTTTAGAAAACATCCTAGATTATGAAACACATTATTTGAGTCTGAGTTCATTCTTAATCACACGATTGGTCAGGGCCCAATGTTATAAAACTTCCGAGTCTGAATCTGAGAACATTCACAAGCATCTGATTGGTCAGATTCTGAGCAAGCTCAGACTCTGACCAATCAGATGCTTGAGAATGATCTCAGACTGAAGCAAAACTTTTATAACCTGGGAGCCAGATATAAGCAAGCTCAACATCCCACCAACACGATACTCGAGAATGAAATCAGACACAAACTTAAAAAACAACACTTGTCTAATAGATAGTATTCGTGCTAATTATTTATATTAGGTTTTATGTATTAGGTTGTTCCCAGATAAGGATTTCTAGTACGGCTATTTTTAGTAACTCAGCTTATCTAGCACGTCTGAGAAGCGAGAAATCCTTATCTGGAACACCCCTTATCTGGTGTATTCATACGCGCGATTAGGTACAATTAATATAAGGGAAGTAACTCGTACAGAATTAAATCAACATTTCCATAGGAAACAACCTAATAAATGAAACTTAATATAAATAATTAGAACGAATATGAAATTCTATTTATCATATGAACATTTTAAAAGCCTATTTAATTAACCGGGGCGTTGTTTTGTAGTCACTCAGTAATTTATATTTCACGCCAAATCTTAATGTTTGTGGTTGTCATAACAAATGACGTCATATGGTGTCACGCTTTTATGCTGCAGTTTGTTGCTATTAGATACGGAAGTCTTGATACGCAATATAAAGCAGTACTTCACAAAACCCGTTAATTTACTTGGTTTTAGGGCGTATTTCAGAGAAAAATAACCAAGCATGGGTTTTGTTAAAGCTCGTTTCCGACTGGAACAGACCAACCTCGGGTATAGAAACCCCCGGCTTTAACAAAACCCATGCTTGATTCTATTAAACAAATGGCATCGTAACTTGAATGATACATTATCAAAATGTAGTATACAATAAACAGTCTATTCCATGAGTATTCATGTAAGAAATAATGGCATCATTAATATTCATTAGATTAATTTTATATTGGCACATTGACACAGGAATTTATGGTCATAGCAGAAAATGTAGAATTATATTACTTAAAACTAGAACTAATCATTTCAGTCATATCGCCATTACAAAACAGACCCTTCTAATCAGGGTGTACTCTGCTTGCAAAGGCGTAGAAAGGCGTATATACAGTGCTCCCTCTCTACAACGACACCCTTTGGGATACGAAGATTGTATGTGTTGTTCAGAGGGAGTTGTTATAGGGAGGAAAAATCAAACATAATTAGCTTGTTTGTAGATCCCCAGATAAGGTGTATTTCGAGAACTAAAACCGTTTGATACATAGGGTTTGATAGAAAATTACGATGTAAAAAAGTTGTTTCGGAAACAGTGACATGCGTTGTTGTAAGGAGGGAATCGTTATTGAGAGGGTTGTTGTAGGGAGGGAGCACTGTAGCTGAACTTCAATATATCGAACTCAGATAAAGCGTAGAAAGGCGTATATAGTTGAACTTCAATATATCGAACTCGGATAACTCGCACTAAAAGTTCGATAATTCCAAAATTAACAATACAGAGTTTCTCTAAAATGTATCACTACGGATATCTAGAAACACTTGTGACAGCTTAATGCAGGTCTTAAGTAATGCTGAAAGCTCATGACAGAGCTTTTAGCATTACTTTTAGACCTACATTAAGCTGTGGACTTGAGAACGTGTTCTGATTAGAAGTAGGATAATTCAAACTTTGGTTATCTCCATATCAAGTCGCGGCACACAGGATTAATATTAATGTCGCTATATCCAGTCTGAGCTATATCCGAATTTCATTCTATTCATATGGATTTGTTCAGAAATAACGAACGTTGTACCGAGTAAGTACTTGAATATAGCAAATTCGGATATAGCGAATATTGATATAGCGAAAATGGATATAGCAAAATCTGATATATACCAACTTTTGATATAGAGAATTCGGAAAGAGCGAATTTGGAATTTTTTTCACAATTGGACAGCCATTGATATACATGTACTGAAAAAACTCGTCATCACCTGTTCAAGTATTATCCCTAGTTTCTATGGAATATGTTTAGTCGCCTAATACAGTACAAAAGGAATGCAGTAAGCTCCCATGTGCCGGCCCTTCATTGAGAGCAGTCACGTGTTTAGTTATCAATTAGTCTACTTAGTAACCGCTTTAAGCAGGTTCTACGACACAACAGTGAGTACAAGAGATCACTGGGATATTCGGACTAAGCAAAATTCAATGCATTGTTCCCATTTTGCAACAGTTCTCCTACTTTTTCTATAACAGTCTATATGCTTTAGCATTAGCTAAAGCTTGCCATGGCTAACGAGTTTTGTGTTCATATGATAGTACAGTATAACCTCTCTTAACCGGCCGTTAAATTTAGTATGAATATCGGTCTTGGAGACAGGTGGCAGCTTAATGCAGGGTGAAAGTCATGCAGAAAGCTCCTAGAGGAGCTTTCTGCATGACTTTCACCCTGCATTAAGCAACCACCTGCCTAAAAGTGTCTAAATTCTTATCTACTAGAATTCCGGTTAAGAGAGGTTTTACTGTATAACGATTTACCGAATTAGTATTCTATTCATGATGCATGGTTTTCACGTATTTATGTAGTTAACCAATTTTCTCATATGATATTTTTAGATACAAACTCTTTGAATAAATCTACCGAAAAGGAACATTAACTAGAGAAAAGGAAAATGTTAGAATTTTGTAGTTTGAAACCATTGTGGTAAATAGAGCATTTGCTCCTATAGGAGCAAATGCTCTATTTATCACAATGGTTTCACAAAGTGACTTTTACAGAGTCGTCAAAAGTCGTCAATATGAGGGAATTGCTTAAGGGTTTAATATAATGATGGTTTAATCTTACAGCCACGTGCGACGTAGGATGGATGAAACTTGGACAGTCATGCTATTTATTTACGATGACGTTGCTTAATTTTGAAAATGCAGGGGTAAGGTTCATTGTTGTGTTAAGAAAATATTTGTTTCCATCTATTTTGATCTATCTTTAGCAACATCAACAACCTGTTTCATCCAACCATCAAAACTTATCACCAATTACGTAATTTTAACTCAAGCTGGGTCAAAGCGAAAAGTATAAATATCATGGAAACGAGATTGTTTCATTAGAACAAACATATTTATTATTGGACTTTATCACATTTTCTATCGTCGCTCTACACTTCACATCGTATTCATACGCAATGGATACTGTTATTACATCAGCTCAAGAAGAATGTTGTCCGTAAATGTAGCCTGTGACAGAGGTACATGCTGTGAGTCAGTGTACAAATGTTTGTATTTGCCGTTTCACGTTAACCCATTCGCTCATACTGACCCCTTTTGACGCCTCTGTAAAAGTCACTTTCTGAAACCATTGTGATAAATAGAGCATTTGCTCCTATGGAGCAAAAGTAATGCTTTATTTACCACAGTTGTTTCTAAACTACACACTTCCAAAATACCCCCTTTGTGTAGTAAATGCTCTTTTTCGGTAGATCTGTTCAGAACGGTTAGGTCTTAAAATAACTTATGAGGTAATGGGTTAACCCTGTACACTATGAGTATTGATGTGACAAATGATGATTAGATTTTTTTCATAATGGCATGTTTACACATGAAATGTAGAACGTATAGATTCATATAGATCTATATCATTCCATGCGCAAAAGAGTAGATGCTGATGAGGTGGTTCCTATGGGAGCCGTCTGATCCGGATCTACTTTGTTTGCAAATGCGTGGAAAGGCGTTTATATGTAGAAAGGGGTAAACAGGTAATTGTTACCAGCAAAATGTTGTATTCTGCAATGCTGAGAGTTCCTGTGGAAGCACCTGTGAAATGACAAAGAATATGAACTCGCTGGGTCTAAAACAACGCTTTTTTGCGCTAGTTAACTGCCGTCTGCAAAATCATGGCATATGATACACAGCATTCCATTGAGAGTGCCAAACACCTTTTTGCATTAAAATCACAAATCTCATATCTCGCTGAAACAAACCAAGAGTGTTCGGAGGAACACGTGTGTCACCTGCTCGCAACTGACACCAAAATTGTTAATATGCTGGAGTGCAAAACTCAGAACAACGGGGAATAACTCAAAAGTATTGCATTCAGAGTGATGGACCTTAGTTGCATCAATCTTCCTTAATGAGAGGAAGACACGTGTGAAAAATGAAAACTCTATAATGATTAATTTAGAAATGACAGCCAAAACAAAAAAGGAAAGTGTGACGAAAATCAGAACAAATGGGAATAACTAAAACGTATTGCATACAGAGTGATGGATATGGAAAAATAGTCAAACAGGGAGAGCCACACACGAAATGACACCGCACCAAATACCATCAAACAAGAAACGGCAAAGCCACAAGACAAAACATAACAGGACGCATATCAAGACGAAAAAATCCATGCTGCAGTACACTTTCCCGCCACGGTGGATTAATTATAAAAGTGATGAATCAGCAGAGTTTATCGTCTAAGCGGCTGTGGCCGAGTGGGTCAACATTCTGTTTGAATTACATTTTTGTATGATCCGGGGCGTGGGTTCGAATCCCCCATTAGCCAAATTCTTTACTTCTCTTTTTTTCTTTCTTTTATCTGTATAATTTTATTGCGTCAACATATTCCGTCAATATAATTATGCATATTTACAGAATTTTTAGAATCAGTACGTTTTTAAGCTTAGAAACATCTACTATAACCTCCTAACCTAATAAACCTAAGTTTATCTGTACCCCGTTTATTACGTCAGTCACTGAAGTTTCAAGTTGGTGACTGAATAAAATGATTTTATTTTCATCGGATAAGACAGTCATATCCGTTTGAAGGTTAAATATGGAAAAATAGTCAAACAGGAAGAGCCACACACGAAATGACACCGCACCAAACACCATCTAACAAGAAACGGTAAAGCCACAATACAAAACATAACAGGACGCATATCAAGACGAAACACATTAAACATTAAGCATATTAAACAACAAAATTGACCGTAGGCTGAAAGCAGGAGTGCCGCCTTGGAACGGCCAGCAGCCAAAAACAATAACAAAGGGCTACTGGGGGACTTAAACCTGGTTTACGGGTACCCAACCTCGTACTTATTATTCATGGTCTAGTGATCAACTTATGCTCGTATATGCATTAACCCTTTCCCTGTTCTATGTTTATTTCAAAGTTCAATACCTACTGAATATTCATGGACAAAATAGTTTTAAGTTAATGAAATATGAAAGGTGGAATATTGTAGCCATTTTAGAAATTTAGGGAACAGATATATCAACTCCTATTAGCAAACAGAGCAGACCCTGATCAGATGGTTTCTGTAGGAGCCGCCTGATCTGGGTCTACTCTGTTTGCAAATGCGTGAAAACACGTTTATATGAAAGAAATGGTTAAATTGAACCCATTATTGCTTATAAATTGCCTGCATATACTTTCTTTGCATTATTTAATCAATAACTTTTTAATTTGTATTGGAACTATAACGTTGTGTGTTTCCCCTGTATAGATAATAGTTTTTATCATATCTTCGTCGGTCCATCTGTCTTTCACGCAGTGTACTTGAATAAGTTTTCGAGATTTTATTCTCCCCGTATTATATGGCATATAAACCTTTAGTCTGGTCAGGACGGATCAATGTTTACTTTTGCAAACAGCTTGGACCCAAATGAGACGTGTACCAATAAAAAATAGATAAATCATGATCACCAGGCTAAAGGCCCTGAATGCAACACAACATACGTTAGTTTACGTGTATAAGCACGTTTCAGCGAGATAACTGCTGAAACAATGTTTAACCCTTTACCTGATGAGTATGTAGGAATATGGACACACTTTCACATAGATAAACACTTGCATGAGTAGGCTATTCTTAAAAACAGTTTTAGATTCATACCTAGTCTTAATTCCCTCTGGCCTGACGGATATGAATTTCATATCTCCGGGGGGAGATAGCACGACATGAAATTTCAGTAAAGAGTCGTAATGTGAAGAAGTATCCACTTCCTCAATCATAATTAAGAAACTAATATATATATTGTATTTTAATATGTATATATAATCACGATTACTAATCGACTGAACCAACACATATAATTTAAAATGTCAGTGTTAATACGAGGCCCTCGTAGTACGATTAGTATACAAAATGTCATTAATAAAACTACTAATCACCTTTGGTGCATATGATATTCACAGTATATATCGCGGGTTAACGCGCTCGACTACAATACCAGAGATCGCGGGTTCGATCCCCCTTCGGACCAAATCCTTCGGACGAGACTATAAACCGAGACATATGTATCGGAGGGCATGTTAAAAGAATCAGAGAGACTCTGTCGATCATAACAGTAGGGCATCGCGCCCGGGTTTCTGTATCCTTTCGCCCTCTCTCTCTTGGGGTGGACGCTACTTGGACATTAGCCGTGGGCGGAAACAGCAGTACGTTAATTCATTCGTTTCATCTATCTTGAGTTACGCAAGTGAAGTAAGGGGTTTCGCCCAGCATAGCTGCATTAAAAGAGTACATAGAAAATTCTTAAAATCAATGCTAAATATTAAACAATCAACTAATGGCACAGTTTTATATGGAGAATTAGGACGATATCTGCTGTCATCCAAATGAAAATTGTCAAATATTTTTTAACACTGTATGGGTCAAAATCGGGTAACTGCATTCTTAATACGGTAATTACCAAAATGAAAGATAAAACCAACCAGAAAAATATTCAGAAGTGGGCAAATAAAGTGCGCATTCTTTTACAGAATTGTGGTCTCATTGAAGTTTGGTTATACTCTGCGTCAATTGACATAAAAGTATTTACCCCGGTGCTTCGAAGAGGCCTTTTAGATATGCACATCAGTCAGTGGAACAATGAGATGAATTCGAGTAATTCATTATATCTTTACAGAGAGTTAAAACTTAACTTTAAAATTTCAGATTACCTGACTAAAGTGTACAATGTTAAAATCAGAAACACGCTAGTAAGAATACGCTTGTCATCGCCTAATTTAAGCATTGGAACTGGTAGACACGAAAACATTGACCGAAATCTAAGGAAATGTGTACTTTGTAACCTAAATGATGTAGAAGATGAATTTCATTTTATTTTAGGTTGTCCATCCTCTTTTGAATTTAGAGAAAGATATATAAAGAAATATTATTTCCGTAGACCAAATATGTATACACTCATAAATCTGTTGAACTGTACGGATGTGAATACACTAAATAAACTTGCCATATACTGCTTAAAGGCATTTGAAAAGAGAAAACACCTTCTAGAGTATGATTATAGAAGCTGATTAGCAGACGACCAATACCATGATTACTTTTGTATACCTTATATACTATTGCCTTTGATAGGCTACTTCCGCCATCTATATATATATCTCATTTTCTTCTTTTTTTATATATTACATTGTATTACACTTGCTACTCGCTTGTTTTGTGAATTGTATTGTGATGTGACGATGAACTGTAATGTTCAAGACCTTGAATAAAAATATGTTCTGTTAATCAACACAAACAAACAATTAAACATATTTATACACAGTTTGCTGTACAAGCATAATTTCGGCGACGTTGATGCTCTGCATCAATAATTTTTCTTGTCATAACTTAATACGAGTCGAAATTAATGTTGAAAACTCATGTAGGAACATTACTTTCGATCTGCATTGTTTGAATGTTGGAAGGACAGAGCTGTTACCTCAAGTATTCCAAATTTTAAGTTATTCGAGATCGACATACCGATGTTAAACTGTATCTACAACACCCTAATTAGCTGTAAATTCTCAATGCAAAAAAGACGTATGTAGCCGTCGGCTTGGTGACGTCGTTGACGTCATTAATGTCAGTATCACAGTGTTTTAATAAATTCTGAAGGGCAGTGATCCCCCGAAAGCAAAAAATGCAACACTAAAAGAGAAAATTGCAGAATCGGTTTTATTGAGTCTGTTCATGAGCAGTAATTGAATGTGCAACACTGCTCACGCCCCCTAGCACCGGCTTAAGCGGTATTCAATTTTCAGAACAAGAAGTACTGAAATTCATGATCTCGAAGGATCAAAAGGTATAACAACACTGAGAATGAAGTACGGGGCGACGTTTTACGGCCGCCACACAAGCACTTAACACCTGCTGTTGTGAAGATTATAAATTCTGAAGGGTAGTGATCCCCCGAAAGCAAAAAATGCAACACTAAAAGAGAAAATTGCAGAATCGGTTTTATTGAGTCTGTTCATGAGCAGTAATTGAATGTGCAACACTGCTCACGCCCCCTATCACCGGCTTAAGCGGTATTCAATTTTCAGAACAAGAAGTACTGAAATTCATGATCTCGAAGGATCAGAAGGTATAACAACACTGAGAATGAAGTACGGGGCGACGTTTTACGGCCGCCACACAAGCACTTAACACCTGCTGTTGTGAAGATTATAAATTCTGAAGGGTAGTGATCCCCCGAAAGCAAAAAATGCAACACTAAAAGAGAAAATTGCAGACTCGGTTTTATTGAGTCTGTTCATGAGCAGTAATTGAATGTGCAACACTGCTCACGCCCCTAGCACCGGCTTAAGCGGTATTCAATTTTCAGAACAAGAAGTACTGAAATTCATGATCTCGAAGGATCGGAAGGTATAACAATACTGAGAATGAAGTACGGGCGACGTTTTACGGCCGCCACATAAGCACTTAACACCTGCTGTTGTGAAGATTATAAATTCTGAAGGGTAGTGATCCCCCGAAAGCAAAAAATGCAACACTAAAAGAGAAAATTGCAGACTCGGTTTTATTGAATCTGTTCATGAGCAGTAATTGAATGTGCAACACTGCTCACGCCCCCTAGCACCGGCTTAAGCGGTATTCAATTTTCAGAACAAGAAGTACTGAAATTCATGATCTCGAAGGATCAGAAGGTATAACAACACTAAGAATGAAGTACGTAGCGACGTTTTACGGCCGCCACACAAGCACTTAACACCTGCTGTTGTGAAGATTATAAATTCTGAAGGGTAGTGATCCCCCGAAAGCAAAAAATGCAACACTAAAAGAGAAAATTGCAGACTCAGTTTTATTGAGTCTGTTCATGAGCAGTAATTGAATGTGCAACACTGCTCACGCCCCCTAGCACCGGCTTAAGCGGTATTCAGTTTTCAGAACAAGAAGTACTGAAATTCATGATCTCGAAGGATCAGAAGGTATAACAACACTGAGAATGAAGTACGGGGCGACGTTTTACGGCCGCCACACAAGCACTTAACACCTGCTGTTGTGAAGATTATAAATTCTGAAGGGTAGTGATCCCCCGAAAGCAAAACATACAACACTAAAAGAGAAAATTGCAGACTCGGTTTTATTGAGTCTGTTCATGAGCAGTAATTGAATGTGCAACACTGCTCACGCCCCCTAGCACCGGCTTAAGCGGTATTCAATTTTCAGAACAAGAAGTACTGAAATTCATGATCTCGAAGGATCAGAAGGTATAACAACACTGAGAATGAAGTACGGGGCGACGTTTTACGGCCGCCACACAAGCACTTAACACCTGCTGTTGTGAAGATTATAAATTCTGAAGGGTAGTGATCCCCCGAAAGCAAAAAATGCAACACTAAAAGAGAAAATTGCAGACTCGGTTTTATTGAGTCTGTTCATGAGCAGTAATTGAATGTGCAACACTGCTCACGCCCCCTAGCACCGGCTTAAGCGGTATTCAATTTTCAGAACAAGAAGTACTGAAATTCATGATCTCGAAGGATCAGAAGGTATAACAACACTAAGAATTAAGTACGGGGCGACGTTTTACGGCCGCCACACAAGCACTTAACACCTGCTGCTGTGAAGATTATAAATTCTGAAGGGTAGTGATCCCCTGAAAGCAAAAAATGCAACACTAAAAGAGAAAATTGCAGACTCTGTTTTATTGAGTCTGTTCATGAGCAGTAATTGAATGTGCAACACTGCTCACGCCCCCTAGCACCGGCTTAAGCGGTATTCAATTTTCAGAACAAGAAGTACTGAAATTCATGATCTCGAAGGATCAGAAGGTATAACAACACTGAGAATGAAGTACGGGGCGACGTTTTACGGCCGCCACACAAGCACTTAACACCTGCTGTTGTGAAGATTATAAATTCTGAAGGGTAGTGATCCCCCGAAAGCAAAAAATGCAACACTAAAAGAGAAAATTGCAGACTCGGTTTTATTGAATCTGTTCATGAGCAGTAATTGAATGTGCAACACTGCTCACGCCCCCTAGCACCAGCTTAAGCGGTATTCAATTTTCAGAACAAGAAGTACTGAAATTCATGATCTCGAAGGATCAGAATGTATAATAACACTGAGAATGAAGTACGGGGCGACGTTTTACGGCCGCCACACAAGAACTTAACACCTGCTGTTGTGAAGATTATAAATTCTGAAGGGTAGTGATCCCCCGAAAGCAAAAAATGCAACACTAAAAGAGAAAATTGCAGACTCGGTTTTATTGAGTCTGTTCATGAGCAGTAATTGAATGTGCAACACTGCTCACGCCCCCTAGCACCGGCTTAAGCGGTATTCAATTTTCAGAACAAGAAGTACTGAAATTCATGATCTCGAAGGATCAGAAGGTATAACAACACTGAGAATGAAGTACGGGGCGACGTTTTACGGCCGCCACACAAGCACTTAACACCTGCTGTTGTGAAGATTATAAATTCTGAAGGGTAGTGATCCCCCGAAAGCAAAACATACAACACTAAAAGAGAAAATTGCAGACTCGGTTTTATTGAGTCTGTTCATGAGCAGTAATTGAATGTGCAACACTGCTCACGCCCCCTAGCACCGGCTTAAGCGGTATTCAATTTTCAGAACAAGAAGTACTGAAATTCATGATCTCGAAGGATCAGAAGGTATAACAACACTGAGAATGAAGTACGGGGCGACGTTTTACGGCCGCCACACAAGCACTTAACACCTGCTGTTGTGAAGATTATAAATTCTGAAGGGTAGTGATCCCCCGAAAGCAAAAAATGCAACACTAAAAGAGAAAATTGCAGACTCGGTTTTATTGAATCTGTTCATGAGCAGTAATTGAGTGTGCAACACTGCTCACGCCCCCTAGCACCGGCTTAAGCGGTATTCAATTTTCAGAACAAGAAGTACTGAAATTCATGATCTCGAAGGATCAGAAGGTATAACAACACTGAGAATGAAGTACGGGCGACGTTTTACGGCCGCCACACAAGAACTTAACACCTGCTGTTGTGAAGATTATAAATTCTGAAGGGTAGTGATCCCCCGAAAGCAAAAAATGCAACACTAAAAGAGAAAATTGCAGACTCGGTTTTATTGAGTCTGTTCATGAGCAGTAATTGAATGTGCAACACTGCTCACGCCCCCTATCACCGGCTTAAGCGGTATTCAATTTTCAGAACAAGAAGTACTGAAATTCATGATCTCGAAGGATCAGAAGGTATAACAACACTGAGAATGAAGTACGGGACGACGTTTTACGGCCGCCACACAAGCACTTAACACCTGCTGTTGTGAAGATTATAAATTCTGAAGGGTAGTGATCCCCCGAAAGCAAAAAATGCAACACTAAAGGAGAAAATTGCAGACTCGGTTTTATTGAGTCTGTTCATGAGCAGTAATTGAATGTGCAACACTGCTCACGCCCCCTAGCACCGGCTTAAGCGGTATTCAATTTTCAGAACAAGAAGTACTGAAATTCATGATCTCGAAGGATCAGAAGAAACATAGTAAAGTATGCACGCCAAAATCAAATGGTTTCTATAGGAATTGTTTTGACAAAGTCTACACTATGTGCTTCTATGTCAGTCCAACTCTAAAGTTACCAGTGGTACTCAGTTGAAGTATGCAACTTCAATGAAAGGTGGAGGGGGAAATTTGAGTACGGAATGTTTTAAGTAATTTTGATACGTTTCTTTTTACTGCAGCTGCGCTGTTCGTTTTCTGGGGGACACATGGTTTATATAGAGACGGAAGAAGAAAACTGGCTCCTGTACGGCTATATCTCCCAGTTTTGTGGGTATTTGATCATTAAAGTATTGTCGTTTTGTTATAATAAAAGTACAGTGCTACCTCCCAACAACGACCCTCCCAATAACGATTCCCTCCTTACAACAACGCATATCACTTTTCCCGAAATAACAAGGCTCCAGAAACAACATTTTTCCATCGTATTTTCTTTACGCCTCCAACAAACCCTATGTTGTGACCACTCTTTAGAATCGTCACAAAGTGACGATTCTAAAGAGTGGTCACAACATAGGGTTTGATTGAGGCATAACGGTTTTAGTGCTAGAAATAAACCTTATCTGGGGATCTGCAAACAAGCTGATTATGTTTGATTTTCCCTCCCTATAACAACTCGCTCTGAACAACACATACAATCTTCGCATCCCAAAGAGTGTCGTTGTAGAGAGGGAGTACTGTAAAAACCATCTAAAGCGGGTTAAGTATAACTCTGTGTCTTCACCCTAGCCCTCATATAAACCCGTTTTCATGTATTTGCAAAAAGAGCAGACAAAGATCAGATGGCTCCTATAGGAGCCACCTGATCAGGGTCTACTCCGTTTGCTAATGAACTTTGAAATATCTGTTTTGTTTGTACTTTCTTAAATGCTTTACTTTCCACATTTCACAAGTTTGCCCGTGAATATTCAGTAGGTATTGAAATCTAGAATAAACATAGAACAGGAAAAGGGTAAAGGGTATATGACAGCTAAATGCTGAGTGGGCTTTAAACAAGAAGCTCCGAAATCGTTTCAAAGCTATCGCCCTTCATTCAGCAACCACACACGTATGTTTATTCTTTAACCGTTGTCATGATAAGAGCGAACTGACAACGTATTTTCAAACATCTTGGATCCAGATGAGACGCAAACAAACTCGGCGTCTCATCAGGATTCAGGCTCTGTGACACTCAGTCAAGTTTCTCAAACGTTCGTACGTATCAGAAGTAAGTAAAATGTGACGGTTCAGAGTTCAGCAGACATATGTTTTTTTGCACAATAAAGGTAAGTGTTCGCCTTTCCACGAAATACTGTAGAGCCCCTCTACAATATACGTTTAGCCCTTTCCTCCGTATGCTATTTTTAGATGCAACCACTTTGAATAAATCTACCGAAAAGGAGCATTAACTAGAGAAAAGGAACATTTTAGAATTTTGTAGTTTGAAACCATTGTGATAAATAGAGCATTTGCTCCTATAGGAACAAATGCTCTATTTATCACAGTAGTTTCATTAATTGACTTTTACAGAGGCGTAGAAAGGCATATTTATGGAGGAAAGGGTTAACCCTTTTACCACTAAAATATCGCACAAATGCACCACAACAAACAGTGCAGTCCCAGATCAGACGCCGCCTTGAAAAGGGACTTCACTTTTTGTCTCAAACTCTATTTCTATATCGTTGCTTTATTCCTTTGAAATTTGCTCTTATTTATCTCATTTCCTTATTTTACCGAATAATTTAATAAACTTGGTTTGCAGACGACAATTAGAAATTTGGCGCCGAAATGCGTAATTTGGTATAAGCATCCATTGTAGAGACAGATGGCAGCTTAATGCAGGGTGAAAGTAATGCACAAACCTCCTCTAGGAACTTTCTGCATGACTTTAACTCTGCGTTAAGCATCCACCTACCTAAAAGTATCTCAATCTGTCACTACTAGAATTCCGGTACGGGGGGTTCACTGTACAAGGGAATGGTTGAATATTACTTCATCATTCAATTCCTTCAGGTGGTCAGATAAGAAATGTATGGGGACGTAATATTTAACGTTTTACAAAATTGAGTTCTTTGTTTAGTTGGTAGTGCCCCCGTTGACGATAGTCAGGGGGCATTATGTTTTGCACCTGTCCGTCCGTATGTCCGTCCGTATGTCTGTCTGTCTGTCTGTCACACTTGTACGTGCAGTTGGTTGTCACAGTTTTGTCAAGCACCACCACGAGGGCATTGCTGTGTCTAACAGACACACTTTTCT
The DNA here is from genome assembly GCA_963576725.1 of Azorinus chamasolen. Taxonomy (NCBI): domain Eukaryota; kingdom Metazoa; phylum Mollusca; class Bivalvia; order Cardiida; family Solecurtidae; genus Azorinus; species Azorinus chamasolen. The sequence goes on from OY755252.1 coordinate 6,191,790, forward strand.
AGTTCCTTTTTAACATGACATATTTTGAACTTATTTACGCGATCATTAGGTTTTAGGGAGTTTTATGGGGGATCTCGAATTATCTGGCCTAATACGACAAGTGCAATTATTTGCTGCATAATACTGCTTGTATAAGTCTTGTAAATATGTAGCAAATTCCTTACATAGTTCTAAAAAGAAAACGTATACAGTAAAACCCCTCTAAACTGGTCGTTTTATTTATTATACTCATCTTAACCCATTTTCTCCCAGTGGATTCTTCCATGTTTATATATTGGATTAGTCCATTTCTTATCTAAGGGGTACCTTGCCTAAATATTCAATTTCGTTTTGTTTTATATTGAAATTCCTATCAGCGAACAGTGTAGACTCTGATCAGACGCCGCATTATATGGCGTCTAATCAGAGTCTATACTGTTTGCCTACGTCCCATATATGGGATCGTGGGAGCAAGTGGGTTAATGGATCGTGAAAGTAACACAGAAAGATCTGTATGACTTTCACCCTGCATTAAGCAGCCACCTTCCTAAATGTATCAAACTTTTCACTAATAGAATTCCGGATTAGAGGGGTTTTACTGTACTCATTGCTTGTGTGATGACGTCATGGAGTGTTCCCGATTCCATCAAAACATATTGTTATATCGATGAATTAAGCAAGGCTACAGATATTATAAAATTCGGAAAGCTTTTTCAAAATTCTATTATCGAAATGTACCCCTCATTGGTAAATATAACTGCAATTTACGAACGTTACTGCAACAAGGTATTTCTCATCCAGATTTCTATGGTGATGTTATCTACAAACTTAGGAAAATTCGTGGTCATATCCATTTTCACGATTTGTTTATTAAACGCATTAAAACTTTTAGTGCGTGCGTGCGTGCGTGCGTGCGTGTGTGTGTGTGTGTGTGTGTGGCATGCTGTCTATTGATGTGTTTATGGTGATTGCGACTTTCTACTGTATATGTATGTATGAGTATAAATTGCTATACTTTCTGTAGGTGTTTTGGTGATGGTGGCGTTTTGTGTGTGGCTTTTCCTGCTTGACTTTACTACTTTTTCATTTGACATATGTCCAGTACGGTCAAAATGTTAGATTATATTAACCTTTAGCCTGCTGAGCAAATCATTGTTACAGAATTGACCACCTACAACATTGTCAAGCTATAATCAATATATCTACCACAATGCAAGCAGGGTGTCAAACAGTTTGGATCCTGACGAGACGCCGAGTTACTCGGCGTCTCATCTGGATTCAAACTGTTTGCATTTGTATTCACTCATCCGCCCATAGCAGGCGAAGGGTTAAATGTGTTTGAACTGTTACACTGAATAAATACCATTATATTACAGATGGCTTTGATTGGAACTGGTGGAACGGAATAATAAAGAATAGTGGAATTGGTCACTTGTATGCACAGACAAACATTACGCCCACATTCTTCGACTGGGCTCCAAATGAACCCCAGACTGTACTTGCACAAGAGAGATGTGTCATGTTAGCAGCTGGGGGATGGGTGGCGTCTGCATGTCAGGATCTGACCAGATTTATCTGTGAAATGAGGTGAACTGCCTTTTAAAGTGATTTCTTCTTTACTTTTATCTTTTTGTTTTTAGCGTATTTTTATCGCTTTCAATCGAATCATTTTAAGGCGCCTAATCTTCTATAAAGTGTTTTATGTGTAATAAAACAGGCGTCGTACTTTTTTCAAAATTAGGATAATATTAGTTACACGGTTATTTGGCAGGGTGTACAGGCTGGTATGACCGGGTTAGATCCCGTATTTCCTGAGGCGTTAGCCGAAGGAAATACGTGGTCTAACCCGGTCATACCAGCCCGTACACCCTGCCAAATTACCGTGTAACGAATTTATTACCAGTCAGAGATCCGATTTACCTAATTAAGAAACGAAAAACTCTTATTTTGCTGACATTAGATCTCTAATTGTATGACGACATGACAAAGAAAAGATGACGTCATCACAGAGCAAATATGACGTCGACTCAGAGCAATTTCGAAAGAGGAATTGAAACCTCACTTGTAAACATTAACGGTAACACGTTGTACTGATAAGTTGATAGTGTTAAATTGAGGAACGTATGATGTACAGTTTTTTACGTTTATTATCGATTTTTTGGTCGTAATCCATCCAGAATTATTGGAGTAAGGACGATATGAAAATTCGAATCGACGCTAAAAATAAACACAAAACGAATGACGTCACGCGTCAAATTTGAATAATTCTGTATTCCCCGCGGAAGCCGCTGAATACGGTACTGTACACCCCGGCAGTTTTTGGCAAACTGACCAATCAAATTCCAAGGATTTACTCTGACTGGTAATAATCTCAATTATTCTGTTCTTAAAACTTATACAGTAAAACCCCTCTAAACCGGACGTTCAATTTGGTATAAATGTTTAGCTTGGAGACAGGTTGCAACTTAACACAAGGTTAAATTCATTCCGAAAGATCCTCTACAAGCTTTCTTTTTGACTTTCACATTGAATTAAGCAGTCATCTGCCTAAAATATCTAACATTTTCCCAACTAGAATTCAGGTTTAACCTATTCCACCCCCCCCCCCCCCCATATTGACGCCTCTGAAAATTGTGATAAATAGAGGATTTGCATCATATGAGCAAATGCTCTGTTTATCACAATTCTCATAACTACTCAATTCTACAGTGTTCCGTTTCTATAGTTAATGCTCCATTTCGGTAGATTAATTCAAAAAGGTTGGGTCTGAAAATAACCTATGAGGGAATGTGTTAAAGAGGCTTATTGTAATCTTAGTATCATACAATTTAGATGAAGAAGAAACGCATAATATGAATATAAACTATTTAGCCATTACAAACCTGTATTTGCTAAATCAATGAACTATTCCAAACTTCAAACAGGTCAAACTTATGGTGAATATGTAGGGATTTATCTAAGAAAACAGTGTAATATGACAAACAGTGCAGACCCGAGTGAGAGGGCTCCTCCAGGAGCACTCTCATCTGGGTCTACGCTGTGTGCAAAGGACATTAATGACTCATGACTCGCACAGTAAGGGTTAAAAAGATCATCACATCACTGTAGCCTGCAAAAGGCGAAAATAAAAAGCCATTGGTATGATCTTAATATTTATGTCACTTGACACCGGATCTTGGTTACAAGTGTGTACACCAACCAGTATCGGCAATGTTTTATTACTGACTTAAACCTGCCGTAATTTAACAATTTACGCTTTAATTATTAATATAAGAAATAATGATATGATAAGTTAGATCTTTTTGGAAATGTCATTTGTGAACTTACGAGCTCTTGACCATGGTTGAAAGGGCAAACCCAAGTATTTAACCCTTTCCCTCATATAAACGTGTGAGGAGCCGTCTGATCAGGGTCTGCTCTGTTTGCTAAAATAATTTGATAATCTGTTTCTTTACTTTCTAAAATATCTACAATGTTCCACCTTCCGTATTTCTTTATAACTATTTTGTTAATGAATATTCAGTAGGTATCCAAATTTGGAATACATATAAAACAAGGAAATGGTTAAAAAACAACAGATAGTAATATAGTGTGCGCTATTCATATTTCTTGTGGCAATGGTTGCGACATTGACGTTGTCCAAGAATGGTTGTTCTCGCTTCTCAGACGTGCTAGATAAGCTGAGTTACTAAAAATAGCCGTACTAGAAATCCTTATCTGGAACACCCCTTGTCTGGTGTATCCGATTAGGTAAAATTAATAAAAGGGAAGTAACTCTTACATAATTAAATCAACATTTCTATAGGAAACAACCTTATAAATGAAACTTAATATAAATAATTAGCACGAATATGAAATTCTATTTATCATACAAACATTTAAAAGCCTATTTAATTAACAGAAGACGTTTTTTGTAGTCACTCAGTTATTTATATTTTACGCCAAACCTTAACGTTTGTGGTTGTCATAACAAATGACGTCATATGTTGTCACGCTTTTATGCTGCAGTTTGTCGCTATTAGATACGGAAGTTGTGATACGCAATTTATAACATAACACGTGGCTTCAGCGTGACGTAACACTATCATTTATTTTTTGATAATCATGGGCATATAATCACTAGTGAATAACATTCGAACGACCGAATGACATTCGAACGATTCATACGCGCTGTCAAAACAAACAAACTGGCGGACGGTGGTCGACCTACCTGTCCACGATTGAGTCACGATAGATGGCAAAGGATTGTTGGCACTTGCGCCTTAATTTCGATAAAATAATACAATTTGGAATCGCTGTCAGGAATCATATACAAAATGTATGCCAAAAAAGACCTACCAGCTACTCTGACCCATACAATCAATTCTACATTTAAATTAAAATGCCTCCTCAACTTTGCATTTTCTTCACCGCATGTCCTTTTGTTTATGCAGATTTCTACTCATACAAATATCTCATCAATCAACAACAATAGTCATCTGAATCCAGCACAGCACAAACATATTTCAAATATGCTATACTCACTAACTCAGCTGATCGCGAAAATCTTCCTCCTGTTCCAACACATTTTATGCAGCAGTTCGTACTGAATCTTTTGTCCATTTCAAACATTTTCACTGAACTTGAATCGAGATTTTTTTTCTCGGTGGAAATGTCCATGTCCATGTGTATACATACAACACTAATGAAGGGCTTAATATACCAAAACGAAGGCGCATTTCGAATCCCATTAACAGTGAGTGTCGGACGTGTTGGCGACTACAGGTATGTAGGTCTTCATGTAAATGGCGCGCTTTACATAGACACATGTTGTGTACAATGACGTCATAATGTGACGTGTTTGTAACTATGTATGTCGAAACTGTAACTCAAAAATTATTTTGACGTGTTTCTGTATGTTTTTGTATCATAAACTATCACAGTTAAATTGAATACCAGAGAGGTCTGAATTAGATCCTGGTTGATATGACAGTAAGTAAAAAATAAAGTTGGAAAATTTGGACCTACTTTGTCCCAGTTACCTAGCGAACCTAATAACACCTTTCATTCATCATTTCTATATGTAAGGAGAATTTATAACAATCCACGTTACTGCTGAAATATTGGCTGCAAATAACATTTGTGTGTGTTATGTTATAAATAGGATCTTGCATTCGTGTTCATGATTATTGGATTTATTAAATTCGTCTTTTTAAAACGATAAAAAAAACTCGCTAAAGCTCGTTTTTTATCGTTTTAAAAAGACTCATTTAATAAATCCAATAATCAAGAACACTCATGTAAGATCCTCTATGTAAAGTAGTACTTCAAAAAACCGGTTAATTTACTTGGTTTTAGGGCGTACATGTATTTCAGCGAGAAAAATAATCAAGCATGGGTTTTGTTAAAGATGGGGGTTTCTATACCCGAGGTTGGTCTGTTCCAGTCGGAAACGAGCTTTAATAGCAATTAATCTTGTCCAAAACCAGTTGATAACTTCAAGGACGTCGTTACGAAATTAGGTAATAACTGTGCTAAAGGCAGCAGCCATGTTGTACATGTAGCAAGCATTATACAGTAGACGACCGTTTGAACTTAACACGAGTTTTATTTTTACCGCGACAGATAGGATGTCGTATTCACCCCGTTCTAAGAAAAAGTCAAGGTCACAGCCACAGAGGAAACGTGGATAGCATATTAACCCTTCTCTTGCTGAATTTAAAATACATTTCTCCTTCTTTACCCATGCTCTGTTGTATAATTACAGATATCTTCACTGTTTACACGTATTTCGCTGTGCAATCACTGCTGTGGAGTGCACTGGTTGCACAATCAACTTGTAAATAGTGCAGACCCTGATGAGACAGCTCCTGTAGGAGCTGTCTCATCTGGGTCTTCACTATTTACAGGTATGCATATTGACGCGATTATCAAGCGAAGGGTTAAATGGTATCAGCAGAAGCCGTCTGGTCTGGATATAGTCTCATTTCAACAGCGGGTAAAAATCATAAATGTTGTGTAAATGCTTAAACTCTGTTCTGAAACACTTCTGCATTTTGAAACTTTTGCTTGAGTGCCAAGCAATTTGAATTCGGGAATGGGTCTAAGTAAAATATACTCGGCTTGAAAAAAAGGCATTCATATAAAGGAAATGTGTTAGCTGTGTCGAACGTCATTAGGTATCGCCATTCCAAAACGTCGACAGGTCTGCTCCTGCACTATGTATATCATTTTTCCACATGATACATCGCTCTTAACTCATTCCTCCTTATTGATACCTTTTAGCACCTATGTATCAGTAATGTTTGAAACCATGTTATCACAATCATTATGATTCCAAAGCTACATAATTCTAAATGTGTCCTTTTCTCTAATAAATGCTCATTTTCGGTAGGTTTATTCAAACAGGTAGGATCTACAAAATTGATAGTCTAGGAGGGTATGGGTTAATTTACCAATCGAATGATATCTGATTCCGGGTCCAGACAGGCAGTTGCTTATCCCTTTCCCTGTTCTAAGTTTATTCCAAATTTTAATACCTACTGAATATTCATAGACAAAATAGTTCTAATGAAATATGGAATTTGGAACATTTAGAAAGCAAAGAAACGGATCTATCAAATTCTGTTAGCAAACAGGACAGACCCTGATCAGACGCCTCCTCTAGGAGCCGTCTGATCTGGGTCTACTCTGTTTGCAAATACATGAAAAACGTTTATATGAGGGAAAGGGTTAACCCTTTATCAGATGAACATGCAAGTAAGAAATAATGAAAGAATGATTATAATATTATATCAGTTGATTTTTACAGGCATTCTTCGTCATGGCAGAAACTGTAGACTCAGATCTTTAACTCTTTTGGCGCCAAATTTAAAAGTGTTGTCTGCAATAATAATTTCATATTAAATATAATTCTAAACTAAATAATAGAGGTATATTAGTAAAACATTACAGAAAACAGTGAAGTCACAGGTCCTGGGACTGCACTGTTTTCAATGGTGTCAACAGGCGACATTGGCGCCGAAAGAGTTAAGATTTCAGCGAACAGAATAGATCCCCATCAAACTGTTCATACCGCCTAATCTGGACTGTTTCTGTGCAAAGGCGTAGCACACAAAAATGTCATAACGCCACTACAGCTTTCTGCATTTCGTTTGAAACAACCGCATCGATGTTTATGTGGTCACATTAGAAGGGGCTTATTATCCCACCATGCTATGAGCGTGTCACTGAGCTCGTTAATCCTTTGAGTCACTTGCATATGCAAACAGCGTAGACCTATCTAGATCAGAGGGCTCTGAACAGGGTTTGGACTTTTCGTCATTCACAATCCACGAAAACACGTTTATATTAGAGAAAGGGTTAATGCAGTGAAGCAGCATGAAAGTCATAACACATTTAAATTATGTATGTCATTATAACGTGGATATAAAACAATCCACAGAACCCTTTAGATATTCCATCAGTGTGTTATGTTCCTCTGGGAAGTATCAAACTGCATAAAATATTAGCAATGCTCAGGCATGTGTAATGGCTAAGTAATGGATCACATGGAACAACGATTATGCAACATTAACCCTGTCGGTGCCAACTTTCTGATTGTCGTCTGCAATCCAAGTTTGTTGAATCATTCAGTCAAATAAGGAAATGAGATAAATAAATGCAAATTTCAAAGGAGTAAAGGACATATATAGAAATAGAGATTGAGACAAATAGTGAAGTCCCTGATCAGACGCCGCTATGAAAAGGCGGCGTCTGATCTTGGACTGCACTATTTGTCGTGGTGCATTTATGCGACTGCGGCGGTGAAAGGGTTAACAAGTATCCCGCTAGACGCATCTTCACATGCATTTGCAAACATCTTGGACACAGACGAGGATCTAAGCTGTTTGACAATCGGTCAATATTTTGTCAAAAGCTTGATCGAATTGAAAGTAGTCAAAATAGCAACAAATTCAAATTTGAGTCGACAGTGTTTAGACAGTCGAATAAGGATAAATGTGTATAATTTTTCTTTTAGCTATGCAGATATAATATCCACTGTTAACCTTAAGCTTGTTATGGGCGGATGAGTAAATACATTTGCAAACAGTTTGGATCCAGATGAGACACCGAGTAACTCGGTGTATCATCAGGACCCAAACTGTTTGACACCCTGATTGCATTTTGCTAGACAAATTGATCATAGCTTGAATTTATAACATGTCGTAGGTGAACAATTCTGCAAAAATAAATTGATCAGCAGTCTAAATATTAATGCTAATCGTTGTTGCGGATCAAACAATCCTGCGTATACATGCATGAAGAAGCACAGCACATGTTTTATGCCTGTGTACCAAGAATATTCATATAAGATAATGACGTAATAAATATTAATTTGATTTTTTTCATAATAGCATATCGAGGGCTTGGTGCAAAACAATTCTAACTCCTTCATTTTGTGAAGGAGTTAGAATAGTTTTGCACCATGCCCTCGATATGAACACAGAAATTGTTGTCAGAGACAATTTGTATATCCTTCCAAAAGCAAACAGACCCGTTATCCCTTTCGGCGCCAAATTTCGAATTGTCGTCTGCAATCCAAGTTTGTTAAATCATTCAGTAAAATAAGGAAATGAGATAAATAAATGCAAAAGTTAAAGAAATAAAGCACATATATAAAAATAGAGATTGAGACAAAATGTGAAGTCCGTGATCAGACGCCGCTTTTTCAAGGACATTTGTCGCGCATTTAGGCGACATTGGCGTGAAAGGGTTAAACAAGAACTTGCATATTTTATTAACTCTTGTGTCTACTTAACCCTTTCCTAAATAAGTTCAGTAAAACATGGCCGCTTAAGGCAAGTGGTATTGTATTATTAATAGTGTTTATTTCGTCTTTCAGTCCATTCTGGGAATAATCAGACAGAAACAGAAACACGTCCATATCTACACGTACACCAAAACTAATTGAATAAACAGACATGAATGTGTGGATATGTCTGTCTATGGGTAGCCGTAAAGAACCACTAGTGTATATACATATAGTGAAGCATCTGTACATTATAGATTGTCTACAACGATCTTCAAACAGATGTATATTTGTGAATTTTTAACCCTTTTTTAACCCATAAATACAGCTAACTTCGATAACTTGAACTCGGATAACTCGAAATTTAAGATAACTCGAACAAAAACTTTAGTCCTCCCAAAACTTAAAATACAGAATTGCTCTTATCTGTATCGCTACAGATATCTAGAAACACAAATTAGTTGAAGCTTAATACAGGTCTAAAGTAATGCTGAAAGCTCATGTAGGAGCTTTCAGCATTACTTTAGACCTGTATTAAACTGTGAACTCGAGAAATTGTTCAAATAAGAAATCGGATAACACCAACTTCTGTTATCTCGAACTAATTTGTATGGTCACTTAAATTCGAGTTATCGAAGTTTAACTGTATGCTTTACGCCTTTGCAATTAAATCAGTCCCAAACCTACCGGCTCCTGTAGTATCGGTCTGGTTAGGGTATACTCTGTTTCCTTTTGGCATAATGTAGATCTGATTCGACACGTTTTGTCTTGGTTAACCCTTTCCTACAAAAATACACCTTTTACGCCTCTATAAAAGTCACTTTTTGAAATCGTTGTGATACATAGAGCATTTGCTTCTAAGGAGCAAATGCTTTATTTATCACAATGGTTTCATAACTACAAAATTCTAAACTTTCCTTTTCTCTAGAAAATGCTTCTTTTCGGTAGATTTATTCAAAGAGGTTTGATCTAAAAACAGCTTATGAGGGAATGAGTTAAATATGCATTTGTTGATGTATTATCATAACAAAACACAGCTAATTAATATGAATGATTCCATTACTTCTTCCATGAACATTAAAGGAGTAACGGTTTAAGAAATGTGCCCTGTGTTTGCCTTTGTGCCATCTATTGGATCGGGAGAGGTTATAGCAGAACTTCCCAATCAAGAAACTGGTCTCTTGATGTTTTTATAGTTATGTACATTTGTTGTTTCCTTGTGCTGCTGTTCGGGCGGCTGTTTGTTCTATATGTGGTGTTTCCTGCATGCCTCATTTTTGTACTTTTATATCATTCACCAATCAAACAGAGCATATCTTCATTAGACAGTCCTTTATGATCGTGTTGCTGTTTGTAACATTTCGTTCTACTAGAGGTTGCAGCCGGTCGGTTTTATAGACCAAGATATAGATATATTTATGTAGCCGTTTGAGAGAGGCTTTGAATTGAAGCATTATATGTGCTATCTTTTAACCATTTACTCCATGTATATTCTTTACAAAATAATAACTATGAATATGAACCCATTTGCTCCCACGATCCCATATATGGGACATAGGCAAACAGTGTAGACTCTGATTTGCCGCATTTTGCAGCGTCTGATTTGAGTCTACACTGTTAGGAATTTCAATACAAAACAAAACGAAATTGCAAATTTAGGCCAGGCACCCTTAGATAAAAAATGGACTACTCCAACATATAAACATGGAAGAATCCACTGGGAGCAAATAGGTTAACTTATTTCTTATAATGGCATCATAGACAAGGGCTTTTTGACCATAGCAGAATCTGTTGAAATAGATTTGTGTAATATCTTACGTAATCAGAAGAGACCCTTATCAGACGGCTGCTATAGAAGCAGTTTGCGCAAATCCCGATTAGACGATTCCTATAGGAGGCGTGGCGTTTGATCTGATTATACTCTGTTTGTAAAGGTATAAGAAGGCTTATTGATGGAGTAAAGGGTGAAAGAGTCTGTTGCGAGTAATGATTTTGTGCAGCCTGATATTCAACGAGTCTTGTAAAATGTTATTAAGCAACCCTCTGGAGAGTTTAATACAGTAACACCTTACTATAACGTCCACTAAATTGTGTTGATTAGGACAGGTGGCTGCTTAAAGCAAGGTGAAATTAAAAGCGTTCTGTTTTATTTTCACCTTGCTTTAAGCATCCACCTGCCTTTAACACAAACTATTTGATGTAATTTAGCGGCCGTTATAGAGAGGTTTTACTGTAACATTTTCCAAGATGAGTTTGATATCAGCTTGCACAAACTGACTACGAGCATGATAATCCTTTTATCACACAACTTATTTCGTCTCAAATACCGTTTTTGACAGGTTCTACATGTATACTAGTGTTTCTACGTGACGTCATCGTGTTTCTACATGGAGTAACAACTTATATGTATGTAATATTATATAATTAACACATGGCTGTCGGGGTGATAGAGGATATTGTCAACGCGAGATTTTTTTTTTATTATACTGAACAACTTTAGAAGTACATTATTAGTTAAGTTTACAATTAAAGGAAATAAATAATGATACATATAAATGTAAGGTGATATATCCTGATATATTCACATTGAAGCTAATTTTGAGGGTGATTTATACTATTATATTCACCTGGAAGCTCATTCTGAGGGTGATATATCCTGAATATTTCACATGAAAGCTCAGTCTGAGGGTGATATATCCCGATATATTCACCTGGAATCTCATTCTGAGGGTGATATATCATAAGATCACATTTTAGATCAGAGTTTTGCATTGAAGTAACAAAAAGAATTATGTGATAGCTGTATTAACTCGAATACAAATGCGTTTATATGATAAACTCAAATATCTGCTCCTACAGGAGCAAATGCTCCATTTATCACAATGCTTTCAAAACCACACATCTCTTAATTTCCCCGGCCCCGTATAGCTGCGGGGCGTACATGACATTTTGATACAGATACACTCCTGATTTGTATAGCAAACAGTACAGATCTTGATCAGAGAGTTCCGTTTATAACATTCTTATCTGGGTCTATACTTTTTATCTGTGCTCGATGTATGGAATACTGGGTGTCGATTTAAAAAAGAAATGCCACGAACGCTGAGAAGTTGGATATAATGAGCTAGGTATGTCTACGGGTTAACCCTTTTCTCCAGAAATACGTCTTTCTATGCCTTTACAAACAGAGTAGACCAAAAGTCTGACCAAGGTCTTCTCTGTTTGCTATATCATATGGATATAATTCTACAGTTTCTGCCACAGCCAACATTTCGTTTGATGTCGTACGAGTATAATGATAAACTAATATTAATGATGATGCCATTATTTCTTACATGAATATCCATGGGGTACTGGGTTAACTGTTCACTGGAAAATTGCTTTTGCAGAGCTTGTTGGGAGCGGGTTGCATGAACATATCAACTTCCTTTTCTTAACTATCTTTAGAAACTCTTCTTAGGGGATAATTAGTGCCGGAACCCGATTGCGGACCACTTTGTTGGTGATGAGGTCCTTGTAAGAGAAAATATATGTAGCATCTCATCTACTAAAGTGTTAGATTCTTCTCCCAATGTCTGCAATCAGCTTTCGGGTGTCACAAGCATACAGGAATATTGAGACGACTGGAGAGCGCATAAGTCTCATCTGTACTCTTTGAAGAAGTGTTAAATAAAGACATCTGCAAAAAATAGGTGTGTATTTTTTATTTGTTCAAACCGTTTTACTGCAAAACTTACAATGCCCTTTGTTAACTTTGGTATTCCAAATTCCAGTCACCCGATTTGCTATAGTGTCAGAGACAATAATTGTACATTTACGTAGAGGAATATCCTTGCTCTGAAATAACACGAAATAACAACTATCTGACAACTACAGTAAATTGCCGCTAATGCGACCACCTGAAAGAGATATAATTCTAGGTGATAGATGCAGGTGGTAGATTAATGCAGGACAAAAGTAATGCAGAAAGCTCTTAGAGGAGCTTTCTGCATTACATTTGTCATGCGTTAAGCAACCACCTGCTTATAAAGACACCAATGTTTATTCGTTAAGTGGTCGCATTAGCGGGGTTCTACTCTATCCAAAATACAAAAAGTCTTTACTTGATAATCTGCAATTTATCAGAAATATCTTAAGAAATGTACCACGTATGAGCATTAGAATGCCAATCCCCAAGTAACTGAATCTCATAAGTAGAAACAACATTACTTCTAAAAGATGGAGTTACAAATCCTCTGCGAAAAGGATGCGCAGAACATGATGTCGAATCTAAACCAAGAATATCCAATAATTCTCCTAACTTCTTTTGAAAAAGAAAGTACATGTTTATATGTCTAGCATTAGGTAATAAACATAAAGAACCATTAACCTAAATCCTGACACTTTCAATCATATTTATGCAGGCTTTAACAGGCAAACGCAAAAGTGCAGTTTGCAAAACACCTTCTCTCAAACTGTAATGTTTTAGTCACTCATACATTTCCATCTAAATCAGAAACATCGGATCTGAACAAACAGCTGTGCAGTTCCATACCATTAATAGCAGTAGGACGCAAATTAGATGTTCGAGTAAGCAAGAAAATAAGCAAACGAAAATAAACACCAATACATCATTATTCACATTATTCTCAGTATTCTGCAAAATCCATAACTTTATACAATTAAAATTTAAGTTACCCATAATTCTAGCAATGCATCTGCAATTCGTCTGCATTTTTCATACATGCCTTGACTAATGCCCTAGTTTGCTTCCCAACGGTAGTCTGATTTGTACCCATTAGTGCCATATAACAAAGTTTCTGGTGCTAGCATGTTTCGTCTGCTTTAAGTTTGAAAGTGAAAACGTAGTAAATATATTCTGAAAATGGGTGATCAAGCAGGAAAAGCCAAACACAAGACACAACCACCACCAACACATAGATAGAAAATAAGAGATTCACATATCACAGATTCACAGGTGCACGTGTAATAAATGACTACTTCAAACATCAACAAACGCACAAGTAAAAAGACACAAAGAAACAAGACAAACATAAAGTAAGGGTAGGGAGTAGTAAAGAGAGTATCGCCTAGGAACGGGCAATTGCAAAACCAAAACTGGGGGGTTTAACCCTTTCACCACCAACGTCGCATAAATGCACCACGGCAAATAGTGCAGTCCCAGATCAGACACCGCCTTTTCAAGGCGGCGTCTGATCAATGACTTCACTTTTGGTCTCAATCTCTATTTCTATATATGTGCCTTATTCGTTTGAAATTTGAATTTATTTATCTCATTTCCTTATTGTACCGAATGATTTAACAAAATCGGTTTGCAGACGACAATTAGAAATTTCGTACCGAAAGGGTTAAACCGGTTTACACCTATCTCGGGAATAATGTGTGTCCTGATACGACATCGAGTCACTCTACGTCTTATCTGATCCAAACTATTTTCAAAGGGTGATTATAGATTCTAACACTGCAGCAAATACTATTACAGTAAAACCTCTCTAAACTGGACGTTAACATTAGTATAAATATCGGTCTTAGAGACAGGTGCCAGCTTACTGCAGGGTGAAAAGCATGCATAAAGCTCCCAGATGAGCTTTCTGTATGTATTTCACCCTGCATTAAGCAACCACCTGTTTAATAGTAAAAAATCGATTGTTTTATATTATACGAATGTATTATATTCTTTATTCTTATAGAATTATTGTTTAATTCAGCAGTTACGTTTTGCACTTTGAAATGTATTAAAGTTTAGAAATTTACGACAACAGTTCGTGCGTTTTTCTTCGAAAACCAGACAAGCTAAAATAACGTCATGACATTTTACTATTAGCTAGTCAAATGTGAAAAATTAATCTCGTGACTGACTAATATGTTTATACCACGTAGTCATGTGACAAAATATGAAAACATTTTGTTTTGGGGCGCATACTCATGAAGTAAATGGGAATTTAATAGCGTATATACAACTGGGGTATGATAATATAGAGGTCCAGATAAGATGTGTAAATTAAAACATTTTCAAGAAAAAACTTCTTTTGTTTCCCTACCAAACCACATGTGACCACTCTTTTGGAATCGTCACGAAGAGACATAGTGTTTGGTGGTGAAATGACGATTTCAGTATTTCAGTAAGCATCTTTATATGCTGCTCTGAAGTTCAATGATTAGTATAACTCTAACAATGAATATTTGATTAGAAGTAGTCACACAAACTTTAAAATAATTTTTGAATATTCTGTGCTTATCCGTGTTTAGTTATTCGGGCGACTTACTGCAATCATGTGACTACTTTACAACACTTGTTTGGGTTTTTATCTCGATAAAGCAGGCACGGTTTTATGTTATAGTCAAACAACTAGGTCTGACGGGTCACGGGTTCGCCGAGTCCATTTTTAAGGGAGATCAGCATTTCGGATAACGACGTGCCATTTATAAAGAAAATGTTCAGTTATAGGTTTAAAGAATTAGCGCATTAGTTATCGGAAATATAGCGTAGTGGATAAGTCGTAGGACCATAAAGAAGTATATTATCGGCGAACATTTTATCAGGCGCAGGTTCGAGTCTCGCATAAACCTAAAATACTTTTTTTGCTAAAAATATTAAGGAAAGTCCCCTTAAGAGCATTAGCTTTGTTGTGCAATAAGAATCCACTTGTACAAGACATTTGCTAAAACTTATATTGATATTCATATTTTAGTATCGATTTATTATTGAAAATATGGCTAATATAGGACTCGAACTCAAACAAAGGTACCCTTCCCTAACATAGACACAAACATGTGCATAAATGGCCATTACAATTATACAATATGACATAAAATAATACTCTACTATTCATTCAAAATTAAAAAAGAATAAGGTCGACACGGGATTCGAACCCACGCTCAATAAAAAACTACTCTCGCAATGTCTTCTGCGTACCTAGACTTTACCCACTGCGCTAAACTGCTGACAATTTTATCTTATATACTAAACTCGTCTGTTTAAAAAATGGTCCGAGAACAAGCGGAATGCTGATCTCCCTAAACAATTGACTCGGCTGACCTTTGACACGTCAGACCTAGTTGTTTGACTATACCAATGCATTTGATACAATGTATTGATTTGTAAATAAGATTAGTTGCACGCGTGTCATTAAAGGGTAAATAATAATGATCGGTGTTATTTTCTGAAAAACTCCACAAGGTTTACATACAGTAAAACCCCATCTAAACCAGAATCTAGTAGAGTAGTAGCTGGATACTTTTATACAGGTGACTGCTTAATGTAGGTTTATAGTCATGCAGAAAACATCATCCTGCATTAAGCTGCCACCTGTCGCAAATACCAATATGTATACTAAATTGAACGTCCACTTTAAAGGGGATTTAATGTACACTATTTCAGGCATCAACACTTTTGAGTCGTTATAAACCTCATCGCTTACATCGCTATGAAAGACATTGTCTGCTCAAATTTGGATCTGGTGCAATTTTGATTACAGTAACCCCCCGCTAATGCGACCACCTAAAAAAGGTATAATTCTGGGTGCTAGATGCAAATGTTAGTTTAATGCAGGACAACAGTAATGCAGGAAGCTCCTATAGGAGCTTTCTGCATTACGTTTGTCCTGCATTTAGCAACCACCTGCTTTTAAAGACACCCATGTTTATTCATTATGTGGTCACATTAGAGGGGTTCTACTGTACTTCCTATTCGAATGAGCTGTCGACAAACTATTGACTGAGTGTCAAACAGTGTCTCCTCTGAATCCAAGCTGTTTGCAAACTCGAATCGGGTCGCAAATAGCTGGGTAAGAGTAAATGTAGAAATCGTTTAATCGGTAAAAGAGTCAATTTGTCTTTTATTTGTAGGCGATGTAAGTGAAACTTGAAAGAACAAACTGCATAATATAAAGAAGAACTAGTCTTAAGTGGTCATCAAAAAGAGGACTAATTCTAGGTGCATAATACAAGTGATAGCTTAATGCAGGTCAAGCATAATGCCGGGCGCTCCTATAGGAGTGTTCTGCATAAATTTTGCTCTGCATTAAGCAACCACATTAAAACTTATGTTCAGTGAATAAATGGCCGCTCAAAGCTGATTAAAACTGTTCAAATAGACGCTAAATTTATATGAACCTCTCTTAGAAAAAGGAGTCGCATTGTATGATACACACTGAAGACCAGCATCAGGCGATGCGCATTCGACAAAGTAACTAGTCCGAGTCTACACTGTTTGACACCTTTCAGAACAAGTTGTAAATTGTTATGTTCATTCTCGTAAATCGTTTTCTTATTTGTTGTGAATTATTCTCTAGTGTGTCAATTTTTTTTCTTTTCATTTTGTAAATTGTTCTCTTTTTTGTCGTAAATTATTCTACCCTTGTCGTTAACCTTTCGCTTGCTATTCACGTCAATATACCTACCTGTAAATAGTGAGCTGTCTCATCAGGGTCTGCACTATTTACAAGTTGATTGTGCAACCAGTGCATTCCACAGCAGTGATTACACAGCGAAATACTTGTACACAGTGAAGATATATGTAATTATATTACAGGGTATGGGTAAAGAAGGGGACATGTATTTTAAAATTCAGCAAGCGAAGGGTTAATTGGTCTCTATCTTGTAAATTGTTCTCCATCTTGTCGAAAATTGTTCTCTATATTTGTGTACAATGTGTTCTGTATCCTGTTGTGATTTGTTCTCTTTTTCGCTTTTTGTCGTAGATTGTTCTCTAAAGTATCTCGTCGTAAATCGTTTTCTGTCTTGTCGTAAACTGTTTCCTATTGTGTCGTAAATTGTTCTCCGTCTTGTCGTAAAGTGTTCTCCATACACCTTGATCAGATTCCACATCTGAGAACGTTCCGTTCATTTTGTAATTGGTCTCCATTGAAAACCATCACATATTAACGTTGACTCTTTTGTTTTCATATTCTTTGTACGACTGACATTTGTCGTCTGCGATATTTTTATTCGATTTATTGTCGTCTGCTCATATCCGATTCACATCTATTAAGCTCGTATTTTGCAAAGTGCAGTACGTTCTAAGTGTCAGACAGCTCTTGGATCTAGATCAGACCTCGTTTACCTCGCCATCTGGCCCCGAAGTTATAAAACATTTTGCATCTGATTGTCCTGACCAATCAGATGCTTTAGACTGATCTCAGACGCATACTCAGAAGTTTTGTAATGTTCAATCCTGACCTATATCCAAATTATTTGCATAGGTTACAACAAGTATGCGTTTTTACGTTACAAGCGCCTAAAGGGTATATGCTCTTCAGCATAATTTGTTGTTTTCTACAAATGCCATTAACGCTTTCAGTGCAAGCATTTTTTGTCTGCTAAACACAATTTCGTCTGCTTTAAACTTGCGTAATTTCTTCATTAACCCATTCCCTCATATTGACGACTTTTGACGACACTGTAAAAGTCACTTTGTGAAACCATTGTGATAAATAGAGCATTTGCTCCTATTTATCTCAATGGTTTCAAACTACAAAATTCTAAAAGTTTCCTTTTCTCTAGTTAATGCTCATTTTCGGTAGATTTATTCAAAGAGGTTGTATCTAAAAATAGCTTATGAGGGAATGGGTTAAAACGATAAACAGAGACTCAAACATCAGTTGGTTGACAAAGTATGTAGTACACGGACGAAAGCTCCCAAACAAGGTCCCGCTTTCTAATTTTTAGTGTGTGAAATTGAACAGTTTAAATAAATCATAAAGAGTCTCAAACAGTTTGGATATGGTATAGCATGCCCGTCGTCATGGTACTGAAGTGGGTAATTAATTTTCTTTCCGTTACAACGCACATTATCAAGGTAACATATGAACACAAATATTCTGAAAATGAGAGATCGATCGAAAGAAAAAGTAGCTATGCGAAAAGTAAAATTGTAAACTCGGTTTTATTGAGTCTGTTCATGAGTGTTTATTAAAAGTGCAGCACTATTCACGCCCTCTATCACTGGCTTAAGCAGTATTCAAATTTCAAAACTAATAACATCAAAACCAATGATCCCGAAGGACCAGAATTTATAACAACGCTCAGAATGAAGTACGTGACCACTCTTTTTACGACCGCCACACAAACTCTTAGCACCCGGTGTTGTGAAGTACATGTATTCTGAAAGTGGGAGATCTTTCGTAAACAAACATAGCAGTGCGAAAAGAGAAAATTGCAGACTCGGTTCTATTCAGTCTGTTCATGAATAGTAATTACAAGTGCAACACTGCTCATGCCCCTAGCACCGGCTTAAGCAGTATTCAATTTTCAAAACTAATAACATCAAACCTAACGATCCCGAAGGACCAGAAAATATTATAACACTGAGAATGAAGTACGGACGACGTGTTACGGCCGCCACAAAGGTACATAACACCTGCTGTTGTACAAGTCTTTTGGTAATGTAGGATTTGTAACATATATGTAAACAGACCAGACCCTGACCAGACAGGTCTACCTAGGTCTACAGTGTGTGCAAATGCGTTAAAGGGCTGGATTATGGGGTAAGTGGTTAAAACAAGACCGTACACGTTTTGCCATTCGCCAGGTCCGATTTTATTTTGATGATAGTGAAAACCCTTATCCGGTGTTTTAGTTTTTATCACGTGGTTAACTCTTCACTCCATATATAATTCTTTCTATGCCTTTGCAAATAGAGTAGATCCAAATCAGACGGTTCCTATAGCAGCTGTTTGATCTGGGTCTGCTCTGTTTGCTTATAATATGATATAGATATGGTTCAACAGTTATCGCCATGGCCAAACGTTCTTGTTCTGTCCATTTGCAATTACAGAAATTAATTTAATGAACATTTCTGATGCAATTATTTATTTTATATATTCATGGGGTAAAGGTTTAATGCAGGATGAATGCGACCAGAAATGCTCATTTTGTTGCACTATTCATGACTTTTGCCCTGTATGAAGCTGCTACATGTTTGAAACTGGAATTTATATTAATTTGAGCATACGGTTTATAGAGGTTTCGCAGTAAATGTATATTTACGTATGTGTGTGCGTGTGTTTGTGTGTGCTTACGTGAATGCACCATATACGCATGATGCGTACGTGCGTGCGTGTGTGCGTGACCTTAGTAAAACATGAAGTTAGTACGTTATGGCTGAGGGAAGTAAAGGAGTAGAAGCATGTAGCAGCCTTATCAACGACATCTTTACAGAACAAAGACAAAACATTTGGATAAAATATATCCTGTTTCATTTATCATTTAACGAATGATATTTAACGCAATCTCATTTTTCGTTTTTGTGCATGTTCGCTATATTCCTATCCAGAAACATTCAGAAGCTATTCCTACACTACTACATTTGTTTTGTATCGGATTCGGTTAAGTTGGCATGTAGTAGCACATCGCCTCATGCCTTTGCTATTTACCTCATAAATACTCATGTAATAAGAAATAACATTATAAGTATTTATTGGCTGGAAATTTACAATGGCATTGGAACACATGCATTTTTACATTGGCAAACACTTTAGAATCAATTCCACAATCAAATGGAGGAGATCCTAATTGCATGACTCCTACTAGATCTGGATCTATTCTGTTTGCAATAAAGTGTCTCTATCAGGCAATGCTTTATCTCTTCATTTGTGGAACATGCGTACACTGTGTTATGTAAGACAATTCTTTTATTACAATGTAAATCAAACTATGTTTTAATATTTACCTTAATGAATATGTATACTGTTTATCAAAATACTTCATGACGTCAAAGAACATCATAGTATATGTGAAGAGTTCTTAGAGCAAAGTGCTCGACAACTATAGTTTATTTTGTTATAAACATTCTATTTGGATATTTCTAGAAACCTATTCATTTAAATAAACATTATGTTTACTTCCATATATTTTGAGATAGGCCCTAAACTCTATAGATTGTTCATAGCTAACATTAATAAACTTGATCCATACTGGCCGAATTAAGATGCTCGAATTAACATCAGTGGATTATCACAATAGTATGAGTGTGTGAGTGAATTATCAGATAATCATTAGCTTGTGAACTGTGATACACGTATTGGCCGTGAAACTTACATCAAGATTCGCTTCAATACATTTAACTCTGTAACGTTGAATTATTAAAACTGTGTACAGTTTGTTGCCAGTTTGATTGTTTGTATATTGTTACTGGCTCGTAACATCTGGCATCAGTATACAGTACAGAAGCGACAAAGATGAGCAATCTGGTCAAGATCTATAGTGTCATTTAAAATAATTCAGCAAAGTAGCATTTCATGGCTTAACGTTATTTATGTTTTAACTTGAAACGGCGCCTAGTTGCGGTATACAGTACGTAGGACAAACAGGACGTGCTTTAAAGACTCGATTTCGTGAGCATGCATATCAGTGTCGAAATCGTAAACTAAACAATTTTTTATACCAACACTTTCGGAAATCTGGCTATTCTTTTAAAGATTTTTTAGTACAAATTGTTGAGCATATAACATATGATAAGGAGGCTACTAGTAGCTTTAAATCGAAAGCTAAATTTATATCTGAATTAAATTGGATCAAAAAATTGCAAACACCTTTTCCTTTAGGACTGAATGATAATATTTACCAGACTGGAAATATTTCAAAAGAACCAGATATAGATATTTTTTCAATTTTTTCTATTAGAAAACGCAAATCTCGATCACATGGCATTCGCAAAAATGGTAATATTAAACGAAAATCTCGTTTGAAAATGACTCTTCTTGATCTACATACTTTACGCCTTACTTCGGGTAAACATGCCATGCTTTCTATACTTTCCTCCTTGTCTATATGTTCATTAAAAGAAATTGACGAGCAAGCCGATAAAATTATTTTTAGATCAGATCCTCTCATAGGAACGGCTAGTTTGATACAAAGCTTTCTAAACTTTCTACTTTGTACTGGATTCCGAAACTACATAAAAACCCTTATAAGTCGCGTTTTATTGCCAACTCTAGCTGTTGTACCACTACTAAATTATCTATACTTTTGACGTCCTGTCTTACTACGATCAAAGAACATGTTAAACGCTACTGTGATAAAATATATGAAAATTCTGGTATTAATGTTTTTTGGTCCATAAAAAATTCAAATGATGTTTTAACAAAACTTGAAAATGAACAGTATAACATTTCTTTACTGAGCTCTTATGATTTCTCTACACTCTATACTACTCTACCTCACCATCTTATAAAGGATAAACTTATTAAATTAATAGAAAAAACCTTTGCCAGAGAAAACAAAATGTTCATTGCTTGTAATGTTCAACGTTCATTCTTTTCGAATTCAGAAGTTGAACATTACACAATGTGGACTTGCCTTGATGTTTGTAGATCTCTTACCTTTCTTTTAGATAATTTATTTGTGCGTTATGGGGATACCATATATCGTCAAGTTGTTGGTATACCCATGGGTACAAATTGTGCCCCTCTTGTTGCAGATTTGTTTTTGTATTGCTACGAGAGGGATTTTATGCTTAGCTTAAAACCTGATACACAGACCGATATTGTGAATGCTTTTAATAAAACTTCAAGGTATTTAGACGATATTTTGAATTTAGATAATCCTTATTTTGATACTATGGTTTCTTCAATCTACCCAAAAGAACTGTCTTTAAACAAAGCTAATCAATCTGACATTAATGCTTCATTTTTAGATTTGAATCTTTCAATTACAAATGATAAAGTTTCGTCCAAAGTATACGATAAAAGAGAAGATTTTAATTTTAAAATTGTTAATTATCCTTTTCTAGATGGGGATGTGCCACGTTCTACATCTTATGGGGTTTATATTTCTCAACTTATTAGGTTTGCCCGAGCCTGTTCTTTGCTTGAAGATTTTAACAGACGTAATTTAGTTATAACTGATAAACTTCTTAAGCAAGGTTACAGATATCACAAACTTCGGAAAACCTTTTCTAAATTTTATTATCGAAATTTACCTCTCATTAGTAAATATAATTGCAATCTACGGACGTTACTGCGACAAGGCATTTCTCAACCAGAATTTTATGGGGATGTTGTCTACAAACTTAGGAAAATTCGGGGTCATATCCATTATCATGATTTGTTTATAAAACGCATTAAAACATTTAAAAAGAAAGGTTATGATCCTATCATATTGCAACACACTGCATGTTTGGTTATCGACCCTTTTACAGTCGGTAGCTACGCTTCCCTCTTTGCTTGCGCGATGACAGGCCGAGGGTAGTACTCTATGATGGTATACTCTTAAACTTGGATACAGGAGGAGCTTACCAGACTCATGTATTACTTTTTCCCTGTCGTGCCCTTAACGGCTTACCTGCATGTGCTCTGACTTCAGCAAAGTCATTGAGTACATATTTGACGGTTTGTCACAGTTATTATGTCTCCCCCCATATTTATATGGGGGAGACATATTGTTTTCGTGAGAGTTGTCTGTCTGTCCGTCTGTCTGTCCGTCTGTCCGTCTGTCTGTCACACTTTTTGTCCGGACGATAACTTCAATATGCCTGATGCCAGTTGATTGAAACTTCATATATGGAAAGAGCATAATGAGAGGAAGTGTCATGCACAAGGTCCATAACTCTGGCTTCACTAATAT
The DNA here is from genome assembly GCA_963576725.1 of Azorinus chamasolen. Classification (NCBI taxonomy): domain Eukaryota; kingdom Metazoa; phylum Mollusca; class Bivalvia; order Cardiida; family Solecurtidae; genus Azorinus; species Azorinus chamasolen. The sequence continues at coordinate 6,215,104 of OY755252.1, forward strand.
TGGAGTTATTGCCCTTTGTAAAAAAATCACACTTTTTTGTCCGGACGATAACTCCTATATGGCTCATGCCATTGGATTGAAACTTCATATATGGAAAGATCATGACGAGAGGAAGTGTCATGCACAAGGTCCATAACTCTGGCTTCACTAATATTGGAGTTATTGCCCTTTGTAAAAAACATCATAATTTTTTGTCCGGACAATAACTTCAATATGCCTGATGCCAGTTGAATGAAACTTCATATATGGAAAGAGCATAATGAGAGGAAGTGTCATGCACAAGGTACATAACTCTGGCTTCACTAATATAGGAGTTATTGCCCTTTGTAAAAGAAATCACACTTTTTTGTCCAGACGATAACTTCTATATGGCTCATGTCATTGGATTGAAACTTCATATATGGAAAGATCATAACGAGCGGAAGTGTCATGCACAAGGTCCATAACTCTGGCTTCACTAATATTGGAGTTATTGCCCTTTGTAAAAAAATCACAATTTTTTGTCCGGATGATTACTCCTATGTGACACATGCCATTGGAGTGAAACTTCATACATGGAACGATCATGATAAGAGAAAGTGTCATGCATAAGATCCTTAACTCGAGCTTCAATAAATTTAGAGTTATTGCCCCTTGTACATTTGTTTAATTCTTTCTTGTCCGGACAATAACTCCTACATGGCTCTTGCCATCGTATTGAAACTTCATACATGGAAAGAGCATGATGAGAGAAAGTGTCATGAACAAGGGCCATAATTCTGGCTTCAATACTTTTGGAGTTATTGCCCTTTGTTACATTTTTGGCCGATCAATAACTCCTGTTCGACTGATACTATTGGAATGACATTTTATTTTGGAAAGAGGATGATGAAAGTAAGTGTCATGCACAAGGGCCATAAATCTGGTATCAGTATTTTTGGAGTTATTAGCTGTTATCATTTTCTTCTTGAAAAATGTAGTGTGGAAAACGCATAATGAGGGGAAGTATCATTCATCAAGACCATAACATTTTTAGTGATTTCCCTTTACATATTGTTTTTATTAGAGGGGAGACATCCGTTTTTTTGACAAAAACCTCTAGTTATGCTATGTTTTACATGTTGTCCTGTGTTCACCGTCGTCTATGTTGTGGGTAAGTCCAGCGGGGATACCTTTATTTACAATATTTGTAAAGCTAGGGTGACTTTGAGAGAAGTGTGAGGTTAGGACGTCCGTAAACCGGTTTAAACCCCCAGTGGTGTTTTTGCTGCTGACCGTGCCAAGGCGGTACTCTCTTCGTCACCCTTCCTTTTGTTTGCCTTGCGTCTTTGTGCTTGTGGTTTGTTCATGTTGTGGAACGTTTGTCCCTGTTTCTTGTGTGTCTTTTGGTGTTTTCTGTGTTCATTTCGTGTGTGTGTGTGTGTGTGTGTGCGTTTGGGTGTGTGTGTGTGTGTGTGTGTGTGTCATGCTGTCTATCGGTGTTTTGGTGGTGGTTGCGTCTTGCATGTGGCTTTGCCTGCTTGACTTTACTACTTTTCCATTTACTCTACATGTTCTCAGACCGCACATTGACAAATTATCTGAACACCAAAGATTCTTCTTGAAAATTCCTTTTATTAATAAAGGTGTTGATTTTATTAACCTCCAAAGTATATTTAGAGACAAAAATGTAATGGACACTATTCCTAAATACTTTAAAAATACAGAACCACCTATCATCTGCTACAAATATAACAAACCCATCAGAAATACAATTTTCAACTATAATAAAATTGTGGCCGACCTTAATATTAATGATAATATTCCTGATAATTGAGATTGCGCCACCTCAACATTTTGCTATTCTCCGGCTGGTCATGTGATTACTGGTAATTTTGAGATAATTAAAGATAAACGTCTATGATCTCTTTTGACTAAAGGTCCCAAATATAGAATACCATTCTTGATAGATTTTAACTCTTGTCGAGTTCAGATTGCGGAGGCTTTACAAAATGTTAGTATTAAATGGAGTCGAAGAGAACATGTTGAGTCTAATGCTCTTTCTTGTTGGAAAAAACTAATTTTTGATATAATTAATAAACGCATTTCCTTTTACAGCTCTAATAAACACCTTCTTCCACCTAAACCTAAAACTTCTTTTAGACATCTTAAAAAGGGTTTACAGGATTTCCATTCAAAATACGTTTTTGTTCCTGCTGATAAGGCATCGAATAATGTGATTATGACGATTACATTATATCGATATCTTGAAGCAGGAAATTATTAATACCAAGTCATACATTTCAGTTACCACTGACGAAAAGACCATCATTTCAGACCATGTCAAAAAGTGTGAACAATTTGGAACCGATATTAAAATTACACAACATAAACTTCCTACAATGTATTGGTTACCAAAACTACATAAAAAACATATAAAGCACGTTTCATTGCAAATTCTAGTTCATGTACAACTACTAAATTGTCTATACGTTTGACCTCTTGTTTAACGACGGTAAAGGAACATGTAAAATTCTACTGTGATAAGACTTATGAAAATTCTGGAATAAATCTCTTCTGGTCTATTAAGAACTCTTCAAAAGTCTTAAACAAACTTAAGAACAAAAGGTATCTTGCATCCACTGTAAGCACGTACAATTTTTCTACTCTGTACACAACTCTTCCTCATATTTTAATTAAGGATACGCTTACTAACTTAATCCAGAAAGTATTTGCACGGGAAAAACATCATTCTTGGCATGTAATGCTGAAAAAGCTTTCTTTACTGACGAGCAAATGAAATATTACACCAACTGGACTTGCTCAGAAGTTTGCGAAGCACTTACCTTTCTTTTGGATAACATATTTGTACGTTATGGGAATGCTATATACCGTCAGGAAATTGGTATTCCTATGGGTACGAATTGTGCACCACTTGTCGCAGATTTGTTTTTGTACTACTATGAGAGATATTTCATGTTGCGTTTAAATCCTCAATCACAAGAAGATGTTATAAAAGCCTTCAATGAAACTTGTCGATATTTGGATGATATTTTTAACTTAGATAACCCGTTCTTTGATGCTCTGATTCCTACAATTTATCCTAAAGAACTCAAATTGAATAAAGCTAACCCGTCCGACAATTATGCAGCGTTTCTTGATCTAGACCTTAAAATTAATCATGGAATGATTTCTTCTAAAATATATGACAAAAGAGATGATTTTGATTTTAATATTGTAAATTTTCCTCATCTTGACGGGGATGTTCCCCGTGCTCCATCTTACGGGGTTTATATATCTCAACTTATTCGTTTTGCTAGAGCTTGTTCATCTGTTGATGATTTTAACAGTCGAAATCTCATTTTAACTGAAAAGCTGCTTAAGCAAGGATATAGATACCATAAACTAAGAAAAACTTTCTCTAAATTTTACTATCGAAATCTCTCGCTTATTGGCAAGTACCAATGTAATCTCAAGGTGCTTCTGCGACACGGTATTTCACATCCTGAATTTTATGGTGATGTGATTTACAAACTTCGTAAAATTATTGGACATACCCATTTTCTCACTTTGTTCATCAAATGTGTTAAAAAATTCATTAAAAAGGGATATGATCCTGTAGTACTACAACATACTGCATGTTTGGTTGTGAACCCTTTTACAGTTGGCAATCACGCTGGCCTCTTTGCATGTACGCCGACAAGAAAGGTTTAGTACTCTATGAAGGCGACCTCTTAAATCCAGAAATGGAAGGAGAACGTCGGATATCTGTACTATTTCATTTTTGTCGTACCCTTTATTACTTTTCTACAGTTACTCTGTTTGCAGCTCAATCATTGAGTACACTAGCGATAGGTGGATACAGTATTTTCAATTAAATGTTTTTTCGTTATACATGCACTTTGCCATTGTATTTGCCGTCGCGGTTGTTGTAGATTAGTCGGAGAGGGGATACGTTTATTTACACTGTTTGTCTTTTAGGGTGGGGATGGAATAAGAGTGAGGTTGGGCGCCCATAAACCGGTTTAACCCCCCAGTGACTTTTGTCACTGACCGTTCCAAGGTGGTACTTCCATCTTCCTCCTATTGTATGTTTGTTTTGTCTTTGTGCGTCTCTTGTTGTTTTTTCTAGTTATGTACATTTGCTGTTTCCTTGTGTTGCTGTTCGGGCGAGTGTTTGTTAGATGTATGTGGTGTTTCCTGCATGACTCATTTTTGTACTTTTACTTTACAGATAAATATTCTGAGGAGAGGTGATCTCCCGAAAGCAAAAATTGCAACACAAAAGGAGAAAATTGCAATACAAACGGAGAAAATTTCAGACTCGGTTTTATTGAGTCTGTTCATGAGCAGTAATTGAAAGTGCACCCCCTAGTACCGGCTTAAGCGGTTTTCAATTTACATAACAAAAACTACTGACATTCATGATCTCGAAGGATCAGAAAGTATAACAACATTGAGAATGAAGTACGGGGCGAAGTTTTACGACCGCCACACAAGCACTTAACACCTGCTGTTGTGAAAATTATAAATTCTGAAGAGAGGTGATCCCCTGAAAGCAAACTATGCAACACAAAAGGAGAAAATTGCAGACTCAGTTTTATTGAGTCTGTTCATGAGCAGTAATTGAACGTGCAACACTGCTCACATCCCCTAGCACCGGCTTAAGCGGTATTCATTTTTAAGAACAAAAAGAACTGTCGAAGGATCAGACACCATGATGGGCCATTCCGCATTCAGCAGTTACTTTATAAATTTTCTACGCCTTTGCAAACAGAGTATACCTGGATCAGACGGCTCCTACGGGGTGTGCTATGTTTGCTTATTATATAATATAGATACATTTTAGAAACAAAAATCATTAATAGTCATGGTGCCATTATGTTTTACATAAATATTCATGGAGAAAAGTCTTTAATAGCTATTTGGCATGTACAATCGCTTGGAATGAAAGGAGAGTTATCGTTAATATGTAAACAGTAAAACGACTTTATTGGCAGCAGAGACGCAATGATTCATTCTCCATTGTTTTAACCCTTTCATTTATGAATACAGTACAACCGCTCTATAATGGCCACTAAATTGTGTTAATTAGTTGGTATTTAGGGCAGGTGGCTGCTTAAAGCAAGGTGAAAGTAAAACAGAACGCTCCTATACCTTGCTTTAAGCAGTCACATAGGAGCGTTCTGTTTTCCTTTCACATTGCTTTAAGAAGTCACCTGCCTTTAACACAAAATACTTAATGTAATTTAGTGGCCGTTATAGAGAGGTTTTGCTGTATTTATGTAAAATATAATGACAGCATGCCTATGCCTTTCATTTATTTCTATTATAGCATATTCATACCTGTATTATATCATAAGCAAACAGAACAGATACTGATCAGACAGCTCCTATAGGGGCCGACTGGTTTGGGTCTACTCTTTTTGCAAAGGCATAGAAAGGCGTATTCATAGGTAAATTGTTAACATTTTCAGTGCTGATGTTTTAATGGGCTGTTCTAATATTTATAAAGATGAAGAGTACCGTGAATATCCAGGATGTTTTATGGCAAACAGTGCAGCTTTTAATGATGAGGGGCTCCAACAGAGACCTCGTTATCTGGTACTACAATGTACCCTTGTTTGCTCGAGTCCTGCACTCAACTCGTTCAAGTAAGCATTTAGTATTGACGGACAATTGTTTATTGATGAGGCATATGCGTACAGTAAAACCTCTCTAAACCGGACGTCAAATCCAGTATAAATATCGGTCTTTGAGACAAGTGGCAGCTTAATGCAGGTTGAAAGTCATGCAGAAAGCTATTGTATGACTTTTACCCTGCATTAAGCAGCCACCTGCTTCTTCTTTACTGCAATTCCTGTTTAGAGGGGTTTTACTGTACCTCAAAACTTGACTTATTTTATACAGTTGTTCTACAGTTGCCACGTTGCCTCTCATATTTATTTAACGACTTTTCCCGCTAATTCTCATATTTCATGCATGACAGATAGTGCTTCATTTTGAAATATGTACAGTGCTCCCTCCCTACAACGACCCTCCCACTAACGATTCCCTCCTTACATCAACGCATGTCACTGTTTCCGAAACAACAAGGCTCCAGAAACAATTTTTTCCTTCGTAATTTCTTTATGCCTCCATCAAACCCTATGTTGTTACCACTCTTTAGAATCGTCACTTTGTGACGATTCTAAAGAGTTGTCACAACATAGGGTTTGATGGAGGCATAACGGTTTTAGTTCTCGAAATACACCTTATCTGGGGATATGCAAACAAGCTAATTATGTTTGACTTTCCTTCCATATAACAACTCCCTCTGAACAACACATACAATCTTCGTATCCCAAAGGGTGTCGTTGTAGAGAGGGAGCACTGTATTGATGCTACCTCTTTCGCTACCAAAATCGCATTTGTGATTACATATGGAAACAGTTTGGCCCCCGGTCCAGATGAGAAACCGATCTTTCATCAGTTTCCAAACTGTTACTGTTCTAGTTGTTCAGATTTGTTCAAAGAAAAGGCGAGACAATTAAACAAGAAAAATATTTAAGCAGACGACAAAGTTTTCACGCCACCATAGTTCGCAGTGAAATAATTGATAAGCATTGAACAGTGAATTTTCACTATCTTATTCTCTTTAGATCTAACGTACCTCGTACTGGATCGTGAAAGGTCTAACTATGCAGTTGAAATATTTGGTGGTCTCAACTTTACAACTTTTGAATATCATTTTATGTTTAGTCAATGCAGTTTCACGTTTCAAATATTCAGTGTTTGACTGGAGAAAATGTGACGATGGTGAAGACTGGTTTCTAATGGTAGCAAACGTTCCGATAGAACAATGTCTTTTTGAATGCCGCATGCGTCTCGCGTGCAATGCTGTGAAGTATTTTTCGACTAGACATGAGTGTCGACTACTTGAAACAGATATCAACATGGCGTCAGTAGACAACACCCGACCCTGTGTCTTTATACGGATGGCCGACGTCGTGGATGTTATTCCTGTAAGTGTTATACCTTAAGCACGAAACTCATTGTTTTGCATTAAGGATTGGCACTAACTCTTTCACACGAATACATTTCTAATTGACGTTTACAACCTAACCAGGGGTACAGATAAAAATGCGTACGCAATTACTAAACTTTTGATTATTCCATTAAACTCTATACTGTGACCACGCATTAGAATCGTCTCTTTTAGGCGAGTATAAGGAGTGGTCACAGTATAGGGTTTGGTAGAGAAATAAAATAGATATTCAATGACATGTTTAAATTTGTGCATCTTACCTGGACTTCTACTAACAATTCGGTATATGAGATATTTAGACAAATATATACAAATTTCAAAAGTGCAAACCGCTTACATCACTCTAGAAGTAGGGGCAAAGTTTATCTGAGAAGACCAGACTCCACATTGAAAAGGTGGCATTCGTTCTGGGACTATAGTGTTTGTCCTGGTGCATTTTGGCGACATTGGTGAGGAAGAATTTAACATGTTTGGTCTCACATGTGATAGTACAGTAAAACCTCTCTATAACGGCCACTAAATTATATCCAGTATTTCGTGTTAAAGGCAGATGGCTACTTAAAGCAACGTAAAAGCAAAACAGAACGCTCCTATAGGAGCGTTCTGTTTTTACTTACACCTTGCTTTAAGCAGCCACCTGCCCTAAATACCAACTACTTAACACAATTTAGTGGCCGTTAAAGAGAGGTTTTACTGTATGTCACAAGAAAACTAATCGAATAAACGCTGAGGAGGAAAGCATCCATGTGCCTGACATCAAGGACCCGGTGCTATTTTCAAATGTATTAATATTGTATTTATTCGGGATGCGTTTAAATTTCGTAATTTTACAACATGGGCCGATATTTTATTATACGACAAATAACTACTCGTGTAAGTATCGACGAAAGCGGTCAATTTTCGTATTAACCCTTCGCTTGCTATTCACGTCAATATACCTATCTGTAAATAGTGAAGACCCAGATGAGACAGCTCCTGCAGGAGCTGTCTCATCAGGGTCTGCACTATTTACAAGTTGATTGTGCAACCAGTGCACTACACAGCAGTGATTGCACATTTTAACACTTGTACACAGTGAAGATATATGTAATTATACAACAGGGCATGGGTAAAGAAGGAGAAATGTATTATAAAATTCAGCAAGCGAAGGGTTCAGTTAAAATTGACAAGAAGATGGTATTAAAATATGCGATTATTGTAGGGACTAACACTTTAACCTATTCCCTCATATTGGCGACTTTTGACGACTCTGTAAAACTCACTTTGTGAAACCATTGGGATCCTCGTATAGGAGCAATGCTCTTTTTATCAAAATTGTTTCAAACTACAAAATTCTAAAAAAGTCCTTTTCTCTAGTTAATGCTCCTTTTCGATAAATGTATTCAAAAAGGCTGTATCTGAAACTAGCCTATGAGGTAATGGGTTAAAAGAGACATACGCAAACAGTCTAGACCCACATCAGAAGGCTCCTGGAGGAGACCTCTGTTCAGGGTCTGTACTATTTGCTGAACACACTAAAGGTTTATTCCGGCAAACATTTTGTTTGATATGCCTCCTCCACGTGAAAAGGGGATGGGTTCCAAAGTTAGATCTGGACTGTTTTCCTTATTAAGTAATATGAGAAGGGAATTAATGGGTTTATATCACGGGGAAAACATCATCCAGTTTCATGACATTTATTTCAAATTAGAAAAACAATGTGACATAACATTGATATGACCTTGCACTAATTTGTTTCTTCCAGATTCCTTCCATCTGTGGCAGCTGCTCCGTTGATCAAGTTTGCGACATTCAGAATAATACCTGTGTCGTTAAAGGTACTTCAATTTGTTGTTCCGTCAATATTGATATATTTTACCCCTAACTGGATTTTTTTGCAAACAGAATAGATCCAGATCAGACGACTTCTGTAGGACGCATTTCATTATTACTACTACTACAACTACTACTGCTACTACTACAACTACTACTATTACCACTACTAATACTACCACTACTAACACCACTACTACTACTACTACTACTACCACTTCTACTACTAACACTACTACTACTTCTTACACTACTAATACTTCTACTAATATTGCTTATATTACTACTACTATGCTGCTGCTGCTACTACTTCCACTATTGCTACTGCTTAAAAAGCAATACAACTTACACCACAGCTACTGCTGCTGCAACAACTAAAGTAACTGCTTCTAATGTTGCTATTTTTGTTACTAGACCTAGATACCACTTAGTAAAGAAAAATGTGGTATACAATGACCATTTTACCTAAAACCAGGTTAAGTACAATGATTTACCCTAGTTGTTACTCCTATACATCAGGCCCTGGTTTATAAAAAAACATTGTGCTTGAGTCTGAGTTCAGTTTGAAGCATCTGATTGGTCAGATTCTGAGCCTCATAACTTGAGAGTTATTTCAGTTTTATAACCTTGGGTCCAAGTCGAGGATCAAATATAAGCAAAACTTTGGATTGTGCTATTATTTATTATCAATATATTAGTTCGTT